>JAQNBH010000015.1:650666-804952 GCA_028752905.1 Cladorhizidae sp. MBARI D1340-BT2 | reverse complement strand
CTAGTAGACACTCCTTAATGATGCCTGTCTGGTGTGTAGTCCTAGTAGACACTCCTTAATGATGCTTGTCTGGTGTGTAGTCCTAGTAGACACTCCTTAATGATGCCTGTCTGGCGTGTAGTCCTAGTAGACACTCCTTAATGATGCTTGTCTGGCGTGTAGTCCTAGTAGACACTCCTTAATGATGCTTGTCTGGCGTGTAGTCCTAGTAGACACTCCTTAATGATGCTTGTCTGGTGTGTAGTCCTAGTAGACACTCCTTAATGATGCTTGTCTGGCGTGTAGTCCTAGTAGACACTCCTTAATGATGCTTGTCTGGTGTGTAGTCCTAGTAGACACTCCTTAATGATGCCTGTCTGGTGTGTAGTCCTAGTAGACACTCCTTAATGATGCTTGTCTGGTGTGTAGTCCTAGTAGACACTCCTTAATGATGCTTGTCTGGTGTGTAGTCCTAGTAGACACTCCTTAATGATGCTTGTCTGGTGTGTAGTCCTAGTAGACACTCCTTAATGATGCCTGTCTGGTGTGTAGTCCTAGTAGACACTCCTTAATGATGCTTGTCTGGTGTGTAGTCCTAGTAGACACTCCTTAATGATGCTTGTCTGGTGTGTAGTCCTAGTAGACACTCCTTAATGATGCCTGTCTGGTGTGTAGTCCTAGTAGACACTCCTTAATGATGCTTGTCTGGCGTGTAGTCCTAGTAGACACTCCTTAATGATGCTTGTCTGGTGTGTAGTCCTAGTAGACACTCCTTAATGATGCTTGTCTGGTGTGTAGTCCTAGTAGACACTCCTTAATGATGCCTGTCTGGTGTGTAGTCCTAGTAGACACTCCTTAATGATGCCTGTCTGGTGTGTAGTCCTAGTAGACACTCCTTAATGATGCTTGTCTGGTGTGTAGTCCTAGTAGACACTCCTTAATGATGCTTGTCTGGCGTGTAGTCCTAGTAGACACTCCTTAATGATGCCTGTCTGGTGTGTAGTCCTAGTAGACACTCCTTAATGATGCCTGTCTGGTGTGTAGTCCTAGTAGACACTCCTTAATGATGCTTGTCTGGTGTGTAGTCCTAGTAGACACTCCTTAATGATGCCTTGTCTGGTGTGTAGTCCTAGTAGACACTCCTTAATGATGCTTGTCTGGTGTGTAGTCCTAGTAGACACTCCTTAATGATGCTTGTCTGGTGTGTAGTCCTAGTAGACACTCCTTAATGATGCTTGTCTGGTGTGTAGTCCTAGTAGACACTCCTTAATGATGCCTGTCGGTGTGTAGTCCTAGTAGACACTCCTTAATGATGCTTGTCTGGTGTGTAGTCCTAGTAGACACTCCTTAATGATGCCTTGTCTGGCGTGTAGTCCTAGTAGACACTCCTTAATGATGCCTGTCTGGTGTGTAGTCCTAGTAGACACTCCTTAATGATGCTTGTCTGGTGTGTAGTCCTAGTAGACACTCCTTAATGATGCCTGTCTGGTGTGTAGTCCTAGTAGACACTCCTTAATGATGCTTGTCTGGTGTGTAGTCCTAGTAGACACTCCTTAATGATGCTTGTCTGGTGTGTAGTCCTAGTAGACACTCCTTAATGATGCTTGTCTGGTGTGTAGTCCTAGTAGACACTCCTTAATGATGCTTGTCTGGTGTGTAGTCCTAGTAGACACTCCTTAATGATGCCTGTCTGGTGTGTAGTCCTAGTAGACACTCCTTAATGATGCTTGTCTGGTGTGTAGTCCTAGTAGACACTCCTTAATGATGCTTGTCTGGTGTGTAGTCCTAGTAGACACTCCTTAATGATGCCTGTCTGGTGTGTAGTCCTAGTAGACACTCCTTAATGATGCTTGTCTGGTGTGTAGTCCTAGTAGACACTCCTTAATGATGCCTGTCTGGTGTGTAGTCCTAGTAGACACTCCTTAATGATGCCTGTCTGGTGTGTAGTCCTAGTAGACACTCCTTAATGATGCCTGTCTGGTGTGTAGTCCTAGTAGACACTCCTTAATGATGCTTGTCTGGCGTGTAGTCCTAGTAGACACTCCTTAATGATGCTTGTCTGGTGTGTAGTCCTAGTAGACACTCCTTAATGATGCTTGTCTGGTGTGTAGTCCTAGTAGACACTCCTTAATGATGCCTGTCTGGTGTGTAGTCCTAGTAGACACTCCTTAATGATGCTTGTCTGGTGTGTAGTCCTAGTAGACACTCCTTAATGATGCCTGTCTGGTGTGTAGTCCTAGTAGACACTCCTTAATGATGCCTGTCTGGTGTGTAGTCCTAGTAGACACTCCTTAATGATGCCTGTCTGGTGTGTAGTCCTAGTAGACACTCCTTAATGATGCTTGTCTGGTGTGTAGTCCTAGTAGACACTCCTTAATGATGCTTGTCTGGTGTGTAGTCCTAGTAGACACTCCTTAATGATGCTTGTCTGGTGTGTAGTCCTAGTAGACACTCCTTAATGATGCTTGTCTGGTGTGTAGTCCTAGTAGACACTCCTTAATGATGCTTGTCTGGCGTGTAGTCCTAGTAGACACTCCTTAATGATGCCTGTCTGGTGTGTAGTCCTAGTAGACACTCCTTAATGATGCCTGTCTGGTGTGTAGTCCTAGTAGACACTCCTTAATGATGCCTGTCTGGCGTGTAGTCCTAGTAGACACTCCTTAATGATGCCTGTCTGGTGTGTAGTCCTAGTAGACACTCCTTAATGATGCCTGTCTGGTGTGTAGTCCTAGTAGACACTCCTTAATGATGCTTGTCTGGTGTGTAGTCCTAGTAGACACTCCTTAATGATGCCTGTCTGGTGTGTAGTCCTAGTAGACACTCCTTAATGATGCTTGTCTGGTGTGTAGTCCTAGTAGACACTCCTTAATGATGCCTGTCTGGTGTGTAGTCCTAGTAGACACTCCTTAATGATGCTTGTCTGGTGTGTAGTCCTAGTAGACACTCCTTAATGATGCTTGTCTGGTGTGTAGTCCTAGTAGACACTCCTTAATGATGCTTGTCTGGTGTGTAGTCCTAGTAGACACTCCTTAATGATGCTTGTCTGGTGTGTAGTCCTAGTAGACACTCCTTAATGATGCCTGTCTGGTGTGTAGTCCTAGTAGACACTCCTTAATGATGCCTGTCTGGTGTGTAGTCCTAGTAGACACTCCTTAATGATGCTTGTCTGGCGTGTAGTCCTAGTAGACACTCCTTAATGATGCTTGTCTGGTGTGTAGTCCTAGTAGACACTCCTTAATGATGCTTGTCTGGTGTGTAGTCCTAGTAGACGCTCCTTAATGATGCTTGTCTGGTGTGTAGTCCTAGTAGACACTCCTTAATGATGCTTGTCTGGTGTGTAGTCCTAGTAGACACTCCTTAATGATGCTTGTCTGGCGTGTAGTCCTAGTAGACACTCCTTAATGATGCTTGTCTGGTGTGTAGTCCTAGTAGACACTCCTTAATGATGCTTGTCTGGTGTGTAGTCCTAGTAGACACTCCTTAATGATGCTTGTCTGGTGTGTAGTCCTAGTAGACACTCCTTAATGATGCTTGTCTGGTGTGTAGTCCTAGTAGACACTCCTTAATGATGCTTGTCTGGTGTGTAGTCCTAGTAGACACTCCTTAATGATGCTTGTCTGGTGTGTAGTCCTAGTAGACACTCCTTAATGATGCTTGTCTGGCGTGTAGTCCTAGTAGACACTCCTTAATGATGCCTGTCTGGTGTGTAGTCCTAGTAGACACTCCTTAATGATGCCTGTCTGGTGTGTAGTCCTAGTAGACACTCCTTAATGATGCTTGTCTGGTGTGTAGTCCTAGTAGACACTCCTTAATGATGCTTGTCTGGCTGTGTAGTCCTAGTAGACACTCCTTAATGATGCTTGTCTGGTGTGTAGTCCTAGTAGACACTCCTTAATGATGCTTGTCTGGTGTGTAGTCCTAGTAGACACTCCTTAATGATGCTTGTCTGGCTGTGTAGTCCTAGTAGACACTCCTTAATGATGCTTGTCTGGTGTGTAGTCCTAGTAGACACTCCTTAATGATGCTTGTCTGGTGTGTAGTCCTAGTAGACACTCCTTAATGATGCTTGTCTGGTGTGTAGTCCTAGTAGACACTCCTTAATGATGCTTGTCTGGTGTGTAGTCCTAGTAGACACTCCTTAATGATGCTTGTCTGGTGTGTAGTCCTAGTAGACACTCCTTAATGATGCTTGTCTGGTGTGTAGTCCTAGTAGACACTCCTTAATGATGCTTGTCTGGTGTGTAGTCCTAGTAGACACTCCTTAATGATGCTTGTCTGGTGTGTAGTCCTAGTAGACACTCCTTAATGATGCTTGTCTGGTGTGTAGTCCTAGTAGACACTCCTTAATGATGCTTGTCTGGTGTGTAGTCCTAGTAGACACTCCTTAATGATGCCTGTCTGGTGTGTAGTCCTAGTAGACACTCCTTAATGATGCTTGTCTGGTGTGTAGTCCTAGTAGACACTCCTTAATGATGCTTGTCTGGTGTGTAGTCCTAGTAGACACTCCTTAATGATGCCTGTCTGGTGTGTAGTCCTAGTAGACACTCCTTAATGATGCTTGTCTGGCGTGTAGTCCTAGTAGACACTCCTTAATGATGCTTGTCTGGTGTGTAGTCCTAGTAGACACTCCTTAATGATGCTTGTCTGGTGTGTAGTCCTAGTAGACACTCCTTAATGATGCCTGTCTGGTGTGTAGTCCTAGTAGACACTCCTTAATGATGCCTGTCTGGTGTGTAGTCCTAGTAGACACTCCTTAATGATGCTTGTCTGGTGTGTAGTCCTAGTAGACACTCCTTAATGATGCCTGTCTGGTGTGTAGTCCTAGTAGACACTCCTTAATGATGCTTGTCTGGTGTGTAGTCCTAGTAGACACTCCTTAATGATGCCTGTCTGGTGTGTAGTCCTAGTAGACACTCCTTAATGATGCTTGTCTGGTGTGTAGTCCTAGTAGACACTCCTTAATGATGCCTGTCTGGTGTGTAGTCCTAGTAGACACTCCTTAATGATGCTTGTCTGGTGTGTAGTCCTAGTAGACACTCCTTAATGATGCTTGTCTGGTGTGTAGTCCTAGTAGACACTCCTTAATGATGCTTGTCTGGTGTGTAGTCCTAGTAGACACTCCTTAATGATGCTTGTCTGGTGTGTAGTCCTAGTAGACACTCCTTAATGATGCCTTGTCTGGTGTGTAGTCCTAGTAGACACTCCTTAATGATGCTTGTCTGGTGTGTAGTCCTAGTAGACACTCCTTAATGATGCTTGTCTGGTGTGTAGTCCTAGTAGACACTCCTTAATGATGCTTGTCTGGTGTGTAGTCCTAGTAGACACTCCTTAATGATGCTTGTCTGGTGTGTAGTCCTAGTAGACACTCCTTAATGATGCCTGTCTGGTGTGTAGTCCTAGTAGACACTCCTTAATGATGCTTGTCTGGTGTGTAGTCCTAGTAGACACTCCTTAATGATGCTTGTCTGGCTGTGTAGTCCTAGTAGACACTCCTTAATGATGCTTGTCTGGCTGTGTAGTCCTAGTAGACACTCCTTAATGATGCCTTGTCTGGCGTGTAGTCCTAGTAGACACTCCTTAATGATGCCTGTCTGGTGTGTAGTCCTAGTAGACACTCCTTAATGATGCCTGTCTGGTGTGTAGTCCTAGTAGACACTCCTTAATGATGCCTGTCTGGTGTGTAGTCCTAGTAGACACTCCTTAATGATGCTTGTCTGGTGTGTAGTCCTAGTAGACACTCCTTAATGATGCATGTCTGGTGTGTAGTCCTAGTAGACACTCCTTAATGATGCCTGTCTGGTGTGTAGTCCTAGTAGACACTCCTTAATGATGCTTGTCTGGCGTGTAGTCCTAGTAGACACTCCTTAATGATGCTTGTCTGGTGTGTAGTCCTAGTAGACACTCCTTAATGATGCTTGTCTGGTGTGTAGTCCTAGTAGACACTCCTTAATGATGCCTGTCTGGTGTGTAGTCCTAGTAGACACTCCTTAATGATGCCTGTCTGGTGTGTAGTCCTAGTAGACACTCCTTAATGATGCCTGTCTGGCGTGTAGTCCTAGTAGACACTCCTTAATGATGCTTGTCTGGCGTGTAGTCCTAGTAGACACTCCTTAATGATGCTTGTCTGGTGTGTAGTCCTAGTAGACACTCCTTAATGATGCCTGTCTGGTGTGTAGTCCTAGTAGACACTCCTTAATGATGCTTGTCTGGTGTGTAGTCCTAGTAGACACTCCTTAATGATGCTTGTCTGGTGTGTAGTCCTAGTAGACACTCCTTAATGATGCTTGTCTGGTGTGTAGTCCTAGTAGACACTCCTTAATGATGCTTGTCTGGTGTGTAGTCCTAGTAGACACTCCTTAATGATGCCTGTCTGGTGTGTAGTCCTAGTAGACACTCCTTAATGATGCCTGTCTGGTGTGTAGTCCTAGTAGACACTCCTTAATGATGCCTGTCTGGTGTGTAGTCCTAGTAGACACTCCTTAATGATGCCTGTCTGGCGTGTAGTCCTAGTAGACACTCCTTAATGATGCCTGTCTGGTGTGTAGTCCTAGTAGACACTCCTTAATGATGCCTGTCTGGTGTGTAGTCCTAGTAGACACTCCTTAATGATGCTTGTCTGGTGTGTAGTCCTAGTAGACACTCCTTAATGATGCTTGTCTGGCGTGTAGTCCTAGTAGACACTCCTTAATGATGCCTGTCTGGTGTGTAGTCCTAGTAGACACTCCTTAATGATGCTTGTCTGGTGTGTAGTCCTAGTAGACACTCCTTAATGATGCCTGTCTGGTGTGTAGTCCTAGTAGACACTCCTTAATGATGCCTGTCTGGTGTGTAGTCCTAGTAGACACTCCTTAATGATGCCTGTCTGGCGTGTAGTCCTAGTAGACACTCCTTAATGATGCTTGTCTGGTGTGTAGTCCTAGTAGACACTCCTTAATGATGCCTGTCTGGCGTGTAGTCCTAGTAGACACTCCTTAATGATGCTTGTCTGGCGTGTAGTCCTAGTAGACACTCCTTAATGATGCTTGTCTGGTGTGTAGTCCTAGTAGACACTCCTTAATGATGCCTGTCTGGTGTGTAGTCCTAGTAGACACTCCTTAATGATGCTTGTCTGGCGTGTAGTCCTAGTAGACACTCCTTAATGATGCTTGTCTGGTGTGTAGTCCTAGTAGACACTCCTTAATGATGCTTGTCTGGTGTGTAGTCCTAGTAGACACTCCTTAATGATGCTTGTCTGGTGTGTAGTCCTAGTAGACACTCCTTAATGATGCTTGTCTGGTGTGTAGTCCTAGTAGACACTCCTTAATGATGCTTGTCTGGTGTGTAGTCCTAGTAGACACTCCTTAATGATGCTTGTCTGGTGTGTAGTCCTAGTAGACACTCCTTAATGATGCTTGTCTGGTGTGTAGTCCTAGTAGACACTCCTTAATGATGCTTGTCTGGTGTGTAGTCCTAGTAGACACTCCTTAATGATGCTTGTCTGGTGTGTAGTCCTAGTAGACACTCCTTAATGATGCTTGTCTGGTGTGTAGTCCTAGTAGACACTCCTTAATGATGCTTGTCTGGTGTGTAGTCCTAGTAGACACTCCTTAATGATGCTTGTCTGGTGTGTAGTCCTAGTAGACACTCCTTAATGATGCTTGTCTGGTGTGTAGTCCTAGTAGACACTCCTTAATGATGCTTGTCTGGTGTGTAGTCCTAGTAGACACTCCTTAATGATGCTTGTCTGGTGTGTAGTCCTAGTAGACACTCCTTAATGATGCTTGTCTGGCGTGTAGTCCTAGTAGACACTCCTTAATGATGCCTGTCTGGCGTGTAGTCCTAGTAGACACTCCTTAATGATGCTTGTCTGGTGTGTAGTCCTAGTAGACACTCCTTAATGATGCTTGTCTGGTGTGTAGTCCTAGTAGACACTCCTTAATGATGCCTGTCTGGTGTGTAGTCCTAGTAGACACTCCTTAATGATGCTTGTCTGGTGTGTAGTCCTAGTAGACACTCCTTAATGATGCCTGTCTGGTGTGTAGTCCTAGTAGACACTCCTTAATGATGCTTGTCTGGTGTGTAGTCCTAGTAGACACTCCTTAATGATGCTTGTCTGGTGTGTAGTCCTAGTAGACACTCCTTAATGATGCTTGTCTGGTGTGTAGTCCTAGTAGACACTCCTTAATGATGCTTGTCTGGCGTGTAGTCCTAGTAGACACTCCTTAATGATGCTTGTCTGGTGTGTAGTCCTAGTAGACACTCCTTAATGATGCTTGTCTGGTGTGTAGTCCTAGTAGACACTCCTTAATGATGCCTGTCTGGCGTGTAGTCCTAGTAGACACTCCTTAATGATGCTTGTCTGGTGTGTAGTCCTAGTAGACACTCCTTAATGATGCCTGTCTGGTGTGTAGTCCTAGTAGACACTCCTTAATGATGCCTGTCTGGTGTGTGGTCCTAGTAGACACTCCTTAATGATGCTTGTCTGGTGTGTAGTCCTAGTAGACACTCCTTAATGATGCTTGTCTGGTGTGTAGTCCTAGTAGACACTCCTTAATGATGCTTGTCTGGCGTGTAGTCCTAGTAGACACTCCTTAATGATGCCTGTCTGGCGTGTAGTCCTAGTAGACACTCCTTAATGATGCTTGTCTGGTGTGTAGTCCTAGTAGACACTCCTTAATGATGCCTGTCTGGCGTGTAGTCCTAGTAGACACTCCTTAATGATGCCTGTCTGGTGTGTAGTCCTAGTAGACACTCCTTAATGATGCTTGTCTGGCGTGTAGTCCTAGTAGACACTCCTTAATGATGCTTGTCTGGTGTGTAGTCCTAGTAGACACTCCTTAATGATGCTTGTCTGGCGTGTAGTCCTAGTAGACACTCCTTAATGATGCCTGTCTGGTGTGTAGTCCTAGTAGACACTCCTTAATGATGCTTGTCTGGTGTGTAGTCCTAGTAGACACTCCTTAATGATGCTTGTCTGGTGTGTAGTCCTAGTAGACACTCCTTAATGATGCTTGTCTGGCGTGTAGTCCTAGTACACTGTCTCTTCCAGGCCTTACTGTTGAGGAAGGCTACACAGGAACCTAGACTGACCAGCAACCGCTCTGAATTCCTTCACTCTTGAGAAAGCAGGCGATGCTGGATGGATTTCCGTTTGTTGCACACAAGCATGACTTAACACTGCAGAGCTTTAGTTTGCCGTAATCTACATACATGTAGTGACACTTCCACCAGCAGGCATTAGTTTGCTCGGGATCTACATAGTGACACTTCCACCAGCAGTTTGCTTGCAATCTACATACAGTCTCAGGGTTTCATACATGGTTGGGGGGGGGGAGAGAAAAGTATCCAGCTTAGCATCGCCTACTTTTAGCACGCTATACTATGTAGCTCGAAAGTGTTAGCCACTGATTATCTGTGGGTATGGCCTACATTTGCCACATTCCGGCACTTGCTAGTGATACATATATAATATGTTGTTGATTGACTTGTGGTTACATGATTGGCTTGTGGGGACATGTTTGTGTGTTTGTGTGCAGCAGGATAGTTTATGATTGTGTTATGAATGTGTTGACTGCTTGTAATTGCTTTAGGTGGATATGTTTGTGTGTTTGTTTGTGTGTTTGTGCCAGAAAGTTGTGGTTATGTGTTGTGAATGTGCTGTTGATTGGTATTGATTGATTGTATGCTGAGTTAAGTATAAAGGAGAAATCTGTAAATACTAGTCTAATAAAGTGTTGTCTGTTTAGTTGCCTGTTGAGTTTGTAAGAGCACTGCTCCTTGATTTTTCCCCCCTGGGGTGGGTTGATCTCCCTGAAGAAATCATTCATTAACATGGATCTCAGAGCCTACTTTCGAAAGAAGACAAGCAGTGATGCATCAGACTCGTTGACTGATCAGGAAGCTGCCCATTCCTCATCCAGTCTCTCCCAGACAACTGACAATCAGCAGGAGCCTCAGAAGAAGAAGAACAAACTCAGTGCTAGTGAAAAGAGGAAGGTCTACAGGGGAAAACTTTCATTTAAAAAAGAATGGGAGAAGAAATACCCCTGGGTCACCTGCAAGGATCCTAGTGGAGGTATGTTCTGTGCTACATGCCAGAATTGGGGGAAGCCCCCTGTTGGGTCAAGGGGTGCTTGGACAACCAGAGGCATAGTTGACTGGAACCATGCTAGTGAAGTACTGAAGAAGCATGCAGACTCCCAATGGCACAGAGATGCTGCAGCTGTTGGTGCCATGGCACAGCAAGTAGAGAGTGGGAAGTCTGTACTTGAGCTCCAGTGTTCAGCTGTTGCACAAGAGGCTTCTGAGCGTAGACAGAGAAATCGGTGTGTGTTACTCAATCTGTTTAGAGCAGTCTACTTTCTGTTCAAGAATAGAATTCCTCATATGAGTGTTTATCCACATTTGATCCAGCTCCTAGTTGCCAATGGGGATAAATTACTTGAGCAACATATCAATGAAGACCCATCTAATGCCCAGTACAAGTTCAGCACTACGTCACTGATTGAAGCCATTGACACATGGCTTGACAGAAAGCTGATAGAAAGCCTGAAATCCAGCCCGTTCTTCTCAATTCTAGCAGATGAGAGTCAAGACATTTCCACACAGGAGGAGCTATCGATTTGTTTCCGGTGGCTTGTGGATGGTCACCCAGAGGAACACTTTTTGACGATTCTTCATCTCAAATCCACTGATGCTGAAGAAATTACACATGCGCTAACTTCCTTCATCAGTGAGAAGAATCTTGATTACTCTAAACTTGTTGGACAAGGGTATGACGGTGCTGCAAAATTCTCTGGTTGCAGAAGTGGAGCGCAAAGAAGGATGAGGGTGCATGCAGCCCATGCTCTCTACATCCACTGCTCCTGCCACAGGTTGCAGCTTGCTTCCATGCAAGCAGCCGAGTCTGTTGCTACCGTGAAAAAGATGTTTGGCACAATGGCCAGCTTGTGGAAATTGTTTTATTATTCCCCCAAAAAAGCAGAAGCTCTGAAAAATGTGCAGTCAGTCCTAAATTTTCCAGAGCTGAAAGTAGTCAAACCAAGCCAAACAAGATGGCTATCTCATGAGAGATGTGTGCGAGCCATTCGCAAGGAGCTTCCTGCTCTGATAACTACTTTTCACACGCTCTATGAAGATTGTGGTGATGCAGAAGCATATGGCATAGCGTTGGTGTTGGGTTCTTATAGTGGAGTGGCCACTATCATTCTGCTATCATCCGTGCTTGATCTTCTTGCTAAGCTCAGTTGCTTTATGCAAAGCAAGGCAACTGATTTCAGCTAGTTGCCAATCATCCTTGAGAGCATCGTTTCAGAGCTGAAATGCCTCAAGAATGAGGATGCAGAATGGTGTTCTTTGGTGGAAACAACTGTTGACATGCTTGCTAGTGAACATGACATCACATGCAGGAGGAGTTCAACTAGAACTGGCAGTGCAGCTGCCACATCAATGAGTGAGTACCGCAATTCAACAGCTATTCCATATATTGACAAACTTGTTTCCAATATAAATGGCCGTTTCACTGATGGTGCTGTGGAGCTACTTGTCTCCTCATCGATCTTTGACCCTGCTTCGATGCCAACAGAAGATACTGTTCTTCTTGAGTATGGCAATCCACAACTGCAAACTCTAGTTAACTTCTATGGGAAAGAAGCAACTGTAGAGTTTGATGGTGAAACCTTCACTTCTCCACCTCTCGTGGATGGAGAAGAAATCTTTGCTGAGTGTAGAGTTTTTAAGAGAGTCTTGGCACAAGAGAAGAAGAAAATGATGGAGAAAAAGAAACTAAGTAAACCACCCACTCTACAGGATATGAAGACAGAGATGGAGCTTTCAGGAGCATAAGATCTTCCCAGAGATTTTCAAGTTACTGGATATTTTGCTAACTCTTCCAATGCAACAGCTACTGTCGAACGTTCTTTTAGTCGGATGAAGATTGTGAAGACACGTCTTCGAAATAGACTAAGTGACATCAACCTTGCTAGGCTCATGCGAATTGCAATTGAAGGGCCTGAACTGACTTCAGTAGATTTTAGTGCAATTTTGGACATATTCAAGGAGAAAAATCGTCGTATTGCTTTATAAAATTCTGTTTCTAAATTACTATAATGTTAGCAAAATGTCAATGTCAATGTTGCACTATGACATCATAATTTTTGAAAATCCTGGGGGGGGGGGGGACATCCCAGGTCCCTCCCCCCCCCCCCACCTGTATGAAACCCTGAATCATGTAGTGACACTTATATGTATACCAGCAGAGCTTTACTTTCCTTGTGATCTGCATGTGAACTTATATATGTAGCACTTTTTCATTTGTTTTTTATACATTACCTGAAATAATTCAAATATTTTTTAACACAAATTGAGTGGAGGTTAAATACAATTGTGGTTTGCACTCCAAGTAGTGGCCCTGCATTGCTCTGTGCTGGTATTTTAGTTGCTGAAATAGCTGAGGGCTTTCCCTGCAAGCATTGCCCAGAGGGGAGGAGTTCTCCAATATCTACTTTCTGCCGGGCCTGCAACTGCATGTGTCTTTGGAGGTAGGTCTAGTGCAGCGCAGATATACTGGCAGCAGATCTAATCCAGTCAAGTCCTCCTGCCAATGAGCCAGCATGCTACTTTATTGTAATTGGGGCAGACAACTATCTTTGGGGGTGGTATACTAAACTGGTTCTGTGCATTCCGTACTTGTTAACCATGAATCAGCAAGACTATATATATATAGCATCAATAAATATTGGCAGGACTCAAGCATAGATCGAGGCCTGAGCTGCCAGCTGTTATCTGCAGCTGTTCGAGGTGTAGCATGTAATGACTTGAGGAAAAGCAGGAAGATGCTGTGGTCGCCCCGAGCCGAGCTACACTGCAACAGAATGTTTGTCCCTAACAAATTATGGAGTGTCACATCCACACTTTATTTTACTTCTTCTGTGCTTGCTGTTCTTGTTTTGCATTGTACTTGAGTACAGCAACATTTTACTGGACAGCAACATTTTACTGGACAGCAACATTTTACTGGAGTACAGCAACATTTTACTGGAGTACAGCAACATTTTACTGGAGTACAGCAACATTTTACAGGAGTACAGCAACATTTTACTGGACAGCAACATTTTACTGGAGTACAGCAACATTTTACTGGAGTACAGCAACATTTTACTGGAGTACAGCAACATTTTACTAAAGTACAGCAACATTTTACTGGGGTTTAGCCAACATTTTACTGGAGTTTAGCAACATTTTACAGGAATTTAGACATTTTACAGTAATTTAGTTTTTAGTTACTGGAATTTAGAAACATTTTATTGCAGTATAGCAACATTTTATTGGAGTATAGCAACATTTGATTGAAGTATAGCAACATTTTATTGGAGTATAGCAACATTTTATTGGAGTATAGCAACATTTTATTGGAGTATAGCAACATTTTATTGGAGTATAGCAACATTTTATTGGAGTATAGCAACATTTTACACGAGTATAACCACATTTTACTGGAGTAGAGCAACATTTTACTGGAGTACATCAACATTTTACTGGAGTATAGCAACTTTTTACTGGAGTATAGCAACTTTTTATTGGAGTATAGCAACATTGTACTGGAGTATAGCAACATTTTATTGGCATATAGCAACATTTTACTGGAGTATAGCAACATTTTACTGGAGTGCAGCAACATTGTACTGGAGTATTGTAAACATTTTACTGGAGTATAGCAACATTTTACTGGAATATCGCAACATTTTACTGGAGTATTGCAACATTTTACTGGCATATAGCAACATTTGACTGGAGTACATCAACATGTTACTGGAGTATCGCAACATTTTACTGGCATATAGCAACATTTTACTGGAGTACATCAACATAACATGCTACTGGAGTATCGCAACATTTTACTGGAGTATAGCAACTTTTTACTGGAGTATAGCAACATTGTACTGGATTATTGCAACATTTTACTGGAGCATATATAGCAACATTGTACTGGAGTAATTACAACATGCCACGTAGCCACTTACCTTGTTGGAGTTGAAGGAGTTCTAGGGTTGTTCCTCTGACTCCTCCTAACCGTCCCCAGCGGAGTTCTGTTTCCCACTGACCTCCCTCTACGTGCTTTGGTAGTACTCATTGGATAAAGCTTGGTCAACCCGACGTCTTATGGCGCGCTGTTGCGTTTGGGAAAGGATCGTCAGTTTTATGTTTTTTTAATGACAGCGCTGCATGCTTGTAATGTCCAGGTTGATATATTTTGCAGGGAGCATTAGTGCAGGGAGGACTGATGCGGAGCTGTACTCCAAGATCGTACAGAAACTGCAAAAATATGGGACTGTGTTGACAGAACATGTGGGAAACCCTAACATCACTGAAGCAGGTATAGAGAGGTGTTCAATTCCCTGGCGTTCTTATTGGTAAGAGGGGGAAGGGTTAAGAGCAGGATCTCTTCTCAGATTCTCCATTGGCCCCTCCACCTTCCAGTTCACCAAGTCAGGATGAGAGAAACAGGGACATTGGATGGGAGTGGTTAAATGTTGATACTACTTCAAGTATACTGCTCTGTGGAAACTTATGTTCACTTACTTGCTCATTTTAGCTTGGTCAAGTTCATCAATTGTTTTTGGTTGGGTGGTTGACATCACATGCAGCTGTGCTGGTGTCACATGAGCTGTGCTGATGTCTGTCCTCATATGGAAACAGTCATCTCATGAAGCCTGTAGTCTGTATCTTGTGTGTAATCCTAGGTCGAGTTTGTTCTGTGTCTGAGATTTGTGTGGTGGTGTTTTTAGTAGCAATGCGCTGGTCCTGAAGCACCTCTGAGCAGAGAACAGAGGAACTCAAACTGTATGATTGGATCAAACTTCTGCAAGTTGGTCTAGTGAAGTTTCTATAGATTTAAGTCGGCATGTAATTTTAGAGTTCATACTTGTAAGCATTGTTGGGCTGTGGTGTGAAACATCACACCAGGAGTAGATGGTGTGACTGACAGCAAGCACTGTACTCCATGTGTGAAACATCACACCAGGAGTAGATGGTGTGACTGACAGCAAGCTTGTACTCCATGTGTGAAACATCACACCAGGAGTAGATGGTGTGACTGACAGCAAGCACTGTACTCCATGTGTGAAACATCACACCAGGAGTCGATGGTGTGACTGACAGCAAGCACTGTACTCCATGTGTGAAACATCACACCAGGAGTAGATGGTGTGACTGACAGCAAGCACTGTAACTCCATGTGTGAAACATCACACCAGGAGTAGATGGTGTGACTGACAGCAAGCACTGTACTCCATGTGTGAAACATCACACCAGGAATCGATGGTGTGACTGACAGCAAGCACTGTAACTCCATGTGTGAAACATCACACCAGGAGTAGATGGTGTGACTGACAGCAAGCCTGTACTCCATGTGTGAAACATCACACCAGGAGTAGATGGTGTGACTGACAGCAAGCACTGTAACTCCATGTGTGAAACATCACACCAGGAGTAGATGGTGTGACTGACAGCAAGCACTGTACTCCATGTGTGAAACATCACACCAGGAGTCGATGGTGTGACTCCATCTTACTTGTTTTGTTTAGTGCATTTGCCGATGACCGCACCCTCGCTCCTCTCCGTATTACCTAGGTGATGTAGGATTGACTGATAAACAGATTCACGACCGTGACCTGAACTGGCTGATAAGCAGTCGTGGTAAGGATGATTATATGTCCAGTGTTTAAGAATATATTTGCTCTGGACAATCAGCTGCAACCAGAGTCATTGCAATGAGGCCCCTCAGTGCTGAAGCCAGGGCTAGGGCCAGTGCTGAAGCCAGGGCCAGTGCAGAAGTCTTGTCCAGGGCCAGTGCTGAAGCCTTGGCCAGGGCCAGTGCTGAAGTCTTGTCCAGGGCCAGTGCTGAAGCCCAGTGCTGCAGTCTTGGCCAGGGCCAGTGCTGAAGCCTTGGCCAGGGCCAGTGCTGAAGCCTTGTCCAGGGCCAGTGCTGAAGTTTTGTCCAGGGCCAGTGCTGAAGTCTTGGCCAGGGCCAGTGCTGAAGTCTTGGTCAGGGCCAGTGCTGAAGTCTTGGCCAGGGCCAGTGCTGAAGTCTTGTCCAGGGCCAGTGCTGAAGTCTTGTCCAGGGCCAGTGATGAAGTCTTGTCCAGGGCCAGTGCTGAAGTCTTGTCCAGGGCCAGTGCTGAAGTCTTGTCCAGGGCCAGTGCTGAAGTCTTGTCCAGGGCCAGTGCTGAAGCCTTGGCCAGGGCCAGTGCTGAAGCCTTGGCCAGGGCCAGTGCTGAAGCCTTGTCCAGGGCCAGTGCTGAAGTCTTGGCCAGGGCCAGTGCTGCAGTCTTGGCCAGGGCCAGTGCTGAAGCCTTGGCCAGGGCCAGTGCTGAAGTCTTGTCCAGGGCCAGTGCTGAAGTCTTGTCCAGGGCCAGTGCTGAAGCCTTGGCCAGGGCCAGACAACACAGTCCACATGTAGATATAAATATTTACCTTGATCTTTAACGTGACGCCGTATTTGTGGTGCTGTGCTGGATCCGAGTGAGTCTCTTGCCTGCCCTGACGCATATTGTGAACAGCAAGCCTCATGTAGATTTGAATAATTGATTCTTTAGTGTATATACCCCGTTACCATATTGAACAGAAGAGTTATTGCTACGATTGAAAATGTTGCCAGCAACAAGGGTACCTGAGTAAGAAGGACCTCTACACTACTAGCTCATGCCTTGTGCCTGCCAGCAGTCAAGGATATGCCTGCACCCACTGATGTACATACATGCTTGTCATGTGGCAAACACACTTCATGTCAGCCCTTCATTTTCTGAGTCTAAATTTCCTCTTTTCACTGCTGTAGTAGTCGTTTTGTTGCTAGTTAAATATATGGTGTGTTCATGTTTTAGTATTAGATTGCTTATTAGGACATGACTGATTTTATTTCAGTGCTGGTGGCAGAGGTAACGCAAGTGTCCATGGGAGTGGGCTACGAGCTAGGCAGAGCTATGGAGATGAACAAGAACATCCTATGTCTGTACCGCCCACAACCCAACAAAAGTGAGTACTGACTCAAGGCTCTATTCTAATTGAGTTTTGAATCCAATCTTGTAGTTCAGCCATTGTTTTCAACCCAGCATGAGAGTTCAGTCATTATTAAGAACTAAACTTGAGAGATGAGGCATTACTTGGAACCAAGTCTGAGAGTTCAGCCATTGTTTTGAACCCAGCATGAGAGTTCAGCCATTGTTAAGAACTAAACTTGAGAGTTGAGACTACTTGGAACCAAGTCTGAGAGGTCGGCTATTGTTTTGAACCAAAACCTTACTGCCTAGCTTGAACTTGAACCAAACCAACTAGTGCCCTAGAGATGTCAGCTACTGCAGAGTATTTATTGCTTGATCTTAGCCCAGCCACATTACAAAACTACCCTATATAGTAGGCCTTTGCAATAAAACCACATATAACTGAGTGTGATACCTTTTGCGTGTTTGTATAGGACTCTCTTCTATGGTACGAGGTGCTGAGGATGGGAAGCGAGTTCAAGTCCTGGATTATTCAGTGGATCAGCTAGACATCATTCTACCTAACTATTTTGCCAATTTACACTAATGCACCTTCTCAATAATCAACTTCAAATTGTATTCACTCGACGTTTCGGCTCTAGCCTTCATCAGAGACGCTAAGGCTAGCCTGCTATATACCGGTAGCTAGCTATCCACCACGTGCCAACACATGCACCTAGCATGTGCACCGGATGTAATTAAATTAAAATAGTAAATAAATATTTAAAAAAATAAAACAACTAATAATAACAAACAAACAAGTAATAATAACAAACAAGTTAAATAAACAAACAAGTTAAATAAATATAATACTTTTTTTTTAATTAATAATTATTAATAAATATTAATAAATATAATAATAATGATGATAATAATGATGATAATAAATAAGTAAGAGTGATTATGGTGGTCATGGCTTCAAGTTCAGGCTCTTCAGAGTAGCTCCTCAGCAGCCAGGCAAGTCCATTCCACAGTCTCCATTGAACCGCTCACACTTTGGTGCTAGGCTGATGTGCAACTTCACTAGCAGTTCCTTCTGGCTTGGTCCAAGATGGTGGCTTCCTCCCACAAAATAGGATGTTCATTATCCCATTGCATGCTCAGCACTAATGCTGTTGTGTGGTTCTTGAATGCCTTAATTATGGCTAGGAAAATTGGCACTTGAACAAAACCACTAAGCAGTATATAGAAACTCACTAATGATCAGCCATGAATGAGAGTGGTGGGGAGAATAATAGAATCACACATCCTCTGCAGGTGTTGTGGTAATATATACTTGTTATCAAGTTTACCACGGAGGTGCTCTTTTATATCTGGGCATTGCTGGTTCTTCAGTTTTCCCTGTAGCCTCAGTGACAGCAGCATCATATAACCTATTAAAGGAAGCATCTGTGCGTTGAGCTCGGTGGTTAGACTGGCTGCCTTTACAGCATCTTGCATTGATGTATTCTTTGCTTGAACAGTCTTGGCGAGTTGTTCAGCTGCACCAAAGACTATGTGTGACCGTTTTAGTCCAAAGAATGTACTGAACTTTTCCATCAATGCCAATAACCCACCACCTCGCTTTGCATACTCATCATATCCTGTGCTGACTTCTTCAAGTGTGTTAACAAGAGTAGTGTAGTTCTTCAGTACCGAGTCCACCTTACAGTCCATCTTGTTCGGCACAGAGGTTTGAGGGATGGTGCATTAGGCATGCCCATTTGCATATCTGTGAATAGATGTGCACACTTTGGAGAAAACTTGATGAGTTTTGTAATCTCTGCCACCAAATCAAGAGCATCATGCACAGGTTTGCACTTTCATGATGTGTCTTGCAAGCACAAATTTATGCAATGAGCAAGACAGTGAACTTTGATGGCTGCCTTTTCTTCCGGTAGAATTTGCGTAGCTAGACCTGTTCTGTGCCCTTGCATGTTACTAGCACCATCATATGCTTGACCACAACAATTGTTGATAGACAGTGAACATCTGATCAACATCCTTCAATACTGACAAAGGCTGTTGAAGTCCCTTCAACAAATCCAAGAGGCTCTTCAAAGACTTCATAATTATTATTAACATACCTTATTGATATGTTGAAGTGCTCGGTGTTTATGTCTGACACTTCATCTGCAATGATGCTATACCAAGTTTCTTTGTTAATGTCACTTAGAAGTGAGCTGAGACTTGGTTTCCAAGTCGTGTGACTAGCTCATTGATTATTGGAGGGGACGTGTATTTTTTATCCTCGAGCCATTGCTCCAATTCTGGAATTTCGGACTGGCAAAGCAGGAGTATATAGCTGAATCAAGTACCCTTCAATTTCTTCATGTCTCCTGATGCAAAGTCCTTGCCTCAAAAGAAATCTGAGGGATTCTATTTGAATCAAAAGTGCTTTGCGATGATCCATCTGTGTTCTTTATATTGCTCACTAAGTACAACACCAACATTCCTCTTCTCTGCAGTCAATTTCAGCACAGACCCTCTATGTGCTGAGCACTGTGTAGTGCGGAATTTTTCAGTTGCCTTTTTCCAGTTACTGAATCCTACTGTTGTGAAAGCTTGTTCAGCATTCTTGCTGAAACTAATAAGGTGTCTTCTCTGTGCTGCCTGACAGAGATAGCAGAAGGTTCTGTTTGTTGTTGTACAGAAGGTCAGCCATAGGTGATCATTATACCACTTTGCAAATGAATGTTCTGTTTCTAGAGGTACATGTACCACTTTTTGAAGTGAACTTCCTCTTTGATTTGCAAAGGACAGCATCATCTGTTTGTATATGCTGGCACACCACACATGAACATATATCTCTGTGTAAGCTCTATCTATAGCTAGTGGTCTGGGGCAAATACCCCAACAGGAATTTATATCTAATTTTAAGGTGTCAGGTATATTAAAAAATGTTATGGTAATTGTATCTGAATCGAATTACTTTTATGATATGTCATAGTTGAAATATAATTGCCTAAATACACTCAGAGGGAAATATAAATCTCATCCCACTTCTACTAACTTCTACAAACTCTCTATATACCTCCCAACTCTCAGTTCAGTCATCTCTGTTCACCAGAAGCACTTGCAACTTGCCTCCAACAGATTATCTCTTCACACCTTCAGATGTGCTAAATAACATAGAGATCTTGGGTCAAGAGGTGTATTCAATCACATCATCGCTTGACACAACTAAGTCTACACTACCGATGATTTCTACCTTAATTAAGGGGAGTTGATAAGGGGAGTTGATGGCATTTATTATTTATTTTTATTTTTACTTGTGGTTAGAACTTTAGAGCTCCCGTAGATTCTGCAAACTTCATGGTATGGACTTGATATATAGCTCAAAAGATAGGTTTCTCTGTGTGCTCTCTTTTGATACTAAAATATGTTTCATAGGTATAACTATAGGCAAGTTACTAGACCCTAAACCTCAAAAACCTGAATCCCTGCAACCTCCCGCCAAAATAACTAAGTGCAAAAAAATTGAAAATGGTACGAGTGGCTCTAGCGCATGCAATGACCTTTTTGATTAGGCGTTAAAAATTTATTACCTGGTCAAGCGCGCGGGTGGAAAATTGAGGGCGAACGCCTTCAATTTCGCACCCACGTGTCTGACCAGGTGATAAATTTTTACTATTTTGGCGGAGGTTGCAGGGATTCAGGTTTTTGAGGTCCCACCACTTTAGGGTCTAGTAACTTGCCTATAGTTATACCTATGAAACATATTTTAGTATCAAAAGAGAGCACACAGAGAGACATATCTTTTGAGCTATATATCAAGTCCATACCATGAAGTTTGCAGAATCTATGGAGCTCTAAAGTTGTAACCACAAGTTAAAAAAATTAAAAAGTAAAAAAAATACCAAACGTCAAATCCTGTGCCCTTGCTATCTATACATGACTATATATCACTCATCTATTTTCTCTAAGACTTTCCCAACACCATCTCCCAAATGACTGGAGAGTTCATTCTATTATTCCAATATATATATAAATCAGGTGACAAGTCTTCCGTCACAAAGTACAGGCCCATCTCGCTTCTAAGTACCATCTCCCTTATCTTCGAGAGACTAATATAATTATTATAACAAAATGGCTGTCTTTGTAGAGAAATCCATCTCCTTGTCACAATTTGGATTTTTGAAAGGTCGTTCTACGACTCACCTTAAATATACTAATCTTATCAATTGCTCACTAAATGAAAAGTCTCAAGTTGATGTTATTTATCTGGATTTCTGTAAAGCCTTCGATAAGGTTCCTCATAATGAGCTTCTCTATAAGTTATGGATGGTCCTTTGGCATCACTGGTAATTTATGGCACTGGTTTTAAGACCTACCTTTCTTCCAAGTCTCAACAAGTGTTCCTTGACGCCAATCCTCTCTGCCCCTACGTGTAATCTCTGGTGTCCCCTAAGGAAGTATTCTTGGTCCCCTTCTGTTCTTGATCTACATTAACCTTCTTGCACCTCAACCTTATCTACGCTGCTCTATGCTGAGGATACCAAGAAAATCTCCATCCAATACAGCTTCTTTACAAGTTGCTCTCTCCAAGTGGTCGAAAGATTGGCACCTCCTCTTCAATAATCAAAAGTGCCATCTTATGAGATTCTGTACCAATTCACCATTGTACAACATTGATTACCTTATTGAAGAAGCGACCATTACCAGAAAAAGCTTCACCAAAGATTTAGGAGTTCTGATTTCATCTGACCTATCATTGAGTCTCCATGTATCATTTAAAATTGGTAAATCCTACAATTCCCTTGGGCGTACTTTCCATTGTTCTCATAATGAGGATCTCTATATTTATATTTAGAAACAACCGGTTCTATCTCTTTATATTATATTAGTCGTCGATCATGTCAACATAGCCTCAACAAGATGTCCACTGGCTTTGCCTACATCCCTGTTACTTGATATTTCCTGGGCTGTCCCTACTGGCTAACTATCCATCATGCGTCCTAGAATACTTGGGACTATCCTGGGAAGTCCCTAGTCCTTAGCCCTGCCTCCCTCTCCCCCCCCCCCCCCCCCCCCCCCCCCCGGCTAGAGTACCCATAACCTAGCCCTAGTCTCCTAGCCCTGGTCCTAGAATATCTCTAACCTTAGCCCTGGCCCTAGTCCTAGAATATCCCTGACCTTAGCCCTAGGCCTATTGCCCTAGCACTGAATCCCAGGATACCCCAGGCCTATGTGTGGTAGTGACTGAGAGTTTATGCTGATACCCTCTGCAAAGTGTGACATTTTCTTCTTGGTGTGCACTGCATTTCAGCCATTATCGTGCAGCAACAACAATAAATCATGTCCCTAGTTTCTCCTGTACTATTAGTTGTGTAGGATGACTGCATGCACTCAGTCTCGTTCTGAGATGGCCTGAAGTCTTGCATCCACTTCACGATCGCTCAGCAACCTGCACAAAACAATACTAATGATTAACCCTGCACAAAACAACACTAATAATTAACCCTGCACAAAACAACACTAATGATTAACCCTGCACAAAACAACACTATTAATTAACCCTGCACAAAACAACACTAATAATTAACCCTGCACAAAACAACACTAATAATTAACCCTGCACAAAACAACAGTAATAATTAACCCTGCACAAAACAACACTAATGATTAACCCTGCACAAAACAACACTAATAATTAACCCTGCACAAAACAACACTAATAATTAACCCTGCACAAAACAACACTAATGATTAACCCTGCACAAAACAACACTAATAGTTAACCCTGCACAAAACAACACAACACTTATAATTAACCCTGCACAAAACAACACTAATAATTAACCCTGCACAAAACAACACTAATAAGTAACCCTGCACAAAACACTAATAATTAACCCTGCACAAAACAACACAACACTAATAATTAACCCTGCACAAAACAACACTAATAATTAACCCTGCACAAAACAACACTAATAATCAACCCTGCACAAAACAACACTAATAATTAACCCTGCACAAAACAACACTAATAATTAACCCTGCACAAAACAACACTAATAATTAACCCTGCACAAAACAGCACAACACTAATAATTAACCCTGCACAAAACAAAACAACAATAATTATTAACCCTGCACAAAACAACACTAATAATTAACCCTGCACAAAACAACATTAATGATTAACCCTGCACAAAACAACACTAATGATTAACCCTGCACAAAACAATACAATACTAATAATTAACCCTGCACAACCCTGCACAAAACAACACTAATAATTAACTCCTGCATAATAGAACACTTATAATTCACTAACTGTATACCTGCCCAACACTTCTAACTAATAGCGGGGCAGATTAGTCACAACACTTCTAATTAATAGCGGGGCAGATTAGTCACAACACTTCTAATTAATAGCGGGGCAGATCAGTCACAACACTTCTAATTAATAGCGGGGAGATTAGTGACAACACTTCTAATTAATAGCGGGGCAGATCAGTCACAACACTTCTAATTAATAGCGGGGAGATTAGTGACAACACTTTTGCGGGCAGATTAGTGACATCGCTTCTAATTAATAGCGGGCAGATTAATGACAATGCTTCAAATTAATAGCAGGGCCGATTAGGGACAACACTTCTAATTAACAATCGACCAACTGATGATCAAGCTCCCAAATTTGATGTTAGCCATTTGAAAATCCAAAATTGTCAAGATGGCCACCATTGATTACCAACTTTAATATGATCCTGGTGATAATTTTGATGTTTTTACTATGCCACTATGCGTGTGTGGGTGGGAGGGGCTCCTGCATCATCTCATTATGTGCTTTAATAACCGACCTTTGACCTTGATGATCAGACCATGTAATTCATTTTTGTTGAACAAGTCACATGATGTAACAATGGTCATTGCTGACTCTGAATAAGTAATAGCTGCCCAGGGGGAAATCCGGAATCAGCAAGTGGAAGCCATTGAAAAAATCCTTTGCCAAAACAGCCATCACTTCTATCCACACTAGATGAACAGTGATTATGCTCACAGGAAGTGCTACTCTGCTTGCTACTTACTAACTATTATACTATTACTAACTATTATACTATTACTAACTATTATACTATTACTAACTATTATACTATGCTTACTAACTATTATACTATTACTAACTATTATACTATTACTAACTATTATACTATTACTAACTATTATACTATGCTTACTAACTATTATACTATGCTTACTAACTATTATACTATTACTAACTATTATACTATGCTTGCTAACTATTATACTTACTAACTATTATACTATGCTTACTGACTATTATACTATTACTAACTATTATACTATGCTTACTAACTATTATACGATGCTTACTAACTATTATACTATGCTTACTAACTATTATGCTATGCTTACTAACTATTATACTATTACTAACTATTATATTTACTAACTATTATACTATGCTTACTAACTATTATGCTATGCTTACTAACTATTATACTATTACTAACTATTATACTTACTAACTATTATACTATTACTAACTATTATACTTGCTAACTATTATACTATGCTTACTAACTATTATACTCTGCTTACTAACTATTATACTATTACTAACTATTATACTATGCTTACTAACTATTATACTATGCTTACTATTATACTATGCTTACTAACTATTATACTCTGCTTACTAACTATATGCTTACTAACTATTATACTATGCTTGCTAACTATTATACTATTACTAACTATTATACTATTACTAACTATTATACTTACTTACTAACTATTATACTTACTAACTATTATACTATTACTAACTATTATACTTACTAACTATTATACTTACTAACTATTATACTATGCTTACTAACTATTATACTATTACTAACTATTATACTTACTAACTATTATACTATGCTTACTAACTATTATACTTACTAACTATTATACTATGCTTACTGACTATTATACTATTACTAACTATTATACTATGCTTACTAACTATTATACTATTACTAACTATTATACTATGCCTACTAACTAGTATACTATGCTTACTAACTATTATACTCTGCTTACAACTATATGCTTACTAACTATTATACTATTCTTACTAACTATTATACTATTACTAACTATTATACTATGCTTACTAACTATTATACTATTACTAACTATTATACTATGCTTACTAACTATTATACTCTGCTTACAACTATATGCTTACTAACTATTATACTATTACTAACTATTATACTATGCTTACTAACTATTATACTATGCTTACTAACTATTATACTATGCTTATTAACTATTATACTCTGCTTGCTAACTATTATACTCTGCTTACTAACTATTATACTATTACTAACTATTATACTATGCTTACTAACTATTATACTATGCTTACTAACTATTATACTATTACTAACTATTATACTATTACTAACTATTATACTATGCTTATAACTATTATCCTCTCTTAACTACATGGACTGATGGGGACATCATTACAATGCTAGTAGTGGTTAACTACATGGACTGATGAGGACATCATTACAATGCCAGTAGTGGTTAACTACATGGACTGATGGTGACATCATTGCAATGCTAGTAGTGCTTAACCACATGGACTGATGGGGACATCATTGCAATGCTAGTAGTGGTTAACTACATGGACTGATGGGGCTATCATTACAATGCTAGTAGTGGTTAACTACATGGACTGATGGGGACATCATTACAATGCTAGTAGTGGTTAACTACATGGACTGATGGGGCCATCATTACAATGCTAGTAGTGGTTAACTACATGGACTGATGGGGCTATCATTACAATGCTAGTAGTGGTTAACTACATGGACTGATGGGGACATCATTGCAATGCCAGTAGTGGTTAACTACATGGACTGATGGGGACATCATTACAATGCTAGTAGTGCTTAACTACATGGACTGATGGGGACATCATTGCAATGCTAGTAGTGGTTAACTACATGGACTGATGGGGACATCATTACAATGCTAGTAGTGGTTAACTACATGGACTGATGGGGACATCATTACAATGCTAGTAGTGGTTAACTACATGGACTGATGGGGACATCATTACAATGCTAGTAGTGGTTAACTACATGGACTGATGGGGCCATCATTGCAATGCTAGTAGTGGTTAACTACATGGACTGATGGGGACATCATTACAATGCTAGTAGTGGTTAACTACATGGACTGATGGGGACATCATTACAATGCTAGTAGTGGTTAACTACATGGACTGATGGGGACATCATTACAATGCTAGTAGTGGTTAACTACATGGACTGATGGGGCCATCATTACAATGCTAGTAGTGCTTAACTACATGGACTGATGAGGACATCATTACAATGCTAGTAGTGCTTAACTACATGGACTGATGGGGACATCATTGCAATGCTAGTAGTAGTGGTTAACTACATGGACTGATGGGGCCATCATTACAATGCTAGTAGTGCTTAACTACATGGACTGATGAGGACATCATTACAATGCTAGTAGTGGTTAACTACATGGACTGATGGGGACATCATTACAATGCTAGTAGTGCTTAACTACATGGACTGATGGGGACATCATTACAATGCTAGTAGTGCTTAACTACATGGACTGATGGGGACATCATTACAATGCTAGTAGTGGTTAACTACAT
The DNA here is from genome assembly GCA_028752905.1 of Cladorhizidae sp. MBARI D1340-BT2. Taxonomy (NCBI): domain Eukaryota; kingdom Metazoa; phylum Porifera; class Demospongiae; order Poecilosclerida; family Cladorhizidae; species Cladorhizidae sp. MBARI D1340-BT2. Next base: position 778,306 of record JAQNBH010000015.1, on the reverse strand, counting down.
GGACTGATGGGGACATCATTACAATGCTAGTAGTGCTTAACTACATGGACTGATGAGGACATCATTACAATGCTAGTAGTGGTTAACTACATGGACTGATGGGGACATCATTACAATGCTAGTAGTGCTTAACTACATGGACTGATGGGGCCATCATTGCAATGCTAGTAGTGGTTAACTACATGGACTGATGGGGACATCATTACAATGCTAGTAGTGGTTAACTACATGGACTGATGGGGACATCATTACAATGCTAGTAGTGGTTAACTACATGGACTGATGGGGACATCATTACAATGCTAGTAGTTGTTAACTACATGGACTGATGGGGACATCATTACAATGCTAGTAGTGGTTAACTACATGGACTGATGGGGACATCATTACAATGCTAGTAGTGGTTAACTACATGGACTGATGGGGCCATCATTGCAATGCTAGTAGTGGTTAACTACATGGACTGATGGGGACATCATTACAATGCTAGTAGTGGTTAACTACATGGACTGATGGGGACATCATTACAATGCTAGTAGTGGTTAACTACATGGACTGATGGGGACATCATTACAATGCTAGTAGTGGTTAACTACATGGACTGATGGGGCCATCATTGCAATGCTAGTAGTGGTTAACTACATGGACTGATGGGGACATCATTACAATGCTAGTAGTGCTTAACTACATGGACTGATGAGGACATCATTACAATGCTAGTAGTGCTTAACTACATGGACTGATGGGGACATCATTACAATGCCAGTAGTGGTTAACTACATGGACTGATGGGGACATCATTACAATGCTAGTAGTGCTTAACTACATGGACTGATGGGGCCATCATTGCAATGCTAGTAGTGGTTAACTACATGGACTGATGGGGACATCATTACAATGCTAGTAGTGGTTAACTACATGGACTAATGGGGACATCATTGCAATGCTAGTAGTGGTTAACTACATGGACTGATGGGGACATCATTACAATGCTAGTAGTGGTTAACTACATGTCTCTAGACTTCCAATGTGAAAAAGCTATTGAGAGGATCAATACATGCAAAAGTTTCTGCATGTTTAGAAACGTCAAAAAAGACACCAACATCATTCAAATAGGTGAACTGTCCAGTTCTCTAGGTGAAAATGTCACGTCCCTCCACGTCCCTCCCCACAATAAGTGACCCAAAGGGAGTGTCTATGCAAACCTTGGTGCTTGTATTAGCATTGGGTCTAGCGTGCGGTTAATCTGGCCCACTATAACCAACCACCTGCATAACACAAGACTTCTAATTAACCAACAATCTAAAACACAATACTTCCAACAATCTACATAGCACAATACTTCTTATTAAAACCTATTTAACGCAACACTTCTAATTAACCAACAACCTGCACACAACACACATCTAATTAACTCAACTACCTATAAACTCCATGTCTCAGGATCATTTTGCCTGGGAAGATACTAAAGTTGCATTCAAAATGCAATTACCCACTGTTCTACATGGGTGGAGTTTTTCTGCAAATGAATGAGCTTTATGTCAATGTGGGCGTGGCTGTGGAGATGATGTCATAAACGGAGACAAAAGAAAATGATTTCTGCATGTTCTCATTCGTGCTCTGAAGCTGGCCTCTCCTTACTACTGAAGGGAAGAGGTTCTGAATCTTTAGCTTCTACTCCACAGTCCACAAGTGTGTACTCCTCACAGACCACAAGTATGTACACATCACAGACCACAAGTATGTACTCCTCACAGACCACAAGTATGTACTGCTCACAGACCACAAGTATGTACACATCACAGACCACAAGTATGTACTCCTCACAGACCACAAGTATGTACTCCTCACAGACCACAAGTATGTACTCCTCACAGATCACAGACCACAAGTATGTACTCACAGACCACAAGTATGTACTCACAGACCACAAGTATATGATCAGTTACTCCACTAGAGGGGCAGCTTTCTCCTCAGGTAAGGGGTGGCTGTCTCCTAAGGTCAGGTAAGGGGTGGCTGTCTCCTAGGGTAAGGGGTGGCTTTCTCCTCAGGTAAGGGATGGCTTTCTCTTCAGGTAAGGGATGGCTTTCTCTTCAGGTAAGGGATGGCTTTCTCCTCAGGTAAGGGGTGGCTGTCTCCTAGGGTAAGGGATGGCTTTCTCCTCAGGTAAGGGATGGCTTTCTCCTCAGGTAAGGAGTGCTACATGAGACTAAATGTTAATGATAAGGCTCTATCCATGTGCTTGCATTTGGTGATCCTATGGACTCTGAACTCAAAGACATTGAATTGAATGTCTGCGGCCCTAACCTAGCAACGACTTGATCCACCCACCCCCCCACCCCCACACACACACACACTTAACTCACTGCCCCCCCCCCCCCCCTCACACACACACTTAACCTAGCAACGACTTGATCTAGCAGGTGCTCAACACCACTCACTGCCCCCCCCCCCCCCTCACACACACACAAGTAACCTAGCAACAACTTGATCTAGCAGGTGCTCAACACACACAAACATGAGCTGCTCAACAGAAGAAGTAAGTACATTTCTGAAGGTTTCATATTCTTCCTCAGCTCTCAATAAACTCTGTAACTTACTATCCCATAATTACATACCTGAAGCGAGGGTTATCAGCTGTAACCACGCCCACCTCAATGTCAGAGGACTTAAAGTCAGCAGCCAGGACATTTGCCAAGGCAGAGATGGCAATTTCCACAGTTTGATGGAAAGACCATGCTGGGTTCTTGCGCAGCTTCTTCTCCAGATAGTTGTTGGCTTCCGTCTGCTTCACGCCCACACTGGTGGCCTTGTAGCCGCAGAAGTAGCCAGCTGGGTCCGTCTTGTATACTAGAGGGCCCTTCTCAGGATCCATGGCAATCAGAATCATACCTAAGAGATGAATAACAGAACCATACCACGAACCACATGTGAAGAGCCCCATGTGAAGATTACTGTAGCCCAGTGGCCCAATATTGAGAACTCTGGCACTTACTGTAGCCCAGTGGCACAGTATTGAGAGCTCTGGCACTTACTGCAGCCCAGTGGCCCAGTATTGAGGGCTCTGGCACTTACTGTAGCCCAGTGGCCCAGTATTGAGAGCTCTGGCACTTACTGTAGCCCAGTGGTCCAAAATTAGAGCTCTGGCACTTACTGCAGCCAAGTGGCCCACTATTGAGAGCTTGGCCTTACTGCAGCCCAGTGGCCCAGTATTGATAGCTCTGGCACTTACTGCAGCCCAGTGGCCTCATGTTGACATTTTGGGTGTTCACTTGAGAGATGTCGGCCATCCTCCTACACACTGTGTCTACAGGGATCTCGTAACCATAGTTGTATTGGAACTCTGCAGCCTCTTGCCGGGCACGATGGATCTGAGCTCTACTGTCACCTATAATTGGTAAAAAACATGACACACATCACACACAAAGGAAGTGAACCTCACTATCATGCATACACGCATGCACACATGCCCACACAAAGAGATCGAGTATAACTGAATGGGTCAGAAGTGGTGCAGGGACTAGTGTATTAGGACAGAAGTGGTGCAGGGGCTAGTGTATTAGGACAGAAGTGGTGCAGGGGCTAGTGTATTAGGACAGAAGTGGTGCAGGGGCTAGTGTATTAGGACAGAAGTGGTGCAGGGGCTAGTGTATTAGGACAGAAGTGGTGCAGGGACTAGTTTATTAGGACAGAAGTGGTGCAGGGGCTAGTGTATCAGGACAGAAGTGGTGCAGGGGCTAGTGTATTAGGACAGAAGTGGTGCAGGGGCTAGTGTATTAGGACAGAAGTGGTGCAGGGGCTAGTGTATTAGGACAGAAGTGGTGCAGGGGCTAGTGTATTAGGACAGAAGTGGTGCAGGGGCTAGTGTATTAGGACAGAAGTGGTGCAGGGACTAGTGTATTAGGACAGAAGTGGTGCAGGGGCTAGTGTATTAGGACAGAAGTGGTGCAGGGACTAGTGTATTAGGACAGTTCTAAGTGGTGCAGGGACTAGTGTATTAGGACAGAAGTGGTGCAGGGACTAGTGTATTAGGACAGAAGTGGTGCAGGGACTAGTGTATTAGGACAGAAGTGGTGCAGGGACTAGTGTATTAGGACAGAAGTGGTGCAGGGACTAGTGTATTAGGACAGAAGTGGTGCAGGGGCTAGTGTATTAGGACAGAAGTGGTGCAGGGACTAGTGTATTAGGACAGAAGTGGTGCAGGGACTAGTGTATTAGGACAGAAGTGGTGCAGGGACTAGTGTATTAGGACAGAAGTGGTGCAGGGACTAGTGTATTAGGACAGAAGTGGTGCAGGGGCTAGTGTATTAGGACAGAAGTGGTGCAGGGACTAGTGTATTAGGACAGAAGTGGTGCAGGGACTAGTGTATTAGGACAGAAGTGGTGCAGGGACTAGTGTATTAGGACAGTTCTAAGTGGTGCAGGGGCTAGTGTATTAGGAACAGAAGTGGTGCAGGGGCTAGTGATTAGGACAGAAGTGGTGCAGGGACTAGTGTATTAGGACAGAAGTGGTGCAGGGGCTAGTGTATTAGGACAGAAGTGGTGCAGGGACTAGTGTATTAGGACAGAAGTGGTGCAGGGACTAGTGTATTAGGACAGAAGTGGTGCAAGGACTAGTGTATTAGGACAGAAGTGGTGCAGTGGCTAGTGTATTAGGACAGAAGTGGTGCAGGGACTAGTGTATTAGGACAGAGGTGGTGCAGGGGCTAGTGTATTAGGACAGAAGTGGTGCAGGGGCTAGTGTATTAGGACAGAAGTGGTGCAGGGACTAGTGTATTAGGACAGAAGTGGTGCAGGGACTAGTGTAGTAGGACAGAAGTGGTGCAGGGACTAGTGTATTAGGACAGAAGTGGTGCAGGGACTAGTGTATTAGGACAGAAGTGGTGCAGGGGCTAGTGTATTAGGACAGAAGTGGTGCAGGGGCTAGTGTATTAGGACAGAAGTGGTGCAGGGGCTAGTGTATTAGGACAGAAGTGGTTCAGGGCCTAGTGTATTAGGACAGAAGTGGTGCAGGGACTAGTGTATTAGGACAGAAGTGGTGCAGGGGCTATTGTATTAGGACAGAAGTGGTGCAGGGACTAGTGTATTAGGACAGAAGTGGTGCAGGGGCTAGTGTATTAGGACAGAAGTGGTGCAGGGGCTAGTGTATTAGGACAGAAGTGATGCAGGGACTAGTGTAGTAGGACAGAAGTGGTGCAGGGACTAGTGTATTAGGACAGAAGTGGTGCAGGGACTAGTGTAGTAGGACAGAAGTGGTGCAGGGGCTAGTGTATTAGGACAGAAGTGGTGCAGGGGCTAGTGTATTAGGACAGAAGTGGTGCAGGGACTAGTGTATTAGGACAGAAGTGGTGCAGGGACTAGTGTATTAGGACAGAAGTGGTGCAGGGGCTAGTGTATTAGGACAGAAGTGGTGCAGGGGCTAGTGTATTAGGACAGAAGTGGTGCAGGGACTAGTGTATTAGGACAGAAGTGGTGCAGGGACTAGTGTATTAGGACAGAAGTGGTGCAGGGACTAGTGTATTAGGACAGTTCTAAGTGGTGCAGGGGCTAGTGTATTAGGAACAGAAGTGGTGCAGGGGCTAGTGTATTAGGACAGAAGTGGTGCAGGGACTAGTGTATTAGGACAGAAGTGGTGCAGGGACTAGTGTATTAGGACAGAAGTGGTGCAGGGGCTAGTGTATTAGGGCAGAAGTGGTGCAGGGGCTAGTGTATTAGGACAGAAGTGGTGCAGGGACTAGTGTATTAGGACAGAAGTGGTGCAGGGACTAGTGTATTAGGACAGAAGTGGTGCAGGGACTAGTGTATTAGGACAGAAGTGGTGCAGGGACTAGTGTATTAGGACAGAAGTGGTGCAGGGACTAGTGTATTAGGACAGAAGTGGTGCAGGGACTAGTGTATTAGGACAGAAGTGGTGCAGGGACTAGTGTATTAGGACAGAAGTGGTGCAGGGGCTAGTGTATTAGGACAGAAGTGGTGCAGGGGCTAGTGTAGTAGGACAGAAGTGGTGCAGGGGCTAGTGTATTAGGACAGAAGTGGTGCAGGGACTAGTGTATTAGGACAGAAGTGGTGCAGGGACTAGTGTAGTAGGACAGAAGTGGTGCAGGGGCTAGTGTATTAGGACAGAAGTGGTGCAGGGACTAGTGTATTAGGACAGAAGTGGTGCAGGGGCTAGTGTAGTAGGACAGAAGTGGTGCAGGGGCTAGTGTATTAGGACAGAAGTGGTGCAGGGGCTAGTGTATTAGGACAGAAGTGGTGCAGGGGCTAGTGTATTAGGACAGAAGTGGTGCAGGGACTAGTGTATTAGGACAGAAGTGGTGCAGGGACTAGTGTATTAGGACAGAAGTGGTGCAGGGGCTAGTGTATTAGGACAGAAGTGGTGCAGGGACTAGTGTATTAGGACAGAAGTGGTGCAGGGGCTAGTGTATTAGGACAGAAGTGGTGCAGGGGCTAGTGTATTAGGACAGAAGTGGTGCAGGGACTAGTGTATTAGGACAGAAGTGGTGCAGGGACTAGTGTATTAGGACAGAAATGGTGCAGGGACTAGTGTATTAGGACAGAAGTGGTGCAGGGACTAGTGTATTAGGACAGAAGTGGTGCAGGGACTAGTGTATTAGGACAGAAGTGGTGCAGGGACTAGTGTATTAGGACAGAAGTGGTGCAGGGACTAGTGTATTAGGACAGAAGTGGTGCAGGGACTAGTGTATTAGGACAGAAGTGGTGCAGGGACTAGTGTATTAGGACAGAAGTGGTGTAGGGACTAGTGTATTAGGACAGAAGTGGTGCAGGGACTAGTGTATTAGGACAGAAGTGGTGCAGGGACTAGTGTATTAGGACAGAAGTGGTGCAGGGACTAGTGTATTAGGACAGAAGTGGTGCAGGGACTAGTGTATTAGGACAGAAGTGGTGCAGGAGCTAGTGTATTAGGACAGAAGTGGTGCAGGGGCTAGTGTATTAGGACAGAAGTGGTGCAGGGACTAGTGTATTAGGACAGAAGTGGTGCAGGGACTAGTGTAGTAGGACAGAAGTGGTGCAGGGACTAGTGTATTAGGACAGAAGTGGTGCAGGGACTAGTGTATTAGGACAGAAGTGGTGCAGGGACTAGTGTATTAGGACAGAAGTGGTGCAGGGACTAGTGTATTAGGACAGAAGTGGTGCAGGGGCTAGTGTATTAGGACAGAAGTGGTGCAGGGGCTAGGTATTAGGACAGAAGTGGTGCAGGGACTAGTGTATTAGGACAGAAGTGGTGCAGGGACTAGTGTATTAGGACAGAAGTGGTGCAGGGACTAGTGTATTAGGACAGAAGTGGTGCAGGGACTAGTGTATTAGGACAGAAGTGGTGCAGGGGCTAGTGTATTAGGACAGAAGTGGTGCAGGGACTAGTGTATTAGGACAGAAGTGGTGCAGGGACTAGTGTATTAGGACAGAAGTGGTGCAGGGACTAGTGTATTAGGACAGAAGTGGTGCAGGGACTAGTGTATTAGGACAGAAGTGGTGCATTAGACAGAGCCTGGAGTGTGCACTACATTAGACAGAGCCTGGAGTGTGTGCTACATTAGACAGAGCCTGGAGTGTGTGCTACATTAGACAGAGCCTGGAGTGTGTGCTACATTAGACAGAGCCTGGAGTGTGCACTACATTAGACAGAGCCTGGAGTGTGTGCTACATTAGACAGAGCCTGGAGTGTGCACTACATTAGACAGAGCCTGGAGTGTGTGCTACATTAGACAGAGCCTGGAGTGTGTGCTACATTAGACAGAGCCTGGAGTGTGTGCTACATTAGACAGAGCCTGGAGTGTGCACTACATTAGACAGAGCCTGGAGTGTGTGCTACATTAGACAGAGCCTGGAGTGTGCACTACATTAGACAGAGCCTGGAGTGTGTGCTACATTAGACAGAGCCTGGAGTGTGCACTACATTAGACAGAGCCTGGAGTGTGTGCTACATTAGACAGAGCCTGGAGTGTGTGCTACATTAGACAGAGCCTGGAGTGTGTGCTACATTAGACAGAGCCTGGAGTGTGTGCTACATTAGACAGAGCCTGGAGTGTGTGCTACATTAGACAGAGCCTGGAGTGTGTGCTACATTAGACAGAGCCTGGAGTGTGTGCTACATTAGACAGAGCCTGGAGTGTGCACTACATTAGACAGAGCCTGGAGTGTGCACTACATTAGACAGAGCCTGGAGTGTGTGCTACATTAGACAGAGCCTGGAGTGTGTGCTACATTAGACAGAGCCTGGAGTGTGCACTACATTAGACAGAGCCTGGAGTGTGTGCTACATTAGACAGAGCCTGGAGTGTGTGCTACATTAGACAGAGCCTGGAGTGTGTGCTACATTAGACAGAGCCTGGAGTGTGTGCTACATTAGACAGAGCCTGGAGTGTGCGCTACATTAGACAGAGCCTGGAGTGTGCACTACATTAGACAGAGCCTGGAGTGTGTGCTACATTAGACAGAGCCTGGAGTGTGCACTACATTAGACAGAGCCTGGAGTGTGTGCTACATTAGACAGAGCCTGGAGTGTGCACTACATTAGACAGAGCCTGGAGTGTGTGCTACATTAGACAGAGCCTGGAGTGTGCACTACATTAGACAGAGCCTGGAGTGTGCACTACATTAGACAGAGCCTGGAGTGTGTGCTACATTAGACAGAGCCTGGAGTGTGCACTACATTAGACAGAGCCTGGAGTGTGCACTACATTAGACAGAGCCTGGAGTGTGTGCTACATTAGACAGAGCCTGGAGTGTGTGCTACATTAGACAGAGCCTGGAGTGTGTGCTACATTAGACAGAGCCTGGAGTGAGTGCTACATTAGACAGAGCCTGGAGTGTGTGCTACATTAGACAGAGCCTGGAGTGTGCACTACATTAGACAGAGCCTGGAGTGTGTGCTACATTAGACAGAGCCTGGAGTGTGCACTACATTAGACAGAGCCTGGAGTGTGTGCTACATTAGACAGAGCCTGGAGTGTGTGCTACATTAGACAGAGCCTGGAGTGTGTGCTACATTAGACAGAGCCTGGAGTGTGTGCTACATTAGACAGAGCCTGGAGTGTGTGCTACATTAGACAGAGCCTGGAGTGTGCACTACATTAGACAGAGCCTGGAGTGTGTGCTACATTAGACAGAGCCTGGAGTGTGCACTACATTAGACAGAGCCTGGAGTGTGTGCTACATTAGACAGAGCCTGGAGTGTGTGCTACATTAGACAGAGCCTGGAGTGTGCACTACATTAGACAGAGCCTGGAGTGTGTGCTACATTAGACAGAGCCTGGAGTGTGCACTACATTAGACAGAGCCTGGAGTGTGCACTACATTAGACAGAGCCTGGAGTGTGTGCTACATTAGACAGAGCCTGGAGTGTGTGCTACATTAGACAGAGCCTGGAGTGTGTGCTACATTAGACAGAGCCTGGAGTGAGTGCTACATTAGACAGAGCCTGGAGTGTGTGCTACATTAGACAGAGCCTGGAGTGTGCACTACATTAGACAGAGCCTGGAGTGTGTGCTACATTAGACAGAGCCTGGAGTGTGCACTACATTAGACAGAGCCTGGAGTGTGTGCTACATTAGACAGAGCCTGGAGTGTGTGCTACATTAGACAGAGCCTGGAGTGTGTGCTACATTAGACAGAGCCTGGAGTGTGTGCTACATTAGACAGAGCCTGGAGTGTGTGCTACATTAGACAGAGCCTGGAGTGTGCACTACATTAGACAGAGCCTGGAGTGTGCACTACATTAGACAGAGCCTGGAGTGTGTGCTACATTAGACAGAGCCTGGAGTGTGCACTACATTAGACAGAGCCTGGAGTGTGCACTACATTAGACAGAGCCTGGAGTGTGCACTACATTAGACAGAGCCTGGAGTGTGCACTACATTAGACAGAGCCTGGAGTGTGTGCTACATTAGACAGAGCCTGGAGTGTGCACTACATTAGACAGAGCCTGGAGTGTGTGCTACATTAGACAGAGCCTGGAGTGTGTGCTACATTAGACAGAGCCTGGAGTGTGCACTACATTAGACAGAGCCTGGAGTGTGTGCTACATTAGACAGAGCCTGGAGTGTGCACTACATTAGACAGAGCCTGGAGTGTGTGCTACATTAGACAGAGCCTGGAGTGTGCACTACATTAGACAGAGCCTGGAGTGTGTGCTACATTAGACAGAGCCTGGAGTGTGTGCTACATTAGACAGAGCCTGGAGTGTGCACTACATTAGACAGAGCCTGGAGTGTGCACTACATTAGACAGAGCCTGGAGTGTGTGCTACATTAGACAGAGCCTGGAGTGTGTGCTACATTAGACAGAGCCTGGAGTGTGTGCTACATTAGACAGAGCCTGGAGTGTGTGCTACATTAGACAGAGCCTGGAGTGTGTGCTACATTAGACAGAGCCTGGAGTGTGTGCTACATTAGACAGAGCCTGGAGTGTGTGCTACATTAGACAGAGCCTGGAGTGTGTGCTACATTAGACAGAGCCTGGAGTGTGCACTACATTAGACAGAGCCTGGAGTGTGTGCTACATTAGACAGAGCCTGGAGTGTGCACTACATTAGACAGAGCCTGGAGTGTGCACTACATTAGACAGAGCCTGGAGTGTGTGCTACATTAGACAGAGCCTGGAGTGTGCACTACATTAGACAGAGCCTGGAGTGTGCACTACATTAGACAGAGCCTGGAGTGTGTGCTACATTAGACAGAGCCTGGAGTGTGTGCTACATTAGACAGAGCCTGGAGTGTGCACTACATTAGACAGAGCCTGGAGTGCGTGCTACATTAGACAGAGCCTGGAGTGTGTGCTACATTAGACAGAGCCTGGAGTGTGTGCTACATTAGACAGAGTCTGGAGTGTGCACTACATTAGACAGAGCCTGGAGTGTGCACTACATTAGACAGAGCCTGGAGTGTGTGCTACATTAGACAGAGCCTGGAGTGTGTGCTACATTAGACAGAGCCTGGAGTGTGCACTACATTAGACAGAGCCTGGAGTGTGTGCTACATTAGACAGAGCCTGGAGTGTGTGCTACATTAGACAGAGCCTGGAGTGTGCACTACATTAGACAGAGCCTGGAGTGTGCACTACATTAGACAGAGCCTGGAGTGTGTGCTACATTAGACAGAGCCTGGAGTGTGTGCTACATTAGACAGAGCCTGGAGTGTGTGCTACATTAGACAGAGCCTGGAGTGTGCACTACATTAGACAGAGCCTGGAGTGTGTGCTACATTAGACAGAGCCTGGAGTGTGCGCTACATTAGACAGAGCCTGGAGTGTGTGCTACATTAGACAGAGCCTGGAGTGTGTGCTACATTAGACAGAGCCTGGAGTGTGTGCTACATTAGACAGAGCCTGGAGTGTGTGCTACATTAGACAGAGCCTGGAGTGTGTGCTACATTAGACAGAGCCTGGAGTGTGCACTACATTAGACAGAGCCTGGAGTGTGCACTACATTAGACAGAGCCTGGAGTGTGTGCTACATTAGACAGAGCCTGGAGTGTGCACTACATTAGACAGAGCCTGGAGTGTGCACTACATTAGACAGAGCCTGGAGTGTGCACTACATTAGACAGAGCCTGGAGTGTGTGCTACATTAGACAGAGCCTGGAGTGTGTGCTACATTAGACAGAGCCTGGAGTGTGCACTACATTAGACAGAGCCTGGAGTGTGCACTACATTAGACAGAGCCTGGAGTGTGTGTACATTAGACAGAGCCTGGAGTGTGTGCTACATTAGACAGAGCCTGGAGTGTGTGCTACATTAGACAGAGCCTGGAGTGTGTACTACATTAGACAGAGCCTGGAGTGTGCACTACATTAGACAGAGCCTGGAGTGTGTGCTACATTAGACAGAGCCTGGAGTGTGTGCTACATTAGACAGAGCCTGGAGTGTGTACTACATTAGACAGAGCCTGGAGTGTGCACTACATTAGACAGAGCCTGGAGTGTGTGCTACATTAGACAGAGCCTGGAGTGTGTGCTACATTAGACAGAGCCTGGAGTGTGTACTACATTAGACAGAGTCTGGAGTGTGTGCTACATTAGACAGAGCCTGGAGTGTGTGCTACATTAGACAGAGCCTGGAGTGTGCACTACATTAGACAGAGCCTGGAGTGCGTGCTACATTAGACAGAGCCTGGAGTGTGTGCTACATTAGACAGAGCCTGGAGTGTGTGCTACATTAGACAGAGCCTGGAGTGTGTGCTACATTAGACAGAGCCTGGAGTGTGTGTACATTAGACAGAGCCTGGAGTGTGTGCTACATTAGACAGAGCCTGGAGTGTGCACTACATTAGACAGAGCCTGGAGTGTGTGCTACATTAGACAGAGCCTGGAGTGTGTGCTACATTAGACAGAGCCTGGAGTGTGTGCTACATTAGACAGAGCCTGGAGTGTGTGTACATTAGACAGAGCCTGGAGTGTGTGCTACATTAGACAGAGCCTGGAGTGTGCACTACATTAGACAGAGCCTGGAGTGTGTGCTACATTAGACAGAGCCTGGAGTGTGTGCTACATTAGACAGAGCCTGGAGTGTGTGCTACATTAGACAGAGCCTGGAGTGTGTGCTACATTAGACAGAGCCTGGAGTGTGTGCTACATTAGACAGAGCCTGGAGTGTGCACTACATTAGACAGAGCCTGGAGTGTGTGCTACATTAGACAGAGCCTGGAGTGTGCACTACATTAGACAGAGCCTGGAGTGTGTGCTACATTAGACAGAGCCTGGAGTGTGTGCTACATTAGACAGAGCCTGGAGTGTGCACTACATTAGACAGAGCCTGGAGTGTGCACTACATTAGACAGAGCCTGGAGTGTGTGCTACATTAGACAGAGCCTGGAGTGTGTGCTACATTAGACAGAGCCTGGAGTGTGCACTACATTAGACAGAGCCTGGAGTGTGTGCTACATTAGACAGAGCCTGGAGTGTGCACTACATTAGACAGAGCCTGGAGTGTGTGCTACATTAGACAGAGCCTGGAGTGTGCACTACATTAGACAGAGCCTGGAGTGTGCACTACATTAGACAGAGCCTGGAGTGTGCACTACATTAGACAGAGCCTGGAGTGTGTGCTACATTAGACAGAGCCTGGAGTGTGTGCTACATTAGACAGAGCCTGGAGTGTGTGCTACATTAGACAGAGCCTGGAGTGTGTGCTACATTAGACAGAGCCTGGAGTGTGCACTACATTAGACAGAGCCTGGAGTGTGTGCTACATTAGACAGAGCCTGGAGTGTGCACTACATTAGACAGAGCCTGGAGTGTGCACTACATTAGACAGAGCCTGGAGTGTGTGCTACATTAGACAGAGCCTGGAGTGTGCACTACATTAGACAGAGCCTGGAGTGTGTGCTACATTAGACAGAGCCTGGAGTGTGCACTACATTAGACAGAGCCTGGAGTGTGTGCTACATTAGACAGAGCCTGGAGTGTGTGCTACATTAGACAGAGCCTGGAGTGTGTGCTACATTAGACAGAGCCTGGAGTGTGTGCTACATTAGACAGAGCCTGGAGTGTGCACTACATTAGACAGAGCCTGGAGTGTGTGCTACATTAGACAGAGCCTGGAGTGTGCACTACATTAGACAGAGCCTGGAGTGTGCACTACATTAGACAGAGCCTGGAGTGTGTGCTACATTAGACAGAGCCTGGAGTGTGTGCTACATTAGACAGAGCCTGGAGTGTGCACTACATTAGACAGAGCCTGGAGTGTGTGCTACATTAGACAGAGCCTGGAGTGTGTGGTGCATTAGACAGAGCCTGGAGTGTGTGCTACATTAGACAGAGCCTGGAGTGTGCACTACATTAGACAGAGCCTGGAGTGTGTGCTACATTAGACAGAGCCTGGAGTGTGTGCTACATTAGACAGAGCCTGGAGTGTGTGGTACATTAGACAGAGCCTGGAGTGTGCACTACATTAGACAGAGCCTGGAGTGTGCACTACATTAGACAGAGCCTGGAGTGTGCACTACATTAGACAGAGCCTGGAGTGTGCACTACATTAGACAGAGCCTGGAGTGTGCACTACATTAGACAGAGCCTGGAGTGTGCACTACATTAGACAGAGCCTGGAGTGTGCACTACATTAGACAGAGCCTGGAGTGTGCACTACATTAGACAGAGCCTGGAGTGTGCACTACATTAGACAGAGCCTGGAGTGTGCACTACATTAGACAGAGCCTGGAGTGTGTGCTACATTAGACAGAGCCTGGAGTGTGCACTACATTAGACAGAGCCTGGAGTGTGTGCTACATTAGACAGAGCCTGGAGTGTGCACTACATTAGACAGAGCCTGGAGTGTGTGCTACATTAGACAGAGCCTGGAGTGTGCACTACATTAGACAGAGCCTGGAGTGTGTGCTACATTAGACAGAGCCTGGAGTGTGTGCTACATTAGACAGAGCCTGGAGTGTGTGCTACATTAGACAGAGCCTGGAGTGTGCACTACATTAGACAGAGCCTGGAGTGTGTGCTACATTAGACAGAGCCTGGAGTGTGCACTACATTAGACAGAGCCTGGAGTGTGTGCTACATTAGACAGAGCCTGGAGTGTGTGCTACATTAGACAGAGCCTGGAGTGTGTACTACATTAGACAGAGCCTGGAGTGTGTGCTACATTAGACAGAGCCTGGAGTGTGCACTACATTAGACAGAGCCTGGAGTGTGTGCTACATTAGACAGAGCCTGGAGTGTGCACTACATTAGACAGAGCCTGGAGTGTGCACTACATTAGACAGAGCCTGGAGTGTGCACTACATTAGACAGAGCCTGGAGTGTGTGCTACATTAGACAGAGCCTGGAGTGTGCACTACATTAGACAGAGCCTGGAGTGTGCACTACATTAGACAGAGCCTGGAGTGTGCACTACATTAGACAGAGCCTGGAGTGTGTGCTACATTAGACAGAGCCTGGAGTGTGTGCTACATTAGACAGAGCCTGGAGTGTGTGCTACATTAGACAGAGCCTGGAGTGTGTGCTACATTAGACAGAGCCTGGAGTGTGCACTACATTAGACAGAGCCTGGAGTGTGTGCTACATTAGACAGAGCCTGGAGTGTGCACTACATTAGACAGAGCCTGGAGTGTGTGCTACATTAGACAGAGCCTGGAGTGTGTGCTACATTAGACAGAGCCTGGAGTGTGTGCTACATTAGACAGAGCCTGGAGTGTGTGCTACATTAGACAGAGCCTGGAGTGTGCACTACATTAGACAGAGCCTGGAGTGTGTGCTACATTAGACAGAGCCTGGAGTGTGTGCTACATTAGACAGAGCCTGGAGTGTGTGCTACATTAGACAGAGCCTGGAGTGTGTGCTACATTAGACAGAGCCTGGAGTGTGCACTACATTAGACAGAGCCTGGAGTGTGTGCTACATTAGACAGAGCCTGGAGTGTGTGCTACATTAGACAGAGCCTGGAGTGTGTGCTACATTAGACAGAGCCTGGAGTGTGCACTACATTAGACAGAGCCTGGAGTGTGTGCTACATTAGACAGAGCCTGGAGTGTGTGCTACATTAGACAGAGCCTGGAGTGTGTGCTACATTAGACAGAGCCTGGAGTGTGTGCTACATTAGACAGAGCCTGGAGTGTGTGCTACATTAGACAGAGCCTGGAGTGTGTGCTACATTAGACAGAGCCTGGAGTGTGTGCTACATTAGACAGAGCCTGGAGTGTGTGCTACATTAGACAGAGCCTGGAGTGTGCACTACATTAGACAGAGCCTGGAGTGTGCACTACATTAGACAGAGCCTGGAGTGTGTGCTACATTAGACAGAGCCTGGAGTGTGCACTACATTAGACAGAGCCTGGAGTGTGCACTACATTAGACAGAGCCTGGAGTGTGCACTACATTAGACAGAGCCTGGAGTGTGTGCTACATTAGACAGAGCCTGGAGTGTGCACTACATTAGACAGAGCCTGGAGTGTGCACTACATTAGACAGAGCCTGGAGTGTGTGCTACATTAGACAGAGCCTGGAGTGTGCACTACATTAGACAGAGCCTGGAGTGTGTGCTACATTAGACAGAGCCTGGAGTGTGCACTACATTAGACAGAGCCTGGAGTATGTGCTACATTAGACAGAGCCTGGAGTGTGCACTACATTAGACAGAGCCTGGAGTGTGTACTACATTAGACAGAGCCTGGAGTGTGCGCTACATTAGACAGAGCCTGGAGTGTGTGCTACATTAGACAGAGCCTGGAGTGTGCACTACATTAGACAGAGCCTGGAGTGTGTACTACATTAGACAGAGCCTGGAGTGTGAGCTACATTAGACAGAGCCTGGAGTGTGTGCTACATTAGACAGAGCCTGGAGTGTGTGCTACATTAGACAGAGCCTGGAGTGTGCACTACATTAGACAGAGCCTGGAGTGTGTGCTACATTAGACAGAGCCTGGAGTGTGAGCTACATTAGACAGAGCCTGGAGTGTGTGCTACATTAGACAGAGCCTGGAGTGTGTGCTACATTAGACAGAGCCTGGAGTGTGCACTACATTAGACAGAGCCTGGAGTGTGTGCTACATTAGACAGAGCCTGGAGTGTGTGCTACATTAGACAGAGCCTGGAGTGTGTGCTACATTAGACAGAGCCTGGAGTGTGTGCTACATTAGACAGAGCCTGGAGTGTGTGCTACATTAGACAGAGCCTGGAGTGTGCACTACATTAGACAGAGCCTGGAGTGTGCACTACATTAGACAGAGCCTGGAGTGTGTGCTACATTAGACAGAGCCTGGAGTGTGTGCTACATTAGACAGAGCCTGGAGTGTGTGCTACATTAGACAGAGCCTGGAGTGTGCACTACATTAGACAGAGCCTGGAGTGTGTGCTACATTAGACAGAGCCTGGAGTGTGCACTACATTAGACAGAGCCTGGAGTGTGTGCTACATTAGACAGAGCCTGGAGTGTGTGCTACATTAGACAGAGCCTGGAGTGTGTGCTACATTAGACAGAGCCTGGAGTGTGCACTACATTAGACAGAGCCTGGAGTGTGTGCTACATTAGACAGAGCCTGGAGTGTGCGCTACATTAGACAGAGCCTGGAGTGTGTGCTACATTAGACAGAGCCTGGAGTGTGTGCTACATTAGACAGAGCCTGGAGTGTGTGCTACATTAGACAGAGCCTGGAGTGTGTGCTACATTAGACAGAGCCTGGAGTGTGTGCTACATTAGACAGAGCCTGGAGTGTGTGCTACATTAGACAGAGCCTGGAGTGTGCACTACATTAGACAGAGCCTGGAGTGTGCACTACATTAGACAGAGCCTGGAGTGTGTGCTACATTAGACAGAGCCTGGAGTGTGCACTACATTAGACAGAGCCTGGAGTGTGCACTACATTAGACAGAGCCTGGAGTGTGCACTACATTAGACAGAGCCTGGAGTGTGTGCTACATTAGACAGAGCCTGGAGTGTGCACTACATTAGACAGAGCCTGGAGTGTGCACTACATTAGACAGAGCCTGGAGTGTGCACTACATTAGACAGAGCCTGGAGTGTGTGCTACATTAGACAGAGCCTGGAGTGTGCACTACATTAGACAGAGCCTGGAGTGTGTGCTACATTAGACAGAGCCTGGAGTGTGCACTACATTAGACAGAGCCTGGAGTGTGTGTACATTAGACAGAGCCTGGAGTGTGTGCTACATTAGACAGAGCCTGGAGTGTGTGCTACATTAGACAGAGCCTGGAGTGTGTACTACATTAGACAGAGCCTGGAGTGTGCACTACATTAGACAGAGCCTGGAGTGTGTGCTACATTAGACAGAGCCTGGAGTGTGTGCTACATTAGACAGAGCCTGGAGTGTGTACTACATTAGACAGAGCCTGGAGTGTGCACTACATTAGACAGAGCCTGGAGTGTGTGCTACATTAGACAGAGCCTGGAGTGTGCACTACATTAGACAGAGCCTGGAGTGTGCACTACATTAGACAGAGCCTGGAGTGTGTGCTACATTAGACAGAGCCTGGAGTGTGCACTACATTAGACAGAGCCTGGAGTGTGTGCTACATTAGACAGAGCCTGGAGTGTGTGCTACATTAGACAGAGCCTGGAGTGTGTGCTACATTAGACAGAGCCTGGAGTGTGTGCTACATTAGACAGAGCCTGGAGTGTGCA
This sequence comes from Cladorhizidae sp. MBARI D1340-BT2, assembly GCA_028752905.1. Lineage (NCBI taxonomy): Eukaryota > Metazoa > Porifera > Demospongiae > Poecilosclerida > Cladorhizidae > Cladorhizidae sp. MBARI D1340-BT2. The sequence goes on along the minus strand of JAQNBH010000015.1, from coordinate 760,207 downwards.
CTACATTAGACAGAGCCTGGAGTGTGTGCTACATTAGACAGAGCCTGGAGTGTGAGCTACATTAGACAGAGCCTGGAGTGTGCACTACATTAGACAGAGCCTGGAGTGTGTGCTACATTAGACAGAGCCTGGAGTGTGTGCTACATTAGACAGAGCCTGGAGTGTGCACTACATTAGACAGAGCCTGGAGTGTGTGCTACATTAGACAGAGCCTGGAGTGTGTGGTGCATTAGACAGAGCCTGGAGTGTGTGCTACATTAGACAGAGCCTGGAGTGTGCACTACATTAGACAGAGCCTGGAGTGTGTGCTACATTAGACAGAGCCTGGAGTGTGTGCTACATTAGACAGAGCCTGGAGTGTGTGGTACATTAGACAGAGCCTGGAGTGTGCACTACATTAGACAGAGCCTGGAGTGTGTGCTACATTAGACAGAGCCTGGAGTGTGTGCTACATTAGACAGAGCCTGGAGTGTGTGCTACATTAGACAGAGCCTGGAGTGTGCACTACATTAGACAGAGCCTGGAGTGTGTGCTACATTAGACAGAGCCTGGAGTGTGCACTACATTAGACAGAGCCTGGAGTGTGTGCTACATTAGACAGAGCCTGGAGTGTGTGCTACATTAGACAGAGCCTGGAGTGTGTGCTACATTAGACAGAGCCTGGAGTGTGCACTACATTAGACAGAGCCTGGAGTGTGTGCTACATTAGACAGAGCCTGGAGTGTGCACTACATTAGACAGAGCCTGGAGTGTGTGCTACATTAGACAGAGCCTGGAGTGTGCACTACATTAGACAGAGCCTGGAGTGTGTGCTACATTAGACAGAGCCTGGAGTGTGTGCTACATTAGACAGAGCCTGGAGTGTGTGCTACATTAGACAGAGCCTGGAGTGTGCACTACATTAGACAGAGCCTGGAGTGTGCACTACATTAGACAGAGCCTGGAGTGTGTGCTACATTAGACAGAGCCTGGAGTGTGCACTACATTAGACAGAGCCTGGAGTGTGTGCTACATTAGACAGAGCCTGGAGTGTGCACTACATTAGACAGAGCCTGGAGTATGTGCTACATTAGACAGAGCCTGGAGTGTGCACTACATTAGACAGAGCCTGGAGTGTGCACTACATTAGACAGAGCCTGGAGTGTGTGCTACATTAGACAGAGCCTGGAGTGTGTGCTACATTAGACAGAGCCTGGAGTGTGTGCTACATTAGACAGAGCCTGGAGTGTGCACTACATTAGACAGAGCCTGGAGTGTGTGCTACATTAGACAGAGCCTGGAGTGTGTGCTACATTAGACAGAGCCTGGAGTGTGTGCTACATTAGACAGAGCCTGGAGTGTGTGCTACATTAGACAGAGCCTGGAGTGTGTGTACATTAGACAGAGCCTGGAGTGTGTGCTACATTAGACAGAGCCTGGAGTGTGTGCTACATTAGACAGAGCCTGGAGTGTGTGCTACATTAGACAGAGCCTGGAGTGTGTGCTACATTAGACAGAGCCTGGAGTGTGCACTACATTAGACAGAGCCTGGAGTGTGCACTACATTAGACAGAGCCTGGAGTGTGTGCTACATTAGACAGAGCCTGGAGTGTGCACTACATTAGACAGAGCCTGGAGTGTGTGCTACATTAGACAGAGCCTGGAGTGTGTGCTACATTAGACAGAGCCTGGAGTGTGTGCTACATTAGACAGAGCCTGGAGTGTGCACTACATTAGACAGAGCCTGGAGTGTGCACTACATTAGACAGAGCCTGGAGTGTGTGCTACATTAGACAGAGCCTGGAGTGTGTGCTACATTAGACAGAGCCTGGAGTGTGCACTACATTAGACAGAGCCTGGAGTGTGTGCTACATTAGACAGAGCCTGGAGTGTGCACTACATTAGACAGAGCCTGGAGTGTGTGCTACATTAGACAGAGCCTGGAGTGTGTGCTACATTAGACAGAGCCTGGAGTGTGCACTACATTAGACAGAGCCTGGAGTGTGTACTACATTAGACAGAGCCTGGAGTGTGCACTACATTAGACAGAGCCTGGAGTGTGCACTACATTAGACAGAGCCTGGAGTGTGTGCTACATTAGACAGAGCCTGGAGTGTGCACTACATTAGACAGAGCCTGGAGTGTGTGCTACATTAGACAGAGCCTGGAGTGTGTGCTACATTAGACAGAGCCTGGAGTGTGTGCTACATTAGACAGAGCCTGGAGTGTGCACTACATTAGACAGAGCCTGGAGTGTGTACTACATTAGACAGAGCCTGGAGTGTGCACTACATTAGACAGAGCCTGGAGTGTGCACTACATTAGACAGAGCCTGGAGTGTGTGCTACATTAGACAGAGCCTGGAGTGTGCACTACATTAGACAGAGCCTGGAGTGTGCACTACATTAGACAGAGCCTGGAGTGTGCACTACATTAGACAGAGCCTGGAGTGTGTGCTACATTAGACAGAGCCTGGAGTGTGTGCTCATTAGACAGAGCCTGGAGTGTGCACTACATTAGACAGAGCCTGGAGTGTGTGTACATTAGACAGAGCCTGGAGTGTGTACTACATTAGACAGAGCCTGGAGTGTGCACTACATTAGACAGAGCCTGGAGTGTGCACTACATTAGACAGAGCCTGGAGTGTGCACTACATTAGACAGAGCCTGGAGTGTGTGCTACATTAGACAGAGCCTGGAGTGTGCACTACATTAGACAGAGCCTGGAGTGTGTGCTACATTAGACAGAGCCTGGAGTGTGTGCTACATTAGACAGAGCCTGGAGTGTGTGCTACATTAGACAGAGCCTGGAGTGTGTGCTACATTAGACAGTGCCTGGAGTGTGTGCTACATTAGACAGAGCCTGGAGTGTGTGCTACATTAGACAGAGCCTGGAGTGTGTGCTACATTAGACAGAGCCTGGAGTGTGTGCTACATTAGACAGAGCCTGGAGTGTGTGCTACATTAGACAGAGCCTGGAGTGTGCACTACATTAGACAGAGCCTGGAGTGTGTGCTACATTAGACAGAGCCTGGAGTGTGTGCTACATTAGACAGAGCCTGGAGTGTGCACTACATTAGACAGAGCCTGGAGTGTGTGGTGCATTAGACAGCACATCTGCAAGTCTGCCTGGCTCAAGATATGGAAGAAATACTGACTCCAAGTAACACAAATTAAGATTAGTACATGGAGGGAGGGGGGAGGGGCACTAAGGAACCAGCTGCTCAGTAGCCAGTCCTCTCACTGTCTGGCAGGCGATGTCACTGTCTGCATAACTTACCAACCATGCCTGTCATGACAACTCCTATGCTAGGTGTTATCTTATGGATGTGGGAGATGGTGGACGGGTCTAGCAGCTTGTCTGGCACCTTCTTCTGAGTAATGATGACGGCTGAATCCTTCCCTCGAACCCCTATGGAGGTCATCCCTCCCTGGTTGACTGCCTTAAAGGCATACTCTAATAGCAAACAACCCGACCAATCAACAACCATAGCAGGTTAGAAGGGGGCGGGGTGGACAGATCAATAAATGAAGGCACAAGGTTGCTATGAGTTACTAGGAATCTTCAGTTTAATTTCTTAAAAACTAGCTCTTCTCCTCTATCCATTACATAGCAACATATTTATAATATAGCATTGTACACAGCAACATTTTTATAATATAGCACTGTACACAGCAACATATTTATAATATAGCACTGTACACAGCAACATATTTATAATATAGCATTGTACATAGCAACATATTTATAATATAGCACTGTACACAGCAACATATTTATAATATAGCATTGTACACAATAACATATTTATAATATAGCACTGTACGCAGCAACATATTTATAATATAGCACTGTACACAGCAACATATTTATAATATAGCACTGTACACAACATATTTATAATATAGCACTGTACACAGCAACATATTTATAATATAGCACTGTACACAGCAACATATTTATAATATAGCACTGTACACAACATATTTATAATATAGCACTGTACACAGCAACATATTTATAATATAGCACTGTACATAATAACATATTTATAATATAGCACTGTACGCAGCAACATATTTATAATATAGCATTGTACACAATAACATATTTATAATATAGCACTGTACGCAGCAACATATTTATAATATAGCACTGTATGCAGCAACATATTTATAATATAGCACTGTACGCAGCAACATATTTATAATATAGCACTGTACGCAGCAACATATTTATAATATAGCACTGTACACAGCAACATATTTATAATATAGCACTGTACACAGCAACATATTTATAATATAGCACTGTACACAGCAACATATTTATAATATAGCATTGTACATAGCAACATATTTATAATATAGCACTGTATGCAGCAACATATTTATAATATAGCACTGTACACAGCAACATATTTATAATATAGCACTGTACACAGCAACATATTTATAATATAGCATTGTACATAGCAACATATTTATAATATAGCATTGTACATAGCAACATATTTATAATATAGCATTGTACATACCAGCATATTTATAATATAGCACTGTACACAGCAACATATTTATAATATAGCATTGTACATAGCAACATATTTATAATATAGCATTGTACATAGCAACATATTTATAATATAGCATTGTACATAGCAACATATTTATAATATAGCACTGTACACAGCAACATATTTATAATATAGCATTGTACACAGCAACATATTTATAATATAGCACTGTACACAGCAACATATTTATAATATAGCACTGTACACAGCAACATATTTATAATATAGCACTGTACACAGCAACATATTTATAATATAGCATTGTACATAGCAACATATCCACTGTACACATGGATACCATGCCATGCAACAAGGTGAATGCCTCATATTCTTACACTGGCCCTGGTGCTGGGCTGACCCTCAATCTCACTGTCCTAGCATTGCATCACTTGAAGGCATCATCAACAGTGTCAGTTTGTGCTCTTTGGCTATTCCATTTATTACTCTTAACCCCAGCCACTGCCTGGCATAACCCTAGCCACTGCCCTGGCATAACCCTAGCCACTGCCTGGCATAACCCTAGCCACTGCCTGGCATAACCCTAGCCACTGCCTGGCATAACCCTAGCCACTGCCTGGCATAACCCTAGCCACTGCCTGGCATAACCCTAGCCACTGCCTGGCATAACCCTAGCCACTGCCTGGCATAACCCTAGCCACTGCCTGGCATAACCCTAGCCACTGCCTGGCATAACCCTAGCCACTGCCCTGGTAGCCACTGCCCTGGCATAACCCTAGCCACTGCCCTGGCATAACCCTAGCCACTGCCTGGCATAACCCTAGCCACTGCCCTCTAGCCACTGCCCTGGCATAACCCTAGCCACTGCCCTGGCATAACCCCAGCCACTGCCTGGCATAACCCTAGCCACTGCCTGGCATAACCCTAGCCACTGCCCTGGCATAACCCCTGGCATAACCCTAGCCACTGCCTGGCATAACCCTAGCCACTGTTCTGGCCCTGACCCTAGCCACTGCCCTGGCCCTGACTCTAGCCACTGTTCTGGCTCTGAGCCTAGCCACTGTTCTGGCTCTGACCCTAGCCACTGCCCTGGCCCTGACCCTAGCCACTGTTCTGGCCCTGACCCTAGCCACTGTTCTGGCCCTGACCCTAGCCAATGTTCTGGCTCTGAGCCTAGCCACTGCCCTGGCCCTGACACTAGCCACTGTTCTGGCTCTGAGCCTAGCCACTGTTCTGGCCCTGACACTAGCCACTGTTCTGGCTCTGAGCCTAGCCACTGCCCTGGCCCTGACACTAGCCACTGTTCTGGCTCTGAGCCTAGCCACTGTTCTGGCTCTGAGCCTAGCCACTGCCCTGGCCCTGACACTAGCTACTGTTCTGGCTCTGAGCCTAGCCACTGCCCTGGCCCTGACACTAGCCACTGTTCTGGCTCTGAGCCTAGCCACTGCCCTGGCACTGACACTAGCCACTGTTCTGGCTCTGAGCCTAGCCACTGTTCTGGCTCTGAGCCTAGCCACTGCCCTAGCCCTGACCCTAGCCACTGTTCTGGCTCTGAGCCTAGCCGCTGACCTAGCCCTAACACTAACTGAAGGTCTAACCGCATTCTCTGTGCAATACTGATGCTATCACCAGGATTGTGACATGATAAGAAATAGTCAGACGCTTGCTAATGAATAGTCAGATGCTTGCCTCAGGCCAAGAGAGGAACCTAGCTTAGTCAGATGCTTGCCTCAGGCCAAGAGAGGAACCTAGCTTAGTCAGATGCTTGCCTCAGGCCAAGAGAGGAACCCTAGCTCAGTAATGAATAGTCAGATGCTTGCCTCCGGCCAAGAGAGGAACCTAGCTCAGTAATGAATAGTCAGAGGCCAAGAGAGGAACCTTGCTCAGTAATGAATAGTCAGAGGCCAAGAGAGGAACCTAGCTCAGTAATGAATAGTCAGATGCTTGCCTCTGGCCAAGAGAGGAACCTAGCTCAGTAATGAATAGTCAGATGCTTGCCTCTGGCCAAGAGAGGAACCTTAGCTCAGTAATGAATAGTCAGAGGCCAAGAGAGGAACCTACAGCTCAGTAATGAATAGTCAGATGCTTGCCTCTGGCCAAGAGAGGAACCTAGCTCAGTAATGAATAGTCAGAGGCCAAGAGAGGAACCTAGCTCAGTAATGAATAGTCAGAGGCCAAGAGAGGAACCTAGCTCAGTAATGAATAGTCAGATGCTTGCCTCTGGCCAAGGGAGGAACCTAGCTCAGTAATGAATAGTCAGAGGCCAAGAGAGGAACCTAGCTCAGTAATGAATAGTCAGATGCTTGCCTCTGGCCAAGAGAGGAACCTAGCTCAGTAATGAATAGTCAGAGGCCAAGAGAGGAACCTAGCTCAGTAATGAATAGTCAGATGCTTGCCTCTGGCCAAGGGAGGAACCTAGCTCAGTAATGAATAGTCAGATGCTTGCCTCCGGCCAAGAGAGGAACCTAGCTCAGTAATGAATAGTCAGATGCTTGCCTCCGGCCAAGAGAGGAACCTAGCTCAGTAATGAATAGTCAGATGCTTGCCTCTGGCCAAGGGAGGAACCTAGCTCAGTAATGAATAGTCAGATGCTTGCCTCTGGCCAAGGGAGGAACCTACAGTAGCTCAGTAATGAATAGTCAGATGCTTGCCTCCGGCCAAGAGAGGAACCTAGCTCAGTAATGAATAGTCAGATGCTTGCCTCCGGCCAAGAGAGGAACCTAGCTCAGTAATGAATAGTCAGATGCTTGCCTCCGGCCAAGAGAGGAACCTAGCTCAGTAATGAACTTGGAAGTTATTACTCTTTATGTTGGGTGCCATTAAACACACCATCAACTTGAAGACACAGTGCAACAAGTGTGTCCCTTGGTTAGCAACTCAATTAAGACGTTCTCCAATAATGCCACTGGAGCAACATGAGGATGCCATGTCACTCTTAAGCTGCACAGACACCCACCATCTCCAAGGACTAACACTACACACACTAGACAAACCTCAAGTAAAGAGAACTATATCTGCTGCAAATTGACCACAGGATTTGAGCACACTCCTGTAGACAGACAGATCCAGAAGTCACCACTGACGAAACAGGGTCCTTTTGTGGCCACTTGAATACCAGATGCAGTGAGCTCTATACACTAGCTACAGGTACTAATACAAAATCTTCACCTATGCATTTTGTGGTGTAATAATGACAGCTTGATGCTAGAGCTTGTGCCTTTAAAAAACAGGGTAAAGGATCGTCTACATTAACTAGACGACTATCACCACCACATATCGTTCACATGCGAGATATACCACGCATCCTGCTCATTGGAAAAAGACCATTATAAGTGGCTCACCAACTTGATACAGCCTGCCTTCTGGAGAGAAGATAGTGATGCACCTGTCAAATCCAGCACTACTACCCCTAGACATTTTTACAAAGTGAAGGGAAAAAATCACACTATGCCAGACCCTTTACCAGATCTTCAAAAATCCAGAGGCGCAAAATTTCAAATTGCTGACCCCCTTCCCTTCCTGGCTCACGGGGCAGCGAGTGGAGTTATAGCTAGACCTTCTGGAGAAACGCGTCGGCTAGAGAGGAGTTTTGATTTCCTTGATTAAAAAACTGCGAATATTTGATGATGTTGAGCTTGTTATGGCCAACCAACGCATACACAGCGCAATAAATAACGGTCTAGAAATATTGCAGATAAGCAATAATAATAATAGCCAAGAGTGTCCAGCATTCAAAGAGGGGGAGGGGAGGAGACCAAAGATCATTCATCAGCTCGTGCCATACAACTTCTTTTCTCTTCTGCCACCATTTCCCTACCAAATACGTAACACACTCGCCCATCTTCATCACTGAATCACTTCTCCCTCTACACCTTTCCCCAACAGCAATGCCACCTTTCCATCCTTACCCACTCTTCTATATTCATCCAGCCCCTACAATTCTGTGCACCTCATCCACCAGTACCAGCCAATCCTTCTCAATTTCCACCACCATGAAATGTTCCATATCTTCGTCTACACTTCCAAACATTATATATACATTTCTCATTCCTAATTATTCCACATCTCTTCTTATCCCTGGCACAGTCCTCAGTCTATAAATTGCAACCTCACACCTTTCTGACCAGGACCACACATATCTCTCCACTGCTGCACTGTTCTTTGCCACTTCAGTGCCCACTTGCTGTTGACTGCCTCCTCTCCATCCTTCTCATTTCTCACCTTCATCTTTTCATTCCACTTACGTACTGACCGACCTCCTTGTCTAGCTCCCAAGTCATACTCCTCCCACCATCTGATTCCTCCACGCTCTCTTACTTTATGAATTATGATCATCCATACACACAGTAGATGTTGTTAGTCATTACATTGCAGGATTAATTACTATATTATAGTAGCATGGTTATTATTTGCAGGATTAGTAGTATGGTTATATGCAGGATTACTATATTATAGTTGCATGGTTATTATATTATAGTTGCAGGATTACTATAGTTGCATGATTACTATATTATATATAGTTGCATGGTTATTAGTTGCAGGATTACTATAATTATTATAGTAGTATGGTTATTATTACATTATAGTTGCAGGATTACTATATTATAGTAGCATGGTTATTAGTTGCAGGATTACTATATTATAGTAGCATGGTTATTATTATATTATATATTATAGTTGCAGGATTACTATATTATTAGCATGGTTATTATTATATTATATATTATAGTTATTATATATTATAGTTGCAGGATTACTATATTATAGCAGTATGGTTATAGTTGCAGGATTACTATATTATAGTAATATGGTTATTGATTTGGCAAGTCTGCAGGTCAATTCTTTTCGGATTTGGGTAACCGTCTCAAACGGGAGACGGATGATCCCCGCTCCTCCTTTTTCCTTTCCCAGAGGATTGCAGTAGCCGTGCAGCGAGGTAATACTGCAGCTGTGCTGGGCACCAGCTTTAGTTGTAATGACGATTATTTTTTATAAGTAGTCTATTAAGATATATTGTTTTAATGTTTGTTTGTTATTCTGTTTATTGGACATTGTATTTAATATTGTATTATTTCTCACCATATATGTATATGGAATTATATTATTATAATATATATTATAGTTGCAAGATTACTATATTATAGTAGCATGGTTATTATTATATTATAGCTGCAGGATTACTATATTATAGTAATATGGTTATTATTATAATATATATTATAGCTGCAGGATTACTATATTATAGTATCATGGTTATTATATTATAGTTGTATATTATAGTAGTATGGTTATTATTATATATATTATAGCTGCAGGATTACTATATTAGAGCAGTATGGTTATAGTTGCAGGATTACTATATTATAGTAATATGGTTATTACTATATTATATATTATATATACTACATCACATGATCTGTGGCTAATTTGATTGGTTAATAACTATAGGTTACATAGGCGCGTAACCTACACTTTTTTTAATTTATTTTTATTTTTATGCTTGTCGTTCCGTGGGAGTCGAGTTTATCCCCCTCGTGGTGGAATCGCTAGGTGGCTGGAGCAAAGAAGCCACCATTACCATCTCCAGAATCGGCCATCAGTTGGGACAGCGCTCAAGATCAGCTCCGGCAGAAACAACCCGCCACCTCTACCACCAGCGTCTGGCTCTATGTCTGTGGAAGGGAAATGCTGCCATGTGGTCACGCAGGCTACCACCATGTTCTGCGTGGGTTGATGGCAGTATTTAACTTCCCCCCCCCCCCCCATCATCATCTATTAACTTTACAATCTCACTTTGAATGTGATGCAGTACTAGTATAATTAATATATCTTCATTACAAAAAATATTCAAAAAAACACTTTTAACCGCATGTAGTTTAGCGCATGCGCAATGTAGTATAAGTAAGATAGCCTATACAAAAGAGTCGGTTATGCGCCAGTGTAACCTACTCATTTGCTGTTACATCCCTCGGCTTCGCCTCGGGGTAACCGCAAACTCAGAGGTTACATAGGCGCTTAACCGACTCTTTTGTATAGGCTATCCTATACTTATAGTTGCAGGATTACTATATTATAGTAGTATGGTTATTATATTATAGTTGCAGGATTACTATATTATAGCATAGCATGGTTATTATTATATTAAGTTTAGGATTATATATTATAGTAGTATGATTATAGTTGCAGGATTACTATATTATAGTAGCATGGTTATTATTATATTATATATTATAGTTGCAGGATTACTATATTATAGTAGTATGGTTATTATTATATTAAGTTTAGGATTACTAGTTTAGGATTACTATATTATAGTAGTATGGTTATTATTATATTAAGTTTAGGATTAGGATTACTATATTATAGAGTATGGTTATTATTACATTATAGTTGCAGGATTACTATATTATAGTAGCATGGTTATTATTATATTATAGTTGCAGGATTACTATATTATAGCAGTATGGTATTATTATATTATAGTTGCAGGATTACTATATATATTATAGTAGTATGGATATATTATAGTTGCAGGATTACTATATTATAGCAGTATGGTTATAGTTGCAGGATTACTATAGTAGTATGGTAGTATGGTTATTATAGTATTATTATTATATTATAGTTGTAGGATTACTAGTAGGATTACTATATTATTGTGGTAGGATTACTTGTAGGATTACTATATTGAAGTTGTAGGATTACGAAGTTGTAGGATTACTATATTATAGTTTTAGGATTACTATATTATAGTTTTAGGATTACTATATTGAAGTTGTAAGATTAGTTGAGGGTTACATAGTTGTAGGATTAGGAGTACTATATTGTAGTTGTAGGATTACTATATTGAAATTGTAGGATTACTATATTGAAATAGTAGGATTACTATATTGTAGTCGTAGGATTACTATATGAAATTGTAGGGTTACTATATTGAAGTTGTAGGATTACTATATTGAAATTGTAGGATTACTATATTATAGTTGTAGGATTACTACATTGTAGTTGAAGGATTACTATATTGTAGTTATAGGATTACTATAATGTAGCTGTAGTATTACTTGTAATTGTAGTTGCAGGATTAATATATTATAATTGTAGGATTACTGAATTGTAGGATTACTATATTGAAATTGTAGGATTACTTAATTGTAGGATTACTATATTGAAATTGTAGGATTACTATATTGGTTGTAGGATTACTACATTGTAGTTGTAGGATTACTATATTATAGTTGAAGGATTACTATATTGAAGTTGTAGGTTTACTATATTGAAGTTGTAGGATTACTATAATGTAGTTGTACGACTACCATAATGTAGTTGTAAGAGAAGTTGTAGGATTACTATATTGAAGTTGTAGGATTACCATAATGTAGGGGTAGGATTACTATATTGAAGTTGTAGGATTAAATTATAGCATTACTATATTGAAGTTGCAGGATTACTATATTGAAATTGTAGGATTACTTGAAAGATTACTATTTGAAATTGTAGAATTACTATATTAAAGTTGTACGATTACTCAATTGAAATTGCATGATTACTCGTATATGAAGTACAAAGGAGGAATATGGGACAATAGCTAGCTGGGTCAGCAGCAGGTTTCCCTAGCTAGAGGACGATGCTGGGACAATAGCTAGCTGGGTCAGCAGCATGGCAATGCTGGGACAGTAGCTAGCTGGGTCAGCAGCAGGTTTCCCTGGCTAGAGGATGGCAATGCTGGGACAGTAGCTAGCTGGGTCAGCAGCAGGTTTCCCTGGCTAGAGGATGGCAATGCTGGGACAGTAGCTAGCTGGGTCAGCAGCAGGTTTCCCTGGCTAGAGGACGATGCTGGGACAATAGCTAGCTGGGTCAGCAGCAGGTTTCCCTGGCTAGAGGACGATGCTGGGACAATAGCTAGCTGGGTCAGCAGCAGGTTTCCCTGGCTAGAGGATGATGCTGGGACAATAGCTAGCTGGGTCAGCAGCAGGTTTCCCTGGCTAGAGGGTGGCAATGCTGGAACAATAGTTGCTGGGTCAGCAGCAGGTTTCCCTGGCTAGAGGATGGCAAAGCTTTGTGGCTTCTCTCCAACTTGAAGGTACAACAGTTGTGATAAATGCAGTAGGAGAGAAGTCACCACCTCATGCTGTCCCAGTGAGCCAAGTTCTTCAGGATAACTACAACAACTCCTGCAACACTCTTTCCTTCGTTGGATGAGTCTACATTGATCTGGTATAGGTGGCACAAAGTTGGTGATAAGGAAGAAATGATTTCTGAAACATTCTTCCTGATTTCTAGCCTAGCTTGCTTTGTGTAGAACTGTAAAACAGCCTGGAAGCAACTGCATTTGGTGAGACCTGGGGTGGCTGACATCCAGGGAGAGAGGGGAGGTTCCAAGATGTCTCAGAAGATTGATCCTTACTACATGAGTGTGTGATATTCAAATCTTCCCTAGTCTCTTGTCGATGCTGTCATCTGCCTGCGCCTATATATAGACGAAAAACTCTGTAGCAACATCTTTTCACCTGAGGCTTCATATAGCCTCCAGAGCCAGGCATCCACAGGCTTCCAGCGATGTGTATAGGATTTGCTCAGCCCATGTGGGGTGGGTGTTTATCCAGCGATGTGTATAGGATTTGCTCAGACTACATACGTGGGGTGGGTGTTTAGCCAGCGATGTGTAGAGGATTTGCTCAGCACATGTGGGGTGGGTGTTTAGCCAGCGATGTGTACAGGATTTGCTCATCCCATGTGGGGTGGGTGTTTAGCCAGCGATGTGTAGAGGATTTGCTCAGCACATGTGGGGTGGGTGTTTAGCCAGCAATGTGTATAGGATTTGCTCAGCCCATGTGGGGTGGGTGTTTAGCCAGCGATGTGTACAGGATTTGCTCAGTCCAGGTGGGGTGGGTGTTTATCCAGCAATGTGTATAGGATTTGCTCAGCACATGTAGGTTGGGTGTTTAGCCAGCGATGTGTATAGGATTTTCTCAGCCCATGTGGGGTAGGTGTTTAGCCAGCGATGTGTATAGGATTTGCTCAGTCCAGGTGGGGTGGGTGTTTATCCAGCGATGTGTATAGGATTTGCTCAGTCCAGGTGGGGTGGGCGATGTGTATAGGATTTGCTCAGTCCAGGTGGGGTGGATGTTTATCCAGCGATGTGTATAGGATTTGCTCAGTCCAGGTGGGGTGGGTGTTTATCCAGCGATGTGTATAGGATTTGCTCAGCACATGTGGGGTGGGTGTTTAGCCAGCGATGTGTATAGGATTTGCTCAGCCCAGGTGGGGTGGGTGTTAAGCCAGCGATGTATACAGGTGGGATGGGTGTTTATCCAGCGATGTGTATAGGATTTTCTCAGTCCAGGTGGGGTGGGTGTTTATCCAGCGATGTGTATAGGATTTACTCAGCACATGTGGGGTGGCCAGCGATGTGTATAGGATTTGCTCAGCCCATGTGGGGTGGGTATTTATCCAGCGATGTGTATAGGATTTGCTCAGTCCAGGTGGGGTGGATGTTTAGCCAGCGATGTGTATAGGATTTGCTCAGTCCAGGTGGGGTGGATGTTTATCCAGCGATGTGTATAGGATTTTGTCAGTCCAGGTGGGGTGGGTGTTTATTATATCTGAAGATGTGCTAAAAAATATTTTAGAATGAAGGGAAAATCAACGACTTTTTAAGTGAGTTGCTATGATCGCAATATTCTTGATGCCTTGTCTAATTCCTTCCTCAGGCCTTCATCACTCAATAGCTGCTGGACTTTGAAAGAGAAGTACTGCAAATATATATATATATATATTATATCCATGACCTCATATATATATATATATATATATATATATATATCCATGACCTCATATATAAATATATACATGACCTCATATATATATATATCCATGACCTCATATATATATATATATATCCATGACCTCATATATATATATCCATGACCTCCATATATATATATCCATGACATCATACCTTCCTAACATCAAAAGTCAATATACTTCACCCCATTTTGGCCAACAATTAAATGATATAGCAAATATGAAGAAGGGTAACTGCCCTAAGTGTTCATTAAACATCCAAACTGCATAAGCCAACATGGCATCCAGGTCAAGATTAGCTTCTCTGCACCAGAGAAGGCAACTAGTTCTTATGCACCAGCACCTGGCAGAGAAGGCAACGAGATCTTGCTCTGCTATGCACCAGCACCTGGCAGAGAAGGCTACTAGCTCTTGCTCTACTATGCACACAGCACCTGGCAAGAAGGCAACTAGATCTTGCTCTGCTATGCACCAGCACCTGGCAGAGAAGGCTACTAGAGCTTGCTCTGCTATGCACCAGCACCTGGCAGAGAAGGCTACTAGCTCTTGCTCTACTATGCACACAGCACCTGGCAAGAAGGCAACTAGATCTTGCTCTGCTATGCACCAGCACCTGGCAGAGAAGGCTACTAGAGCTTGCTCTGCTATGCACTTGGCAATCTCTTCCATTGCCATATGCACTATAATAATACAGGTGGCACTTTGTGCGGGTCTGCACTCAGTATTGCATAGCATTATACACGGCACCACTCTGGCATTGCATAGAGTTATACACTGCACCACTCTGGCATTGCATAGAGTTATACACTGCACCACTCTGGCATTGCATAGAGTTATACACTGCACCACTCTGGTATTGCATAGAGTTATACACTGCACCACTCTGGTATTGCATAGAGTTATACACTGCACCACTCTGGTATTGCATAGAGTTATACACTGCACCACTCTGGTATTGCATAGAGTTATACACTGCACCACTCTGGTATTGCATAGAGTTATGCACTGCACCACTCTGGTATTGCATAGAGTTATACACTGCACCACTCTGGCATTGCATAGAGTTATGCACTGCACCACTCTGGTATTGCATAGAGTTATACACTGCACCACTCTGGCATTGCATAGAGTTATACACTGCACCACTCTGGTATTGCATAGAGTTATACACTGCACCACTCTGGCATTGCATAGAGTTATGCACTGCACCACTCTGGTATTGCATAGAGTTATACACTGCACCACTCTGGCATTGCATAGAGTTATACACTGCACCACTCTGGTATTGCATAGAGTTATACACTGCACCACTCTGGCATTGCATAGAGTTATACACTGCACCACTCTGGCATTGCATAGAGTTATGCACTGCACCACTCTGGCATTGCATAGAGTTATGCACTGCACCACTCTGGTATTGCATAGAGTTATACACAGCACCACTCTGGTATTGCATAGAGTTATACACTGCACCACTCTGGCATTGCATAGCATTATACACTGCACCACTCTGGTATTGCATAGAGTTATACACAGCACCACTCTGGTATTGCATAGCTTTATACACGGCACCACTCTGGTATTGCATAGAGTTATACACAGCACCACTCTGGTATTGCATAGCTTTATGCACTGCACCACTCTGGTATTGCATAGAGTTAT
Organism: Cladorhizidae sp. MBARI D1340-BT2; assembly: GCA_028752905.1. Classification (NCBI taxonomy): domain Eukaryota; kingdom Metazoa; phylum Porifera; class Demospongiae; order Poecilosclerida; family Cladorhizidae; species Cladorhizidae sp. MBARI D1340-BT2. The sequence continues at coordinate 744,228 of JAQNBH010000015.1, read as the reverse complement.
GCACTGCACCACTCTGGCATTGCATAGAGTTATACACTGCACCACTCTGGTATTGCATAGAGTTATACACTGCACCACTCTGGTATTGCATAGAGTTATACACAGCACCACTCTGGTATTGCATAGCTTTATGCACTGCACCACTCTGGTATTGCATAGAGTTATGCACTGCACCACTCTGGCATTGCATAGAGTTATACACTGCACCACTCTGGTATTGCATAGAGTTATACACAGCACCACTCTGGTATTGCATAGAGTTATACACTGCACCACTCTGGTATTGCATAGAGTTATACACTGCACCACTCTGGCATTGCATAGAGTTATACACTGCACCACTCTGGCATTGCATAGAGTTATACACTGCACCACTCTGGTATTGCATAGAGTTATGCACTGCACCACTCTGGTATTGCATAGAGTTATACACTGCACCACTCTGGCATTGCATAGAGTTATACACTGCACCACTCTGGTATTGCATAGAGTTATACACTGCACCACTCTGGTATTGCATAGTGTTATGCACTGCACCACTCTGGTATTGCATAGAGTTATACACTGCACCACTCTGGCATTGCATAGAGTTATACACTGCACCACTCTGGTATTGCATAGTGTTATGCACTGCACCACTCTGGTATTGCATAGAGTTATACACTGCACCACTCTGGTATTACATAGTGTTATACACTGCACCACTCTGGTATTGCATAGAGTTATACACTGCACCACTCTGGCATTGCATAGAGTTATACACTGCACCACTCTGGTATTGCATAGTGTTATGCACTGCACCACTCTGGTATTGCATAGAGTTATACACTGCACCACTCTGGTATTGCATAGAGTTATGCACTGCACCACTCTGGCATTGCATAGAGTTATGCACTGCACCACTCTGGTATTGCATAGAGTTATGCACTGCACCACTCTGGTATTGCATAGTATGCACTGCACCACTCTGGCATTGCATAGAGTTATACACTGCACCACTCTGGTATTGCATAGTGTTATACACTGCACCACTCTGGTATTGCATAGCATTATACACAGCACCACTCTGGTATTGCATAGAGTTATACACTGCACCACTCTGGTATTGCATAGCATTATACACAGCACCACTCTGGTATTGCATAGAGTTATGCACTGCACCACTCTGGTATTGCATAGAGTTATACACTGCACCACTCTGGTATTGCATAGAGTTATGCACTGCACCACTCTGGCATTGCATAGAGTTATACACTGCACCACTCTGGTATTGCATAGCATTATACACAGCACCACTCTGGTATTGCATAGTGTTATACACTGCACCACTCTGGTATTGCATCGAGTTATACACTGCACCACTCTGGTATTGCATAGCATTATGCACTGCACCACTCTGGTATTGCATAGAGTTATGCACTGCACCACTCTGGTATTACATAGTGTTATGCACTGCACCACTCTGGTATTGCATAGTGTTATGCACTGCACCACTCTGGTATTGCATAGAGTTATACACTGCACCACTCTGGTATTGCATAGTGTTATGCACTGCACCACTCTGGTATTGCATAGAGTTATACACTGCACCACTCTGGCATTGCATAGAGTTATACACTGCACCACTCTGGTATTGCATAGTGTTATACACTGCACCACTCTGGTATTACATAGTGTTATACACGGCACCACTCTGGTATTGCATAGAGTTATACACTGCACCACTCTGGTATTGCATAGAGTTATACACTGCACCACTCTGGTATTGCATAGAGTTATGCACTGCACCACTCTGGCATTGCATAGAGTTAGGCACTGCACCACTCTGGTATTACATAGTGTTATGCACTGCACCACTCTGGTATTGCATAGAGTTATACACTGCACCACTCTGGTATTGCATAGAGTTAGGCACTGCACCACTCTGGTATTGCATAGAGTTATACACTGCACCACTCTGGTATTGCATAGAGTTATACACAGCACCACTCTGGTATTGCATAGAGTTATACACTGCACCACTCTGGCATTGCATAGAGTTAGGCACTGCACCACTCTGGTATTGCATAGAGTTATACACTGCACCACTCTGGTATTGCATAGCATTATGCACTGCACCACTCTGGTATTGCATAGAGTTATGCACTGCACCACTCTGGTATTGCATAGAGTTATACACTGCACCACTCTGGCATTGCATAGAGTTAGGCACTGCACCACTCTGGTATTACATAGTGTTATGCACTGCACCACTCTGGCATTGCATAGAGTTAGGCACTGCACCACTCTGGTATTGCATAGCATTATGCACTGCACCACTCTGGTATTGCATAGAGTTATGCACTGCACCACTCTGGTATTGCATAGAGTTATACACTGCACCACTCTGGTATTGCATAGAGTTATGCACTGCACCACTCTGGTATTGCATAGTGTTATGCACTGCACCACTCTGGTATTGCATAGAGTTAGGCACTGCACCACTCTGGCATTGCATAGAGTTATGCACTGCACCACTCTGGTATTGCATAGTGTTATACACTGCACCACTCTGGTATTGCATAGAGTTATGCACTGCACCACTCTGGTATTGCATAGTGTTATACACTGCACCACTCTGGTATTGCATAGAGTTATACACTGCACCACTCTGGTATTGCATAGAGTTATACACTGCACCACTCTGGTATTGCATAGAGTTATGCACTGCACCACTCTGGCATTGCATAGAGTTAGGCACTGCACCACTCTGGTATTACATAGTGTTATGCACTGCACCACTCTGGTATTGCATAGAGTTAGGCACTGCACCACTCTGGCATTGCATAGAGTTATGCACTGCACCACTCTGGTATTGCATAGTGTTATACACTGCACCACTCTGGTATTGCATAGAGTTATACACTGCACCACTCTGGTATTGCATAGAGTTAGGCACTGCACCACTCTGGTATTGCATAGAGTTATACACTGCACCACTCTGGCATTGCATAGAGTTAGGCACTGCACCACTCTGGTATTGCATAGAGTTATACACTGCACCACTCTGGTATTGCATAGCATTATGCACTGCACCACTCTGGTATTGCATAGAGTTATGCACTGCACCACTCTGGTATTGCATAGAGTTATACACTGCACCACTCTGGCATTGCATAGAGTTAGGCACTGCACCACTCTGGCATTGCATAGAGTTAGGCACTGCACCACTCTGGTATTGCATAGCATTATGCACTGCACCACTCTGGTATTGCATAGAGTTATACACTGCACCACTCTGGTATTGCATAGCATTATACACTGCACCACTCTGGTATTGCATAGTGTTATGCACTGCACCACTCTGGCATTGCATAGCATTATGCACTGCACCACTCTGGTATTGCATAGAGTTATGCACTGCACCACTCTGGTATTGCATAGAGTTATACACTGCACCACTCTGGTATTGCATAGAGTTATGCACTGCACCACTCTGGTATTGCATAGAGTTATACACAGCACCACTCTGGCATTGCATAGAGTTATGCACTGCACCACTCTGGTATTGCATAGCATTATACACAGCACCACTCTGGTATTGCATAGAGTTATGCACTGCACCACTCTGGTATTGCATAGCTTTATACACGGCACCACTCTGGTATTGCATAGTGTTATACACGGCACCACTCTGGTATTGCATAGTGTTATACACTGCACCACTCTGGTATTGCATAGTGTTATACACTACACCACTCTGGCATTGCATAGCATTATACACTACACCACTCTGGTATTGCATAGTGTTATGCACTGCACCACTCTGGTATTGCATAGTGTTATACACTGCACCACTCTGGTATTGCATAGTGTTATACACTGCACCACTCTGGTATTGCATAGTGTTATACACTGCACCACTCTGGTATTGCATAGTGTTATGAACTGCACCTTCCACTGGATGAGCTCCCCACTGGCAGCATCATGCACAATATGACGACTGAGCCTGACCTTTTGAACCTCGTGCCCATCTGTGTACAGTAGAGAGGAGAAACAAGATGTGCACAGGTCAGGCCATGATTTACATGTGGACAGGTCAGGCCATGATTTACATGTGGACAGGACAGGCCATGATTTACATGTGGACAGGACAGGCCATGATTTACATGTGGACAGGTCAGGCCATGATTTACATGTGGACAGGTCAGGCCTTGATTTACATGTGGACAGGTCAGGCCATGATTTACATGTGGACAGGTCAGGCCATGATTTACATGTGGACAGGTCAGGCCATGATTTATATGTGGACAGGTCAGGCCATGATTTACATGTGCTCAGGTCAGGCCATGATTTACATGTGGACAGGTCAGGCCATGATTTACATGTGGACAGGTCAGGCCATGATTTACATGTGGACAGGTCAGGCCATGATTTACATGTGCTCAGGTCAGGCCATGATTTACATGTGGACAGGTCAGGCCATGATTTACATGTGGACAGGTCAGGCCATGATTTACATGTGGACAGGTCAGGCCATGATTTACATGTGGACAGGTCAGGCCATGATTTACATGTGGACAGGTCAGGCCATGATTTACATGTGGACAGGTCAGGCCATGATTTACATGTGGACAGGTCAGGCCATGATTTACATGTGGACAGGTCAGGCCATGATTTACATGTGGACAGGTCAGGCCATGATTTACATGTGGACAGGTCAGGCCATGATTTACATGTGGACAGGTCAGGCCATGATTTACATGTGGACAGGTCAGGCCATGATTTACATGTGGACAGGTCAGGCCATGATTTACATGTGGACAGGTCAGGCCATGATTTACATGTGGACAGGTCAGGCCATGATTTACATGTGGACAGGCCAGGCCACATGTGATTTACATGTGGACAGGTCAGGCCATGATTTACATGTGCTCAGGTCAGGCCATGATTTACATGTGGACAGGTCAGGCCATGATTTACATGTGGACAGGTCAGGCCATGATTTACATGTGGACAGGTCAGGCCATGATTTACATGTGCTCAGGTCAGGCCATGATTTACATGTGGACAGGTCAGGCCATGATTTACATGTGGACAGGTCAGGCCATGATTTACATGTGGACAGGTCAGGCCATGATTTACATGTGGACAGGTCAGGCCATGATTTACATGTGGACAGGTCAGGCCATGATTTACATGTGGACAGGTCATGCCATGATTTACATGTGGACAGGTCAGGCCATGATTTACATGTGGACAGGCCAGGCCATGATTTACATGTGGACAGGTCAGGCCATGATTTACATGTGGACAGGACAGGCCATCATTTACATGTGGACAGGCCAGGCCATGATTTACATGTGGACAGGTCAGGCCATGATTTACATGTGGACAGGTCAGGCCATGATTTACATGTGGACAGGACAGGCCATGATTTACATGTGGACAGGTCAGGCCATGATTTACATGTGGACAGGTCAGGCCATGATTTACATGTGGACAGGTCAGGCCATGATTTACATGTGGACAGGTCAGGCCATGATTTACATGTGGACAGGTCAGGCCATGATTTACATGTGGACAGGTCAGGCCATGATTTACATGTGGACAGGCCAGGCCATGATTTACATGTGGACAGGTCAGGCCATGATTTACATGTGGACAGGACAGGCCATGATTTACATGTGGACAGGCCAGGCCATGATTTACATGTGGACAGGTCAGGCCATGATTTACATGTGGACAGGTCAGGCCATGATTTACATGTGGACAGGACAGGCCATGATTTACATGTGGACAGGCCAGGCCATGATTTACATGTGGACAGGTCAGGCCATGATTTACATGTGCTCAGGTCAGGCCATGATTTACATGTGCACAGGTCAGGCCATGATTTACATGTGGACAGGCCAGGCCATGATTTACATGTGGACAGGTCAGGCCATGATTTACATGTGCTCAGGTCAGGCCATGATTTACATGTGCACAGGTCAGGCCATGATTTACATGTGGACAGGTCAGGCCATGATTTACATGTGCTCAGGTCAGGCCATGATTTACATGTGGACAGGTCAGGCCATGATTTACATGTGGACAGGTCAGGCCATGATTTACATGTGGACAGGTCAGGCCATGATTTACATGTGGACAGGTCAGGCCATGATTTACATGTGCTCAGGTCAGGCCATGATTTACATGTGCACAGGTCAGGCCATGATTTACATGTGGACAGGACAGGCCATGATTTATATTTGGACAGGTCAGGCCATGATTTACATGTGGACAGGTCAGGCCATGATTTACATGTGGACAGGACAGGCCATGATTTACATGTGGACAGGACAGGCCATGATTTACATGTGGACAGGTCAGGCCATGATTTACATGTGCCATGATTTACATGTGGACAGGTCAGGCCATGATTTACATGTGCACAGGTCAGGCCTGGTTGCTCCAGATTATCCCGACTATTTCAAGTTTACATCATCAGAACACGTACTAGACCTTATTTCATATATGCACCAGACTCCTCCCACTAACTCTTCCAACAATAAACGTATATATTACTCTGTACGTGTGTGTTGACCCTATAATTATATGATGTTATGGTAACGTGACCTTTGCTATAATATGCTGGCAAGTAGCACTTACACTGTCTGTAGCAATCAATGAAGTCCAGAATGAGATCAGCTAATGTCTGCATGTGCACACACATACATACAGGTAGACATGCACACACACACACATACATACAGGTAGACATGCACATACACATGCATGCATACATACATACAGGTAGACATGCACATGCATACATACATACATGCAGGTAGACATGCACATGCATACATACAGGTAGACATGCACATGCATACATATGTACACACACATGCAGCAGGTTGGCATGAAGCTGTACAGGCCTTCATCTGAGTACAATACTTAGGGGTATGGTTATTCTTGAAAACTGGATTTAAAGTTGGTCACATGATAGACACATGCATGTACCTTGTGCAGCAGTAGCTTATAGATGAGGTCACATGATAGACACATGCATGTACCTTGTGCAGCAGTGGCTTATACATGAGGTCACATGATAGACACATGCATGTACCTTGTACAGCAGTGACCTTTACATGAGGTCACATGATAGACACATGCATGTACCGTGTATAGCAGTGGCCTTTACATGAGGTCACATGATAGACACATGAATGTACCTTGTATAGCAGAGGCTTATACATGAGGTCACATGATAGACACATGCATGTACTGTACCTTGTATAGCAGAGGCTTATACATGAGGTCACATGATAGATACTACCTTGTATAGCAGTGGCCTTTACATGGGGTCACATGATACACACATGCATGTACCTTGTATAGCAGTGGCCTATACATGAGGTCACATGATAGATACATGCATGTACCTTGTACAGCAGAGGCTTATACATGAGGTCACATGATAGACACATGCATGTACCTTGTATAGCAGTGGCTTATACATGAGGTTACTTCTGCGACTCATGCCCAGGGCCCCATAGTGAGCCTGACTGAATATGCCTAGCACCACGTGTCTGTGTGTCTGCTGGTTCAAGAAAGATTTGTAGCTGATGGAGAAGCGCTGTGCCCAAGTGAGAGAGGAGGTCATGTAGAGAGCAAGCACCACTGCCTCTAGACATTTGATGGGGAGAGACTCCGCTATGATCTCCTTGGCGTTCTCCATGAGTCTAGTAATTAAGGGCAAACAACTCATTGGAAATGATCAAACATTTTGCTATTGTTAGTTATTGCTGACTGTGACAACATTTTGAGCAGAATTTAATAATCGCATGCATGTATTAGCCTGGAGTCTTAGCCTGGAGTCCTAGCTGGAGTCCCAGCCTGGAGTCTTAGCCTGGAGTCTTAGCCTGGAGTCCCAGCCTGGAGTCCCAGCCTGGAGTCCCAGCCTGGAGTCCCAGCCTGGAGTTCTAGACATTATTCACAGGGTTATACACAATATTGTGTTACTTTTCAATGCACTGATTAGTGTTGGAGTGAATACCACCCGCCCCCCCCCCCTCCTCCTCCTCCCCCTCCTCCCCTGTGAATAATGTCCCCCCTCCTCTCCCCTGTGAATAATGTCCCCCCTCCTCTCCCCTGTGAATAATGTCCCCCCTCCTCTCCCCTGTGAATAATATCCCCCCTCCTCTCCCCTGTGAATAATGTCCCCCCTCCTCTCCCCTGTGAATAAAGTCCCCCTTCCTCTCCCCTGTGAATAATGTCCCCCCTCCTCTCCCCTGTGAATAATGTCCCCCCTCCTCTCCCCTGTGAATAATGATGTCCTCCCTTCCTCTCCCCTGCGAATAATGTCCCCCCTCCTCTCCCCTGTGAATAATGTCCCCCCTCCTCTCCCCTGTGAATAATATCCCCCCTCCTCTCCCCTGTGAATAATGTCCCCCCTCCTCTCCCCTGTGAATAATGATGTCCTCCCTTCCTCTCCCCTGTGAATAATATTCCCCCTCCTCTCCCCTGTGAATAATGATGTCCTCCCTTCCTCTCCCCTGCGAATAATGTCCCCCCTCCTCTCCCCTGTGAATAATGTCCCCCTTCCTCTCCCCTGTGAATAATGTCCCCCTTCCTCTCCCCTGTGAATAATGTCCCCCTTCCTCTCCCCTGTGAATAATGTCCCCCCTCCTCTCCCCTGTGAATAATGCCCCCCCCTCTCCCCTGTGAATAATGTCCCCCCTCCTCTCCCCTGTGAATAATGTCCCCCTTCCTCTCCCCTGTGAATAATGTCCCCCTCCTCTCCCCTGTGAATAATGTCCCCCCTCCTCTCCCCTGTGAATAATGTCCCCCTTCCTCTCCCCTGTGAATAATGTCCCCCTCCTCTCCCCTGTGAATAATGTCCCCCTTCCTTTCCCCTGTGAATAATGTCCCCCCTCCTCTCCCCTGTGAATAATGATGTCCCCCTTCCTCTCCCCTGTGAATAATGTCCCCCTTCCTCTCCCCTGTGAATAATGTTCCCCTTCCTCTCGCCTGTGAATAATGCCCCCCTTCCTCTCCCCTGTGAATAATGCCCGCCCTCCTCTCCAATGTCCCCCTTCCTCCTCCTACCTGACGGCCATGACATAAACAGTCCTGAGAGTTGCTCTTGTTGAATGGAGGCTAAGGAGGTTTACTTACTTTCTGCCTGAGGAGGTTTACTAGTTTCTGCCTGAGGTGAAACTCCTGATATAATTATAGCAATCCATTCACCTGCTGTTCTAGCAGGCAAGCTCTTTACTAGTTGCTAGATCATCTAGTGGAGCAAGCTTCCTGCTCATTCTCCAGCTAACACAGAGAAGGCCCTAAGAGCAGAAACAAGTTCAAGAAGATTGACGATGCAAGGGTAACACTGTTGGATTCCAGATGAAATAAGGTTAGTACAGTGACCTTCTCAATAATCAACTTTGTTAGGGTGAAGTACAATGACCTTCTCAATAATCAACTTTGTTAGGGTGAAATAAGGTTAGTACAGTGACCTTCTCAATATAATCAACTTTGTTAGGGTGAAATAAGGTTAGTACAGTGACCTTCTCAATAATCAACTTTGTTAGGGTGAAATAAGGTTAGTACAGTGACCTTCTCAATAATCAACTTTGTTAGGGTGAAATAAGGTTAGTACAGTGACCTTCTCAATAATCAACTTTGTTAGGGTGAAATAAGGTCAGTACAGTGACCTTCTCAATAATCAACTTTGTTAGGGTGAAATAAGGTTAGTACAATGACCTTCTCAATAATCAACTTTGTTGGGTTTATTTTTAAGCACATTTTGATGATTTTTCTTGATATTTGTTGCTGGATCTCCTTTGTCGTCATCTTTACTCCAACATTATGTCCCTATATGTCTCTATATGTCCCTATATGTCCCTATATGTCCCTATATGTCTCTATATGTCCCTATATGTCCCTATATGTCCCCATATGTCTGGAATAGCAAAGCCATTTTTCCTGATCCTGATGGAAAGCTGGTGACTTACCCTCACAGACACGATGTGAACAGTACAGTAATCTCTTCAATAGAGGCAACATACTTAAAGTGCAAAGAAAATAACATAGTTTAATAATGACTTTCTCAACACCCAACCAGCTAGGCACGAGCCTTCATCAGGGTACATATATATATATATATATATACAATAACTTTCTCATCACCCAACCAGCTAGGTGCGAGCCTTCATCAGGGTGTATATATATATATACAATGAATTTCTCATCACCCAACCAGCTAGGTGCGAGCCTTCATCAGGGTGTATATATATATATATACAATGACTTTCTCATCACCCAACCAGCTAGGTGCGAGCCTTCATCAGGGTATATATATACATACAATGACTTTCTCATCACTAGGTGCGAGCCTTCATCAGGGTGTATATATATATTTACAATGACTTTCTCATCACCCAACCAGCTAGGTGCGAGCCTTCATCAGGGTTTATATATATAATGACTTTCTCATCACTAGGTGCGAGCCTTCATCGGGGTATATATATATATATACAATAACTTTCTCATCACCCAACCAGCTAGGTGCGAGCCTTCATCAGGGTTTATATATATAATGACTTTCTCATCACTAGGTGCGAGCCTTCATCAGGGTGTATATATATATATACAATGACTTTCTCATCACCCAACCAGCTAGGTGCGAGCCTTCATCAGGGTGTATATATATATATATATACAATGACTTTCTCATCACCCAACCAGCTAGGTGCGAGCCTTCATCAGGGTATATATATATATATATATATATATATACAATGACTTTCAACCAGCTAGGTGCGAGCCTTCATCAGGGTATATATATATATATATATACAATGACTTTCTCATCACCCAACCAGCTAGGAGCGAGCCTTCATCAGGGTGTATATATATATATACAATGACTTTCTCATCACCCAACTAGCTAGGTGCGAGCCTTCATCAGGGTATATATATATATATATATATACAATGACTTTCTCATCACCCAACCAGCTAGGTGCGAGCCTTCATCAGGGTATATATATATATATATATATATATATACAATGACTTTCAACCAGCTAGGTGCGAGCCTTCATCAGGGTATATATATACAATGACTTTCTCATCACCCAACCAGCTAGGTGTGAGCATTCATCAGGGTATATATATATTGACTCTTGTCCCACCACTCTGAGAAAGGTGGCCATGTCCCTCTGTGATGCTGTGTTCACTGCATTTGCTTATCTGTTCATGTAGTATGCTTGTCTTGTCTCACTTAATATTATATTGAACTATTTTGTTAGCTAATTAGTTTACTAGCAAGACAGTAGCAGTTCCAAGGCCAACCTATAATAATAGTTACCTAACATAGTTTTTGTTTGTCATGCCATAATTAGACATACTAGGTATTGCATTTATAGTACAAGTGATACTAGCTAACCTTGATAGAGGTCTGTTCTTTTTGATATCAAAAAACTGTGTCCCAGTGTAGTTGTATTGCAGTGCTTGCATATATTGCTGAATCCTCAACAAGCAGTCTTGAGCTGGATACGCAAGACTAGGAAGTGGTGGAATAGGAATCTTCCTGTGAGCCTTCCCTCTTATTTTCACAGCTACACTGTTTCCCTCTGGGTGAGTAGCCACTACGTAACTCCACATTTTCTCCCATGTATCTCTCTGAACAGGAAATCCTCCCTTGTTAACATGCCACCAGTATCTATCAACAGTTAATCTCAAAGTAGCAGAAGATGAATCCGTCTCAGGGGCGTAGGAAGATGTTTTACATTGGGGGGGCACCAAATTTTCCTGTATATATTACTCTATGAATACACACCAAAAATCTTATTAATGTTTTCCAAAATAGTTACATCTACGTTGGTTAACGCATACAAATTCTTTAGCTATAAAGGATAGGTCCAATTCATCAGTTTTGTCCTGGTGAACATACAACATGAATAGATCGTTCAACCTAGATTGACTCATGGTGCTTCGTAGATAAGTTTTGAGCATACGTAATGAGGAAAAGGATCGCTCAGCCGTTGCAGTTGTTACTGGAAATGTGAAGTATATTTTCAGAACAATGTCAACTTCGCTAAGCATTATCTTATATATGTTACTCTGATTCATGCCTGCAGCAATTGACCTTACACTTGTTACCGACAACATTGGAGCATGTTGAAATGCATTCTTTACCATGTCAGCTACCATTGGCAACTGGAAAACGAATCGATCTCTGCAAATGTCTTTTTCGAGATACTGCAATAGAGACTCGTCTGTCTGTAAAGTCTTTCCATTAGCTACATCAAGCAATAGAGACTCTAGCTTCTGAATCATTTGAAAATCAGCTTGATCAAATCTTCTCTCCACTTCCTCTTTTACAAGCTCTAATGCATAAAAATATATATGTCTGTACTTCTCCTTGGGTTCATGATAGCGATATGGCTCTTCACCATCATCCAGCCATTTTGGCCTTTTTCGATTCCTTGGCAGAGAGGGCTCATCTGTGAGTGCAGAAGATTTCTCAAGAACATCATCATAAAATAGGTTAAATCTGGACTCAGTATGCAGTGACCGATAATGAGCAACAAGAAGATCTGCTCCTTGTGTGGCTTCTTGTAGAGTTGTATATTTTGCTTGTAGATTGGTACTGAATTGTTCAGATGCACTGAATATCAAATGTGCCAACTTTACTCCGAAGAAAACATGAAACGTTTCCATATGATGAAGCAATCCATTGCCCTTTGCACCATATACATCACTTCCCTTTGCAACTTCTTCCAGTGTGGCAGTGAGGTTGCTATAATTCTGTAGAATGCTATCAATTGAACGGTTTCTGAGCGTCCATCTGGTTGGACACAGATCTCTCAATGAAGGAGGAGATACTTCACTCCCTAGGGCTACTTGCTTTCTGATGCTGTCAAAAAGAGTGAGTCACTTGGGTGAAAACTTAATGAGTTGCAGTAATGCATAGGTGAAATCCATGACATCTCGAATTAGCTCACATCATTTTGCAACACACTGTACACATAAATTCAGGCTATATGCTAGACAATGTACATACAATGCACGATTCTCTTCCTTTTTTATCAAAGCTTGCACCCCATTCCTAATGCCACTCATATTTGCTGCACCGTCAAAAGCTTGACCTCTACATTGTGACAGAGGAAGAGAGCACCTAATTAAAAGATCTTTAATAACACTAAATATTGTGCAGGCCTTGGTGTCTGGCAATTGAACCAAACCAAGGGTTTCTTCGTAGATCTGATAGTCATCATCTGCCATCGAATGGATAAACATCTGTTCATTTCGAGAAACATCAGTTGCTTCATCTGCAATAATGGAGAAGATTTTGCTGGTTCTAATAAGTGTTAAAATCTTACGAAGTACTGTGTATCCCATAATAGCAATTATTTCATTGACTATTTCAAGAGATATATATTCCTTCTGATACACCCAGGCCTTTAATTCCGGACAGTTCTCTGCTCTCAGCAAAAGGAGTTTATATAAGTTACCCTCCATTGACTGAACATCTTCATGATGCCCACGTAGCAGCGGCAAACCTTGACGAGCCAAAAAACAAATACTACTTTCTTTCAATAACATCAATTGATGCTGCTTTTGTGATCAGATGAAATCTGAGCACTAAGCTGTGCACGTACATCAGTACAACGTGACTGTGCAGCTAACTTCATTATAGCTTCTCGGTGCACTCCACTTATTTCACGCTCATCCATCTTTGCTATTGCCTTCTTCCAATTACAAAATCCCTCTTCAATAAAGCAACTCAGTTGGCGTTTTGAAAAAATAATGAGACATTTACACTTTGCTAATCGACACGTGTGACAAAATATTTTGTAACTTGTGGTACACACTGTAATCCACGGGTAACTTTTATACCAACTTGTTTGTAGAGATCGACTATAGGTTTTGTTCTTGTTCAGCTGCTGGCTGTGATGCGTATAAACATGCCTAGAGGATTCCTCAGCATCAACTGGTAGACTGGGTGGGCCTTTTACAGCAAGGACACTCACACTGAGAGCATGTATCTAACACAGATGAGTGAGCCCACATTCTTGATCACTGTCATTCTGGGAACTTCTTGTGGCTTGATGACTGAGATTGGTGAGGATCAGAAGGCCAAGAGTATTCTGTGGTTAGCTAGTAACTACTGTAGACTACTTACCACCAGTAGAGCCAGAGCTATGATCCTTGCTTTTTGAAGCAAAGAAAGTTGAAATCTTAGCTTGGGTCATAGCTTGCAAGATGGGTTCCAAATTGAGCATGGCATGCCTGATAGGGTAAAGTAGTACATAGCTAATTATCACACTAGATGGGTTGTGGTAGTATGATCTCATTAATGATTGTGGGTCATATGAACTCACCTCATGCACTCTCCTGATATTATTCCTTGTTGATTGCTAGAATAGTTCTAATGAGAGTGAGACTGAGTATAATTATAGCTATCTGCACACTAGCTACACACTAGCTATTAAGATTTTATTGATATTTTATGATTGAATGAGTAACTAAAATCTACTCCATGTGTATATACAAAGTGTCTTGAATTGACCAGATAGCATAGCTAACCACATTTTGCATTAATGAGAACCAATTTAGATTACCTGAAATTATGGGGGGGCTCCAGCCCCTGGAGCCCCCCCTCTTCCTACGCCACTGCGTCTCAGCAAAAGAAGCAGCCAGTTCACTCATTCCTAGCTCGAGGCAATTTGCTTCGTACCGTTGCTATAGAAATAGGAAGGGGGGGGGGGGGGGGGGGGGGGTTGGGGGTGCATGAATAAATGATAACGGTAAAAAGGAATACAGAGACCAATTATGGTGATCTAGCACGACCCTACAAATTTTCTTCTGGCTGAAAGTAGAACTAGCTCGGAAAAGTAGCTAAAAACAAGAGACTTTCTTTCAGTTTCGCGTTGCCTAATCTCTAAGTGGATCCCTAAGTTGTGCTGGCATCTGCGGTAGTAGCTTCGATAGACGAGCATAATAATATTACCACTTCCACTGTTCATCCTACACTAACATATCAGATACCACTTCCACTGTGCATTCTACACTATCATTCTAACATATCAGATACCACTTCCACTGTGCATCCTACACTAGCATATCAGATACCACTTCCACTCCCAAACTAGCATATCAGATACTGAATAACTTATTCTAATATAATATTCATTCTTAACTTGTTCAGAATTCTGGCATTGGTCATTGAGGCAGCTCTTTAAAACTCTTTCAACTGATGGCTAGTAGAGAACAACTTTTTTTAATGCCTAGTGCAGTGTTTCTTCAACCATTGTGATTCTACCATTCCTAAGGATCCACATCTCTAATACTACGAGCAGAAAGAGGGTGCACTAATGGGTTCTCCAGTATCTTCAGTAGTGGCCAACCTTTACATGGAATTATTTGAGGAATTGGCACTCACAACTTCCCCCCTGAAGCCAGGGTTTTGTAAGAGATGTGTGGATGACACCTTCTGCATAGTGAAGAAGGGCATATTGTGTATTTTTTAACTTGATTGCTATTATAACATACAAAACAGAAAACACGCATAAATAAATAAATAAATTATAAAAAAATTACGATGGAAAGAAATAGTCATCACTAGCAGCTGGACTAGAACCCAGCACAGCCGCACACTGAATGGTAATGGAACTTCTCTGAAGGACAAAGTGATGGGAGCATGGTTCATCACTCGCCTTAAAAAAAAACACCAAGATTCCGTACCAAACACTCCAGTAGTTTCTCTCCCGATAAGATGGGTAGAAGCAATGCTCAGATATTTTTCCTTCTTCATGGACTCGGCTCTAGTGGCCACTGCACCTGGACCTTCAGATAGTAGGAAAGTGCAGATAAGTCCACACAAGTAGCAACTCATGAGAATATGGCCACTCTTCCAGGATATGATGTGACTCATATGAGAATATGGCCACTCTTCCAGGATATGATGCAACTCATATGAGAATATGGCCACTCTTAGGATGTGATATATAACTCATAGAATATGGCCACTCTTACAGGATGTGATGCAACTCATATGAAAATATGGCCACTCATCCAGGATATGATGTGACTCATATGAGAATATGGCCACTCATCCAGGATATGATGTGACTCATATGAGAATATGGCCACTCATCCAGGATATGATGTGACTCATATGAGAATATGGCCACTCATCCAGGATATGATTGAGTCCCATCAGGTTGCTTACTGCCCGAATGAGAAATGCTTGAAGAACGCTCCAGGTGAAAGGGAATATTGATTGAGGTGAGAGATGGACAATGTCAGTCAGATTTCGTGGTCTTGGGGTCAGAAGTGCTGGCATGTTGGCTCATCAGCTTTCCTGGCACTTGCTTCGGGTTCTATCACCATATGCATGCTCTATAAATATGCTAACCACAGTTTAATGTATGCTCTAATAAGTTCTAATTATGGATGATGTAATGCCTGCCCTGCAACCTCAGATCTCCAACAAAGAGGTGTGATTATTTTCACATCGTGACGGCAATTACACTGACGGGTCAAACAACACTAGTGCTGTTAACGTAATGTGCTCAGGTCGACTCCAATTAACAGCATGCTAGTGGAGCACCATTATTTCAATGACATGCACTGTTTTACTATGCAGCATTAGTACTGGTAACTTACCTCTTAACACCAATTGGAATAATTAACAACAACAACAACAACAATAACTGACTTGCGTAGAGAGCTGTCTCTATTGTTAGTTACTGGCTCTAAATAACCAATAAGTGACTCCACAATAAGTGACACTTGTGCTGTCTCTATTGCCATGTGCTGACTCTAAATAACAGCTTCAGCTAATAAGTGACTCCAATAAGTGACTCATGTGCTGGAACTATTGCTAGGTGCTGGCTCTATTGCTATATATTACCCACATTACAGTTGACTAACCTCATGGCCCACATTACAGTTGACTAACCTCATGGCCCACATTACAGTTGACTAACCTCATGGCCCACATTACAGTTGACTAACCTCATGGCCCACATTACAGTTGACTAACCTCATGGCCCACATTACAGTTGACTAACCTCATGGCCCACATTACAGTTGACTAACCTCATGGCCCACATTACAGTTGACTAACCTCATGGCCCACATTACAGTTGACTAACCTCATGAGCCCACATTACAGTTGACTAACCTCATGGCCCACATTACAGTTGACTAACTTCATGGCCCACATTACTCGCCATAGTCGCCGAGATCCTTAAGTACAAATCTCATAGAGCATTTTAGCAAATTCTCTTTTATCATTGTTGGTACTTATTTCCCCCTTCTGCCAGCAATAGCCTCTACATCCTCTCATCAGATGGTTTCTTGGAGTTTTTGTGTAAAATGAATTGTTGTTAATTATTAAATCAGGTGAGATGATGGAGTCTGAATGAAATGTCATCTGCTGCAGGACCTTTACATTAAACCTTTCCCATTTGCATCCATTTTGTTAAAGATACAATCAAGTCTAGCTGTGTGGATACTTCTGTGATTGAGAGGAAGAAGGATGACTGGTTGATGCTAATGAAAAGGGGGGATATTGTCTTCGATTTCACTCTGCTCATTGAGCAAGTCACTTGAAAGGAAGGTATGTTGAGGGGTTTTGTTGGCCACTCTAAACAACTTTGGAGCCAAGTAGAAATGTTTCATTTATTGTAAAAACAATTCCAAGCCCTTCTCTTGTAAGTAACACATGATTCTCCATCATCTAAAATTACACACAGTGGAAAATCATTTTGGAATGGGAGGCATTACAGCCACAACCAAACCAAGCACCTCATGAGATCTGTTGTACCTGATGCAGTGCAAGCGATGCAACAGAAGTACCTGATGCAGTACAAGCGAAGCAACAGAAGTCAGCCTATTCAAGTGTGGGGCAGCAACAGGTGCATCATTTATAATGTTGCAATATGTTGCCCTAAGTCATGCACACCCTCAATGTCACACTTGTGTTTGTTTATGGTTCAAGACATCACCAACCAGTCAATATATAGCAGTAGTGAGAATCCCATTAGAGCACCTCCAGAGGCCGACTACAACATGGAGAACGTAATGCCTCACAGACTACAGGAATTTTACTTAATTCTAAAATATGTCGCTACATCCGCGCAAATAGTTTGTGGAGGTAACTCTGCTAAACCCAGAAAATAAGTGGCTCTAGCCCCCCCCCCCCCAAAGGTCACAATGACCTTCCCAACAATCAACTTGAAATGAACTCTCTTGACATTTCAAAGTTGATTACTGAGGTCATTGTAGGAGGTCATCATTGGTCATTTGTTGGAGGTCTCATTGTTGGAGGTCATTGTTGGAGGTCATTGTTGGAGGTCATTTGTTGGAGGTCGTTGTTGGAGGTCGTTGTTGGAGGTCGTTGCTGGAGGTCGTTGTTGGAGGTCGTTGTTGGAGGTCGTTGTTGGAGGTCGTTGTTGGAGGTCGTTGTTGGAGGTCGTTGTTGGAGGTCGTTGTTGGAGGTCGTTGTTGGAGGTCGTTGTTGGAGGTCGTTGTTGGAGGTCGTTGTTGGAGGTCGTTGTTGGAGGTCGTTGTTGGAGGTCGTTGTTGGAGGTCGTTGTTGGAGGTCGTTGCTGGAGGTCGTTGCTGGAGGTCGTTGCTGGAGGTCGTTGTTGGAGGTCGTTGTTGGAGGTCGTTGTTGGAGGTCGTTCTTGGAGGTCGTTGTTGGAGGTCGTTGTTGGTGGTCGTTGTTGGAGGTCGTTGTTGGAGGTCGTTGTTGGAGGTCGTTGTTGGAGGTCATTGTTGGAGGTCATTGTTGGAGGTCATTGTAATTTCGTTACGCCAACTGAGAGTTCATTGAAGAAAAAAATGTCATTATATTGGTAGTGTCAAGTTCCTACTGGAAAAAAACATGCAACAACTCTCCTCCCCCGTGTAAACTGTAAGCAGGCTGGCCTGCTCACCTCATTGAGCCTGACTGACCTTTTGGACCAAGAGATAAAACAATTATACCTTTCTCAAATCACATTCCTTTGCACATTTTTGGTCAGATCACCAGGAGCCATTATTCCTGTCACCAGGAGCCATTATTCCTCATCACCAGGAGCCAATATTCCTCATCACCAGGAGCCATTATTCCTGATCACTAGGAGCCATTATTCCTGATCACCAGGAGCCATCATTCCTGATCACCAGGAGCCATTATTCCTGATCACCAGGAGCCATTATTCCTCATCACCAGGAGCCATTATTCCTGATCACAGGAGCCATTATTCCTGATCACCAGGAGCCATTATTCCTGATCACCAGGAGCCATTATTCCTCATCACCAGGAGCCATTATTCCTGATAACCAGGAGCCATTATTCCTGATCACCAGGAGCCATTATTCCTGATCACCAGGAGCCATTATTCCTGATCACCAGGAGCCATTATTCCTGATCACCAGGGTCCATTATTCCTGATCACCAGGAGCCATTATTCCTGATCACCAGGAGCCATTATTCCTGATCACCAGGAGTCAGTATTCCTGATTACCAGGAGCCATTATTCCTGATCACTAGGAGCCATTATTCATCACCAGGAGCCATTTTTCCTGATCACCAGGAGCCAGTATTCCTGATCACCAGGAGCCATTATTCCTGATCACCAGGAACCATTATTCCTGATCACCAACGGCCTAACGCCCGCAAGCCTATGGACTCATTGAACGTTTCCACCGCCAGTTGAAGGGATCACTCAAGGCTCGGCTCCAAGACCCACACTGGATGGATGAACCACCACTCGTTCTCCTCGGCATCAGGACAGCTTGGCGGGAAGACCCAGACTGTGCTGCCTCCAATCTCGTTTAGGGGCACTTCCCAACGCGTCCCTGGGGAATTTCTTCCTCATTAGCCACGGGACTCGAAGTGTCCTCCGAGTTTCTCCGTCAGCTCCAGGATCCTCGAGACTCACGACAAATACTACGTGCTTGATGTGAATGGTTGCCATGACTGACTCTGTCTCCATTGACTGACTGAAGACAGCATATGGCCAACAAGTCAATTATCAATCCTCTTCCTTCTCGGGCTGTCACTACTCCGCATCCAATCCAGGAAGCTCCATCTCAGCCATCAACAGCCACGCCACATCCTATGGTATATGCTTGCTCTGGCAGACAGATCAAGATGCCCTTACCAGTAGGCCTTGGTCACTCGGTGTCCCTCACTGGGGGTGCCCTTGTGTCGCGCTACCTACCGGAACATTATTGGAACATTATTAAGCTGCTGTTTTATGGGTCGGTTGATCATTTTCCAGTTTTCTGTGGTTGTTTCTTAAAAAGAATAACATTTAATCAATTGTCTTGCTTTATTGTCGGTAACTAGGCTCGCTACTGGCCCACATTAATGCAACAAGGGTGCAGCATCCATGCTTGCTGAAATAACGCCTGCACAGATGGGAGCAGAAGTCTATGATAGCTGAAGTCAAGTTGCAAGAGTCTGTTGTGTTGTATATTTTTTTAGGAAACTTAGTTGAAATATGAATCCAACTCGAACAGTTTCCATAAGATAGATAGTGAATTGGGGTATTGGATGAGGTAGCTACAAGCATCATCATGTGTCTGTCAAGCTTGTTCGATGGGGTAGCTGCATTAACAAGCATCATGGTGCAAGCAGGAAGGAACTGTTCATGTAAAAAGAGTAAGGCTCCGGAAGTCGAAAAATCCATGTGGTGCGTCAGTTATTTTCGCGGTATATATTTTAAAATGCACTTTTTCCTGCTTATCTTAAATGCGTGCGCCATGTACAGCGACCTTTGATTTTGATGGAGCGTCCAGAAAGAAAGGTACTCGAAGTAACAAATACCTCTGGACAGAACAATATTCATAGCAGCAATACTAAACAAAAAATTAACACAACTTCATATTAGCACACAACTTCATATTAACACAACTTCATATTAACACAACTTCATATTAACACAACTTCATATTAACACAACTTCATATTAACACAACTTCATATTAACACTTCATATTAACATAACTTCATATTAACACAACTTCATATTAACACAACTTCATATTAACACAACTTCATATTAGCATTAACACAACTTCATATTAGCACAACTTCATATTAACACAACTTCATATTAGCACAACTTCATATTAACACAACTTCATATTAGCACTTCATATTAACACAACTTCATATTAGCACAACTTCATTAATATTAACGCAACTTCATATTAGCACAACTTCATATTAACACAACTTCATATTAACACAACTTCATATTAACACAACTTCATATTAACACAACTTCATATTAACACAACTTCATATTAGCACAACTGATCGTAGCACAACTTCATATTAACACTTCATATTAACACAACTTCATATTAGCACAACTTCATTAATATTAACGCAACTTCATATTAGCACAACTTCATATTAACACAACTTCATATTAACACAACTTCATATTAACACAACTTCATATTAACACAACTTCATATTAACACAACTTCATATTAGCACAACTGATCGTAGCACAACTTCATAGTAACACTTCATATTAACACAACTTCATATTAGCACTTCATATTAGCACAACTTCATATTAACACAACTTCATATTAACACAACTTCATATTAGCACAACTTCATATTAACACAACTTCATATTAGCACAACTTCATATTAGCACAACTTCATATTAACACAACTTCATATTAACACAACTTCATATTAGCACAACTTCATATTAGCAGAACTTCATATTAACACAACTTCATATTAACACAACTTCATATTAACACAACTTCATATTAACACAACTTCATATTAGCACAACTTCATATTAACACAACTTCATATTAGCACAACTTCATATTAACACAACTTCATATTAGCACAACTTCATATTAACACAACTTCATATTAGCACAACTTCATATTAACACAAATTCATATTAGCACAACTTCATATTAACACAACTTCATATTAACACAACTTCATATTAGCACAACTTCATATTAACACAACTTCATATTAGCACAACTTCATATTAACACAACTTCATATTAACACAACTTCATATTAGCACAACTTCATATTAGCACAACTTCATATTAACACAACTTCATATTAACACCTTCATATTAGCATAACTTCATATTAACACAACTTTATATTAGCACAACTTCAACTTCATATTAACACAACTTCATATTAGCACGTCATATTAGCACAACTTCATATTAACACAACTTCATATTAGCACAACTTCATATTAACACAACTTCATATTAACACAACTTCATGTTAGCACAACTTCATATTAGCACAACTTCATATTAACACAACTTCATATTAACACAACTTCATGTTAGCACTTCATATTAGCACAACTTCATATTAACACAACTTCATATTAACACAACTTCATATTAGCACAACTTCATATTAGCACAACTTCATATTAACACAACTTCATATTAGCACAACTTCATATTAGCACAACTTCATATTAACACAACTTCATATTAGCACAACTTCATATTAACACAACTTCATATTAACACAACTTCATATTAACACAACTTCATATTAATATTAGCACAACTTCATATTAGCACAACTTCATATCAACACAACTTCATATTAACATTAGCACAACTTCATATTAGCACAACTTCATATTAACACAACTTCATATTAACACAACTTCATATTAGCACAACTTCATATTAACACAACTTCATATTAGCACAACTTCATATTAACACAACTTCATATTAACACATCTTCATATTAACACAACTTCATATTAGCACAACTTCATATTAACACAACTTCATAATAACACAACTTCATATTAGCACAACTTCATATTAACACAACTTTATATTAGCACAACTTCATATTAACACAACTTCATATTAACACATCTTCACATTAACACAACTTCATATTAGCACAATTTCATAAAACAACAAATGCAGCGACTTTGAGATCAAAAAACAACCAACATAAAACCAAACCTCAGGCAACATTATACTGGAACTGTGTTTTGATTGCATGTAGGATGCTGCCAAGTGGGCATTCCTCTCCCTCCACATATAGAAGGCTCTCAGTGATAGTATGATTATGTTCTCATTTTTAGAAGGCTCTCAGTGATAGTATGATTATGTTCTCATTTTTAGAAGGCTCTCAGTGATAGTATGATTATGTTCTCCTTTTTAGAAGTCTCTCAGTGATAGTATGATTATTTTCTCATTTTTAGAAGGCTCTCAGTGATAGTAAGTATGATTATGTTCTCGTTTTTAGAAGTCTCTCAGTGATAGTATGATTATGTTCTCATTTTTAGAAGTCTCTCAGTGATTAGTACGACTCATTTTTAGAAGGCTCTCAGTAGTATGATTATGTTCTCCTTTTTAGAAGGCTCTCAGTGATAGTATGATTATGTTCTCCTTTTTAGAAGGCTCTCAGTGATAGTATGATTATGTTCTCGTTTTTAGAAGTCTCTCAGTGACAGTATGATTATGTTCTCCTTTTTAGAAGGCTCTCGGTGATAGTATGATTATGTTCTCATTTTTAGAAGGCTCTCAGTGACTCTCAGTTGATAGTATGATTATTTTCTCATTTTTATATGGCTCTCAGTGATAGTATGATTATGTTCTCATTTTTAGAAGGCTCTCAGTGATAGTATGATTGTGTTCTCATTTTTAGAAGGCTCTCAATGATAGTATGATTATGTTCTCATTTTTAGAAGGCTCTCAGTGATAGTATGATTATGTTCTCATTTTTAGAAGGCTCTCAGTGATAGTATATATGATTGTTCTAATTTTTAGAAGGCTCTCGTTGATAGTATGATTATGTTCTAATTTTTAGAAGGCTCTCAGTGATAGTATGATTATGTTCTCATTTTTAGAAGGCTCTCAGTGATAGTATGATTATGTTCTCATTTTTAGAAGGCTCTCAATGATAGTATGATTATGTTCTCATTTTTAGAAGGCTCTCAGTGATGTATGATTATTTTCTTATTTTTAGAAGGCTCTCAGTGATAGTATGATTATGTTCTCATTTTTAGAAGGCTCTGTGATAGTATGATTGTTCTCATTTTTAGAAGGCTCTCAGTGATAGTATGATTATGTTCTCATTTTTAGAAGGCTCGCAGTGATAGTATGATTATGTCTCATTTTTAGAAGGCTAGTATGATTATGTTCTCATTTTTAGAAGGCTCTGTGACTCTCAGTTGATAGTATGATTATTTTCTCATTTTTATATGGCTCTCAGTGATAGTATGATTATGTTCTCATTTTTAGAAGGCTCTCAGTGATAGTATGATTATGTTCTCATTTTTAGAAGGCTCTCAGTGACTCTCAGTTGATAGTATGATTATTTTCTCATTTTTATATGGCTCTCAGTGATAGTATGCACACAAAAAAACAATAAACAACAACAAACCATACCAAAGCCTAGCCAGTGGGTAGCCCCCAGAGCCTATCCAATGGGCAGCCTCCCTCCCTCTCTCAATGCTAGACAGTCTTGTAGCTAAAGCCAGTCTACCTGCTGAAGCAGGTTACTCAGCGGATAAGCTCCCACTTTTTTATTTCTCGGCTTATCAGCAGGAAAGCTATTGCAACACCATTCCCTCTGTCCATTGAGAGCTGAAGGGGGAATGGCAAAGCGGGATTAGTGGGTATGGATGATCTCTAAGAGATATGACTCTAAGGGATATGATTCTGGTCAAACGCCAAGTCAAAGGAGAAGAAGGATAAAACTGCAACTCCTGTTCAGGGACCGCTCACCGACAGCAACCCATGACGTCCTTTTCCACGTGGATCGTGCGCGAGCCAAACCCTTTACCACTTCCGCAGTGCTCTCTATTTGGATTTGTTGTCTCTCTTGGAATGTCTTCCTGGTTGAGTGGAGGGTTAAACCAGCTAACTGACCAAATTACTACTTTTACAAAAGAAGTGTTGACAGAGACTACAGAGGAAGTTACAGGTCAGGTTGTCCAGCTCTGTATTATTTGATGTAGTTAGTCGCGGAGATGGGATATTGGTTGCAGTGAAGGATTCAACCTGTTTAGTCCTTAGTAGTAACTTTAGAAATTATCACTTAACATTTGTTATAACCCTGTGCTAGACGCGTACCAGGTTTGTGCCGGTTCACGTGCTGGACGCGTGTGCCAGTATCATGTGGTGGATACCTAGCTACCAGTATAATAGCAAGTCTTGTCTCATTATTCCTGATGAAGGCTGTAGCATTGTTATTGTTATTGTTATTGTTATTATTATTTTATTATTATTATTTTATTATTATTATTATTATTATTATTATTATTATTATTATTATTATTATTATTATTATTATTATTATTATTATTATTATTATTATTATTATTATTATTATTATTATTATTATTATTATTATTATTATTATTATTATTATTATTATTATTATTATTATTATTATTATTATTATTATTATTATTATTATTATTATTATTATTATTATTATTATTATTATTATTATTATTATTATTATTATTATTTTTATTTTTTATATTTTTTTATATTATTATTATTATTATTATTATTATTATTATTATTATTATTATTATTATTATTATTATTATTATTATTATTATTATTATTATTATTATTATTATTATTATTTATTGTTGTTGTTGTTGTTGGTGTTGTTATTATTGTTGTTGTTGTTATTGTTATTATTGTTATTATTGTTATTATTATATAGCTAACTAGTTACACAATAGGTGGGCTGTCCTTGCTTGCAGAGCCTCCCATTGCTCCCATGATGTGTGTGGTGGCATTGGCTCTCACTTTTTTAATTTTTTTTATTATTTATTATTTAATTATTATTTTCTCTTTTTCTCTTCTTCAAACCAACAAATGAATCAAACCAAATGAATCAAACCAACAAATGAAAAAATACAGTCAGTAGCTAGTTAGTAGTAATAACCTTAATTAAAATTAATACATTAAATAAATAATTATAGTAGTAGTAGTAGTAGTAGAGAGTAGTAGTAGTAGGAGTAGTAGTAGTAGTAGTAATAATAATAATAATAATAATAATAATAATAATAATAATAATAATAATAATAATAATAATAATAATAATAATAATAATAATAATAATAAAGTAATAATAATAATAAAGTAATTTGAGTTCCCTCTTTGCACTGCCATAGAGAACCTCTGTAGGAGGTACTGGTGTGCCTTCTCCCTTTTATTATCATCATTTACCATCACCACCATCACCATCATCACCACCATCACCATCACCACCATCACCATCATCACCATCATCACCACCATCATCACATCACCACCACCATCATCACCACTACCATCATCATAGTGATCGTACAGTATATTTACTACTATGGGGAAGTGCACAATTCTTCATTAATTGTATCGTAAAATCTCTAGTTAATCCACTCTCCAACATTGAACTCTGTGACTACGCAGGCTAGACTTCTCCCTCCATCACAATCGCCATGGAAAAGTAATTATCACTCTGCCATGACCCTCAGATAAAAAACTGTTCATGTGAATATGACGCAATAATGGAAGAAGAAGACGCATGTTTGCGTTCTGTCGCTGCACATGGTCAGGTAAGTCTAGATGAGTAAAGAACTACTTCACAGTCTTGCCCAAAGAGTCTTCTGGTATTGACTTGGAAGCCAAGACAGCTACCAAAACCTTTAAGGTGGTGAAGAGAGGACTTGGAAGGCCACGGAAAGTTGCTGCAGTCTCAAGCATTGACACCGATGCTGAGCTTCAAGCTTTTCTGTTGATGAAGCAAGTAGGAGTGGTTCAAAATGTTACAGTAGAAGATCTAGCTAGAGAAGAGTAAGCTACAATATACCTGTCATGAGGATTGTCTAGTTCTGAAGCCGTTGTAGCCACTTCACAGATTTGAGAAGTGCATATACTCTGACATACATGTGGCCTCTAACTGGCCAAGTGGAAGAGAAGGAGGCCCCTGTGGACAAGTGGCCATGTATTTGATGACGAGGTTGGAACAGAGAGGGGGTGATAGGCCAACAAGACATAAAAATAGAAATTAATGACGTCATCCAAGACTCATGAGAAATGAATTTTTGATGCATAATTGCATAATAGCTGCTTTTATGGTCCTCATTTTGACCCAATGGCATCTTTAATTTGTAGCTTAGGCTAGTGTGAACTTTGTTGCCATGGCACTGAGCATGCCCAGTATTTAGCACCTCAGTTAACTTGGACATTGTAGAAGTTTACAAGTTTACAGGTATCTTACCATAGCAACATACCCCACTCTACTTGGTATCTTACCATAGCAACATACCCCACTCTACTAGAGTTGCATTGGTATCTTACCATAGCAACATACCCCACTCTACTTGGTATCTTACCATAGCAACATACCCCACTCTACTAGAGTTGCATTGGTATCTTACCATAGCAACGTAGCCCACTCTACTAGAGTTGCATTGGTATCTTACCATAGCAACATACCTCTACTAGAGTTGCATTGGTATCTTACCATAGCAACGTACCCCACTCTACTAGAGTTGCATTGGTATCTTACTATGGCTATCGCTAGGGCTATCTTACACGTGGTGCACAGAGGTTTTGTCTGCCTCTGCTCCACACTCCTTAGGGCTAGGGCTAGGGCTAACTTGTGAAGAACTAGGGCTAGGGCTAGGGCTAACTTGTCACTAGGGCTAGGGCTAGGGCTAACTTGTGAAGAACTAGAGTTCTTGCCTCTCTGCTCCACACTCCTTGGCTCTTAAAACTTTTGCAGGGACTTGGTGCACATTAGCTCCAGTGCTAGTTTTAATGTGCTACTCTTTTTGTGTGAATGTTTGCTGGTATAGACCCCGGAGCTGAGCTTCATGTACTGCGGCTTCACTATGAGGAGATGAAGAGATCCCACCAGTATCAGCAAGCAGAGGTTAATGTCTATACATGCATTTATATACATGCACGTACATGTCCAGTTAATCGTTTAGGTAATCGTTTAGGTAACACACAGCATTGTATTCTCGATTAGTGATAGCCTTTTATGTGTGTCTATACTGTATCAGGTATAGAGACTGCCTTCTATGTGTCTGGTGTGTGTCTATATACTGTATCAGGTATAGAGACTGCCTTCTATGTGTCTGGTGTGTGTGTGTATACTGTATCAGGTATAGAGACTGCCTTCTATGTGTCTGGTGTGTGTCTATATACTGTATCAGGTATAGAGACTGCCTTCTATGTGTCTGGTGAGTGTCTATACTGTATCAGGTATAGAGACTGCCTTCTATGTGTCTGGTGTGTGTGTATACTGTATCAGGTATAGAGACTGCCTTCTATGTGTCTGGTGTGTGTATACTGTATCAGGTATAGAGACTGCCTTCTATGTGTGTGGTGTGTGTCTATAGTGTATCAGGTATAGAGACTGCCTTCTATGTGTCTGGTGTGTGTATACTGTATCAGGTATAGAGACTGCCTTCTATGTGTCTGGTGTGTGTATATTGTATCAGGTATAGAGACTGCCTTCTATGTGTCTGGTGTGTGTATACTGTATCAGGTATAGAGACTGCCTTCTATGTGTCTGGTGAGTGTCTATACTGTATCAGGTAT
Source organism: Cladorhizidae sp. MBARI D1340-BT2 (assembly GCA_028752905.1). NCBI lineage: Eukaryota > Metazoa > Porifera > Demospongiae > Poecilosclerida > Cladorhizidae > Cladorhizidae sp. MBARI D1340-BT2. The sequence goes on along the minus strand of JAQNBH010000015.1, from coordinate 715,637 downwards.
AGAGACTGCCTTCTATGTGTCTGGTGAGTGTCTATACTGTATCAGGTATAGAGACTGCCTTCTATGTGTCTGGTGTGTGTGTATACTGTATCAGGTATAGAGACTGCCTTCTATGTGTCTGGTGTGTGTATACTGTATCAGGTATAGAGACTGCCTTCTATGTGTCTGGTGAGTGTCTATACTGTATCAGGTATAGAGACTGCCTTCTACATGTGTCTGGTGTGTGTATACTGTATCAGGTATAGAGACTGCCTTCTATGTGTCTGGTGTGTGTATACTGTATCAGGTATAGAGACTGCCTTCTATGTGTCTGGTGTGTTTATACTGTATCAGGTATAGAGACTGCCTTCTATGTGTCTGGTGAGTGTGTATACTGTATCAGGTATAGAGACTGCCTTCTATGTGTCTGGTGTGTGTGTATACTGTATCAGGTATAGAGACTGCCTTCTATGTGTCTGGTGTGTGTATATTGTATCAGGTATAGAGACTGCCTTCTATGTGTGTGGTGAGTGTCTATACTGTATCAGGTATAGAGACTGCCTTCTATGTGTCTGGTGAGTGTCTATACTGTATCAGGTATAGAGACTGCCTTCTATGTGTCTGGTGAGTGTCTATACTGTATCAGGTATAGAGACTGCCTTCTATGTGTCTGGTGTGTGTATACTGTATCAGGTATAGAGACTGCCTTCTATGTGTCTGGTGTGTTTATACTGTATCAGGTATAGAGACTGCCTTCTATGTGTCTGGTGAGTGTGTATACTGTATCAGGTATAGAGACTGCCTTCTATGTGTCTGGTGTGTGTGTATACTGTATCAGGTATAGAGACTGCCTTCTATGTGTCTGGTGTGTGTATATTGTATCAGGTATAGAGACTGCCTTCTATGTGTGTGGTGAGTGTCTATACTGTATCAGGTATAGAGACTGCCTTCTATGTGTCTGGTGAGTGTGTATACTGTATCAGGTATAGAGACTGCCTTCTATGTGTCTGGTGAGTGTCTAAACTGTATCAGGTATAGAGACTGCCTTCTATGTGTCTGGTGTGTGTATATTGTATCAGGTATAGAGACTGCCTTCTATGTGTCTGGTGTGTGTCTATACTGTATCAGGTATAGAGACTACCTTCTATGTGTCTGGTGAGTGTGTCTATAGTGTATCAGGTATAGAGACTGCCTTCTATGTGTGTGGTGTGTGTATACTGTATCAGGTATAGAGACTGCCTTCTATGTGTCTGGTGAGTGTGTATACTGTATCAGGTATAGAGACTGCCTTCTATGTGTCTGGTGAGTGTCTATACTGTATCAGGTATAGAGACTGCCTTCTACATGTGTCTGGTGTGTGTATACTGTATCAGGTATAGAGACTGCCTTCTATGTGTCTGGTGTGTGTATACTGTATCAGGTATAGAGACTGCCTTCTATGTGTCTGGTGTGTTTATACTGTATCAGGTATAGAGACTGCCTTCTATGTGTCTGGTGAGTGTGTATACTGTATCAGGTATAGAGACTGCCTTCTATGTGTCTGGTGTGTGTGTATACTGTATCAGGTATAGAGACTGCCTTCTATGTGTCTGGTGTGTGTATATTGTATCAGGTATAGAGACTGCCTTCTATGTGTGTGGTGAGTGTCTATACTGTATCAGGTATAGAGACTGCCTTCTATGTGTCTGGTGAGTGTCTATACTGTATCAGGTATAGAGACTGCCTTCTATGTGTCTGGTGAGTGTCTATACTGTATCAGGTATAGAGACTGCCTTCTATGTGTCTGGTGTGTGTATACTGTATCAGGTATAGAGACTGCCTTCTATGTGTCTGGTGTGTTTATACTGTATCAGGTATAGAGACTGCCTTCTATGTGTCTGGTGAGTGTGTATACTGTATCAGGTATAGAGACTGCCTTCTATGTGTCTGGTGTGTGTGTATACTGTATCAGGTATAGAGACTGCCTTCTATGTGTCTGGTGTGTGTATATTGTATCAGGTATAGAGACTGCCTTCTATGTGTGTGGTGAGTGTCTATACTGTATCAGGTATAGAGACTGCCTTCTATGTGTCTGGTGAGTGTGTATACTGTATCAGGTATAGAGACTGCCTTCTATGTGTCTGGTGAGTGTCTAAACTGTATCAGGTATAGAGACTGCCTTCTATGTGTCTGGTGTGTGTATATTGTATCAGGTATAGAGACTGCCTTCTATGTGTCTGGTGTGTGTCTATACTGTATCAGGTATAGAGACTACCTTCTATGTGTGTGGTGTGTGTATACTGTATCAGGTATAGAGACTGCCTTCTATGTGTCTGGTGAGTGTGTATACTGTATCAGGTATAGAGACTGCCTTCTATGTGTCTGGTGTGTGTATACTGTATCAGGTATAGAGACTGCCTTCTATGTGTCTGGTGTGTGTGTATACTGTATCAGGTATAGAGACTGCCTTCTATGTGTATGGTGTGTGTATACTGTATCAGGTATAGAGACTGCCTTCTATGTGTCTGGTGAGTGTGTATACTGTATCAGGTATAGAGACTGCCTTCTATGTGTCTGGTGTGTGTGTATACTGTATCAGGTATAGAGACTGCCTTCTATGTGTCTGGTGTGTGTGTATACTGTATCAGGTATAGAGACTGCCTTCTATGTGTCTGGTGAGTGTCTATAGTGTATCAGGTATAGAGACTGCCTTCTATGTGTATGGTGTGTGTATACTGTATCAGGTATAGAGACTGCCTTCTATGTGTCTGGTGAGTGTGTATACTGTATCAGGTATAGAGACTGCCTTCTATGTGTCTGGTGAGTGTCTATATTGTATCAGGTATAGAGACTGCCTTCTATGTGTCTGGTGTGTGTGTATACTGTATCAGGTATAGAGACTGCCTTCTATGTGTCTGGTGTGTGTGTATACTGTATCAGGTATAGAGACTGCCTTCTATGTGTCTGGTGAGTGTGTCTATACTGTATCAGGTATAGAGACTGCCTTCTACATATGTGTCTGGTGAGTGTGTATACTGTATCAGGTATAGAGACTGCCTTCTATGTGTCTGGTGTGTGTATACTGTATCAGGTATAGAGACTGCCTTCTATGTGTCTGGTGTGTGTGTATACTGTATCAGGTATAGAGACTGCCTTCTATGTGTCTGGTGTGTGTGTATACTGTATCAGGTATAGAGACTGCCTTCTATGTGTCTGGTGTGTGTATACTGTATCAGGTATAGAGACTGCCTTCTATGTGTCTGGTGTGTGTATACTGTATCAGGTATAGAGACTGCCTTCTATGTGTCTGGTGTGTGTATACTGTATCAGGTATAGAGACTGCCTTCTATGTGTCTGGTGTGTGTATACTGTATCAGGTATAGAGACTGCCTTCTATGTGTCTGGTGTGTGTATACTGTATCAGGTATAGAGACTGCCTTCTATGTGTCTGGTGTGTGTGTATACTGTATCAGGTATAGAGACTGCCTTCTATGTGTCTGGTGTGTGTGTATACTGTATCAGGTATAGAGACTGCCTTCTATGTGTCTGGTGTGTGTGTCTATACTGTATCAGGTATAGAGACTGCCTTCTATGTGTCTGGTGAGTGTCTATACTGTATCAGGTATAGAGACTGCCTTCTATGTGTCTGGTGTGTGTGTATACTGTATCAGGTATAGAGACTGCCTTCTATGTGTCTGGTGTGTGTATACTGTATCAGGTATAGAGACTGCCTTCTATGTGTCTGGTGTGTGTATATTGTATCAGGTATAGAGACTGCCTTCTATGTGTCTGGTGTGTGTGTATACTGTATCAGGTATAGAGACTGCCTTCTATGTGTCTGGTGAGTGTCTATACTGTATCAGGTATAGAGACTGCCTTCTATGTGTCTGGTGAGTGTCTATACTGTATCAGGTATAGAGACTGCCTTCTATGTGTCTGGTGAGTGTGTCTATACTGTATCAGGTATAGAGACTGCCTTCTATGTGTCTGGTGAGTGTCTATACTGTATCAGGTATAGAGACTGCCTTCTATGTGTCTGGTGTGTGTGTATACTGTATCAGGTATAGAGACTGCCTTCTATGTGTCTGGTGTGTGTATACTGTATCAGGTATAGAGACTGCCTTCTATGTGTCTGGTGTGTGTATACTGTATCAGGTATAGAGACTGCCTTCTATGTGTCTGGTGAGTGTGTATACTGTATCAGGTATAGAGACTGCCTTCTATGTGTCTGGTGTGTGTATACTGTATCAGGTATAGAGACTGCCTTCTATGTGTCTGGTGAGTGTCTATACTGTATCAGGTATAGAGACTGCCTTCTATGTGTCTGGTGAGTGTGTCTATACTGTATCAGGTATAGAGACTGCCTTCTATGTGTCTGGTGTGTGTATACTGTATCAGGTATAGAGACTACCTTCTATGTGTCTGGTGTGTCTATACTGTATCAGGTATAGAGACTGCCTTCTATGTGTCTGGTGTGTGTATACTGTATCAGGTATAGAGACTGCCTTCTATGTGTCTGGTGAGTGTGTATACTGTATCAGGTATAGAGACTGCCTTCTATGTGTCTGGTGTGTGTATACTGTATCAGGTATAGAGACTGCCTTCTATGTGTCTGGTGAGTGTCTATACTGTATCAGGTATAGAGACTGCCTTCTATGTGTCTGGTGAGTGTGTCTATACTGTATCAGGTATAGAGACTGCCTTCTATGTGTCTGGTGTGTGTATACTGTATCAGGTATAGAGACTACCTTCTATGTGTCTGGTGTGTCTATACTGTATCAGGTATAGAGACTGCCTTCTATGTGTCTGGTGAGTGTCTATACTGTATCAGGTATAGAGACTGCCTTCTATGTGTCTGGTGAGTGTCTATACTGTATCAGGTATAGAGACTGCCTTCTATGTGTCTGGTGTGTGTGTATACTGTATCAGGTATAGAGACTGCCTTCTATGTGTCTGGTGTGTGTATACTGTATCAGGTATAGAGACTGCCTTCTATGTGTCTGGTGTGTGTATACTGTATCAGGTATAGAGACTGCCTTCTATGTGTCTGGTGTGTGTATACTGTATCAGGTATAGAGACTGCCTTCTATGTGTCTGGTGTGTGTATACTGTATCAGGTATAGAGACTGCCTTCTATGTGTCTGGTGAGTGTGTATACTGTATCAGGTATAGAGACTGCCTTCTATGTGTCTGGTGTGTGTGTATACTGTATCAGGTATAGAGACTGCCTTCTATGTGTCTGGTGTGTGTATATTGTATCAGGTATAGAGACTGCCTTCTATGTGTGTGGTGAGTGTCTATACTGTATCAGGTATAGAGACTGCCTTCTATGTGTCTGGTGAGTGTGTATACTGTATCAGGTATAGAGACTGCCTTCTATGTGTCTGGTGTGTGTCTATACTGTATCAGGTATAGAGACTGCCTTCTATGTGTCTGGTGTGTGTGTATACTGTATCAGGTATAGAGACTGCCTTCTATGTGTCTGGTGTGTGTCTATACTGTATCAGGTATAGAGACTGCCTTCTATGTGTCTGGTGTGTGTATACTGTATCAGGTATAGAGACTGCCTTCTATGTGTCTGGTGTGTGTATACTGTATCAGGTATAGAGACTGCCTTCTATGTGTCTGGTGTGTGTGTATACTGTATCAGGTATAGAGACTGCCTTCTATGTGTCTGGTGTGTGTGTATACTGTATCAGGTATAGAGACTGCCTTCTATGTGTCTGGTGTGTCTATACTGTATCAGGTATAGAGACTGCCTTCTATGTGTCTGGTGTGTGTGTCTATACTGTATCAGGTATAGAGACTGCCTTCTATGTGTCTGGTGTGTGTGTATACTGTATCAGGTATAGAGACTGCCTTCTATGTGTCTGGTGTGTGTATACTGTATCAGGTATAGAGACTGCCTTCTATGTGTCTGGTGTGTGTGTATACTGTATCAGGTATAGAGACTGCCTTCTATGTGTCTGGTGTGTGTGTATACTGTATCAGGTATAGAGACTGCCTTCTATGTGTCTGGTGAGTGTCTATACTGTATCAGGTATAGAGACTGCCTTCTATGTGTCTGGTGTGTGTATACTGTATCAGGTATAGAGACTGCCTTCTATGTGTCTGGTGTGTGTGTCTATACTGTATCAGGTATAGAGACTGCCTTCTATGTGTCTGGTGTGTGTATACTGTATCAGGTATAGAGACTGCCTTCTATGTGTCTGGTGAGTGTCTATACTGTATCAGGTATAGAGACTGCCTTCTATGTGTCTGGTGTGTGTGTATACTGTATCAGGTATAGAGACTGCCTTCTATGTGTCTGGTGTGTGTATACTGTATCAGGTATAGAGACTGCCTTCTATGTGTCTGGTGAGTGTCTATACTGTATCAGGTATAGAGACTGCCTTCTATGTGTCTGGTGTGTGTGTATACTGTATCAGGTATAGAGACTGCCTTCTATGTGTCTGGTGTGTGTGTATACTGTATCAGGTATAGAGACTGCCTTCTATGTGTCTGGTGAGTGTCTATACTGTATCAGGTATAGAGACTGCCTTCTATGTGTCTGGTGTGTGTATACTGTATCAGGTATAGAGACTGCCTTCTATGTGTCTGGTGTGTGTGTCTATACTGTATCAGGTATAGAGACTGCCTTCTATGTGTCTGGTGTGTGTATACTGTATCAGGTATAGAGACTGCCTTCTATGTGTCTGGTGAGTGTCTATACTGTATCAGGTATAGAGACTGCCTTCTATGTGTCTGGTGTGTGTATACTGTATCAGGTATAGAGACTGCCTTCTATGTGTCTGGTGTGTGTCTATACTGTATCAGGTATAGAGACTGCCTTCTATGTGTCTGGTGTGTGTGTATACTGTATCAGGTATAGAGACTGCCTTCTATGTGTCTGGTGAGTGTCTATACTGTATCAGGTATAGAGACTGCCTTCTATGTGTCTGGTGTGTGTATACTGTATCAGGTATAGAGACTGCCTTCTATGTGTCTGGTGTGTCTATACTGTATCAGGTATAGAGACTGCCTTCTATGTGTCTGGTGTGTGTGTCTATACTGTATCAGGTATAGAGACTGCCTTCTATGTGTCTGGTGTGTGTATACTGTATCAGGTATAGAGACTGCCTTCTATGTGTCTGGTGAGTGTCTATACTGTATCAGGTATAGAGACTGCCTTCTATGTGTCTGGTGTGTGTGTATACTGTATCAGGTATAGCGACTGCCTTCTATGTGTGTGGTGTGTGTCTATAGTGTATCAGGTATAGAGACTGCCTTCTATGTGTCTGGTGTGTGTATACTGTATCAGGTATAGAGACTGCCTTCTATGTGTCTGGTGTGTGTATACTGTATCAGGTATAGAGACTGCCTTCTATGTGTCTGGTGAGTGTATACTGTATCAGGTATAGAGACTGCCTTCTATGTGTCTGGTGTGTGTGTATACTGTATCAGGTATAGAGACTGCCTTCTATGTGTCTGGTGAGTGTCTATACTGTATCAGGTATAGAGACTGCCTTCTATGTGTCTGGTGAGTGTGTCTATACTGTATCAGGTATAGAGACTGCCTTCTATGTGTCTGGTGAGTGTCTATACTGTATCAGGTATAGAGACTGCCTTCTATGTGTCTGGTGAGTGTGTCTATACTGTATCAGGTATAGAGACTGCCTTCTATGTGTCTGGTGAGTGTCTATACTGTATCAGGTATAGAGACTGCCTTCTATGTGTCTGGTGAGTGTCTATACTGTATCAGGTATAGAGACTGCCTTCTATGTGTCTGGTGTGTGTATACTGTATCAGGTATAGAGACTGCCTTCTATGTGTCTGGTGTGTGTATACTGTATCAGGTATAGAGACTGCCTTCTATGTGTCTGGTGAGTGTGTATACTGTATCAGGTATAGAGACTGCCTTCTATGTGTCTGGTGTGTGTGTATACTGTATCAGGTATAGAGACTGCCTTCTATGTGTCTGGTGTGTGTATATTGTATCAGGTATAGAGACTGCCTTCTATGTGTGTGGTGAGTGTCTATACTGTATCAGGTATAGAGACTGCCTTCTATGTGTCTGGTGTGTGTATACTGTATCAGGTATAGAGACTGCCTTCTATGTGTCTGGTGAGTGTGTATACTGTATCAGGTATAGAGACTGCCTTCTATGTGTCTGGTGTGTGTATACTGTATCAGGTATAGAGACTGCCTTCTATGTGTCTGGTGTGTGTATACTGTATCAGGTATAGAGACTGCCTTCTATGTGTCTGGTGAGTGTCTATACTGTATCAGGTATAGAGACTGCCTTCTATGTGTCTGGTGTGTGTATACTGTATCAGGTATAGAGACTGCCTTCTATGTGTCTGGTGTGTCTATAGTGTATCAGGTATAGAGACTGCCTTCTATGTGTCTGGTGTGTGTGTATACTGTATCAGGTATAGAGACTGCCTTCTATGTGTGTGGTGTGTGTGTATACTGTATCAGGTATAGAGACTGCCTTCTATGTGTCTGGTGAGTGTCTATACTGTATCAGGTATAGAGACTGCCTTCTATGTGTCTGGTGTGTGTGTATACTGTATCAGGTATAGAGACTGCCTTCTATGTGTGTGGTGTGTGTGTATACTGTATCAGGTATAGAGACTGCCTTCTATGTGTCTGGTGAGTGTGTATACTGTATCAGGTATAGAGACTGCCTTCTATGTGTCTGGTGAGTGTGTATACTGTATCAGGTATAGAGACTGCCTTCTATGTGTCTGGTGTGTGTCTATACTGTATCAGGTATAGAGACTGCCTTCTATGTGTCTGGTGTGTGTATACTGTATCAGGTATAGAGACTGCCTTCTATGTGTCTGGTGTGTGTGTATACTGTATCAGGTATAGAGACTGCCTTCTATGTGTCTGGTGTGTGTGTATACTGTATCAGGTATAGAGACTGCCTTCTATGTGTCTGGTGTGTGTATACTGTATCAGGTATAGAGACTGCCTTCTATGTGTCTGGTGTGTGTATACTGTATCAGGTATAGAGACTGCCTTCTATGTGTCTGGTGAGTGTCTATACTGTATCAGGTATAGAGACTGCCTTCTATGTGTCTGGTGTGTGTATACTGTATCAGGTATAGAGACTGCCTTCTATGTGTCTGGTGTGTCTATAGTGTATCAGGTATAGAGACTGCCTTCTATGTGTCTGGTGTGTGTGTATACTGTATCAGGTATAGAGACTGCCTTCTATGTGTCTGGTGAGTGTCTATACTGTATCAGGTATAGAGACTGCCTTCTATGTGTCTGGTGTGTGTCTATATAAATGTATATATCTAGGGACACACTGCCTTCTTTGTTCTGGCAAAGAGCTATTGTCAACCTACATGTACGTACTTCAACCTGTCTCAACCCAGTGTGATGTTGGTCCAGTGTGTATCCCCATAGAGCTATTAGTCCACCTACTTAACCTGCCTCCACCCAGTGTGGTGTTGGTCCAGTGTGTGTCCCCATAGAGCTATTGTCATCCTACTTCAACCTGCCTCCACCCAGTGTGGTGTTGGACCAGTGTGTGTCCCCATAGAGCTATTGTCAATTATAAACACCATCACATTATAAAGAGTATTTACAGTATTTTGTTGTGTTTTTTTATTTTAATAATTGTTGTTGTTGTTGTTTATTGTGTAGTATGAGAAGGTGAAGCTCCATTGTGCCGAGCAGAAGGAGCGCGCAGAGACGGCAGAGTACCAGGTCTCCACCATCTCCCAGGAGTACAGGAGGTGTGTGGAGGCTCGTGATGGAGAGATACGTCGCTTGAAACTGGACAATGAGAAGCTTCATGAACAGAGCAAGGATGTAGAGTTCAGCTCTCCTCTCCGACAGCTTGGTGAGGTGCAGCTTGGCAGGTCTAGTGGATCTCTGGCTCGGCTGGCCGAGGGCCAACTGCAGGATGCTGACTTTGAGAGTGTGAACTTCGATGGAGGCCTCGAGTGGACGCCCCCTTATGACCACACCTTCTCTGACATCATCACTTCACAGACTGAGATCAACAACTTGCGCATGGAGCTGTCTAAAGAGAGGGAGGAGCTTAAGCGCTGCAAGTCGGCTGCCGAGCGCAAGGTTGGCAGGTCAATACAGCACATAATTCTAGTGGTGGAGTGGAGCACAGGGTTAGCAGGTCACACACATGTTTTAGTGGTGGAGTGGAGCACAGGGTTAGCAGGTCACATACAACACATGTTCTAGTGGTGGAGTGGAGCACAGGGTTAGCAGGTCACACACATGTTCTAGTGGTGGAGTGGAGCACAGGGTTAGCAGGTCACATACAACACATGTTCTAGTGGTGGAGTGGAGCACAGGGTTAGCAGGTCACACACATGTTCTAGTGGTGGAGTGGAGCACAGGGTTAGCAGGTCACACACATGTTCTAGTGGTGGAGTGGAACACAGGGTTAGCAGGTCACACACATGTTCTAGTGGTGGAGTGGAACACAGGGTTAGCAGGTCACACACATGTTCTAGTGGTGGAGTGGAACACAGGGTTAGCAGGTCACACACATGTTCTAGTGGTGGAGTGGAGCACAGGGTTAGCAGGTCACATACAACACATGTTCTAGTGGTGGAGTGGAGCACAGGGTTAGCAGGTCACATGCATGTTCTAGTGGTGGAGTGGAGCACAAGGTTAGCAGGTCACACACATGTTCTAGTGGTGGAGTGGAGCACAAGGTTAGCAGGTCACACACATGTTCTAGTGGTGGAGTGGAGCACAGGATTAGCCGGTCACATACAACACATATTCTAGTGGTGGAGTGGAGCACAGGGTTAGCAGGTCACATACATGTTCTAGTGGTGGAGTGGAGCACAGGGTTAGCAGGTCACATACATGTTCTAGTGGTGGAGTGGAGCACAGGGTTAGCAGGTCACACACATGTTCTAGTGGTGGAGAGGAGCACAGGGTTAGCAGGTCACATACAACACATGTTCTAGTGGTGGAGTGGAGCACAGGGTTAGCAGGTCACATACAACACATGTTCTAGTGGTGGAGTGGAGCACAGGGTTAGCAGGTCACACACATGTTCTAGTGGTGGAGTGGAGCACAGGGTTAGCAGGTCACACACATGTTCTAGTGGTGGAGTGGAGCACAGGGTTAGCAGGTCACACACATGTTCTAGTGGTGGAGTGGAACACAGGGTTAGCAGGTCACATACAACACATGTTCTAGTGGTGGAGTGGAGCACAGGGTTAGCAGGTCACACACATGTTCTAGTGGTGGAGTGGAGCACAGGGTTAGCAGGTCACACACATGTTCTAGTGGTGGAGTGGAGCACAGGGTTAGCAGGTCACATACAACACATGTTCTAGTGGTGGAGTGGAGCACAGGGTTAGCAGGTCACATACAACACATGTTCTAGTGGTGGAGTGGAGCACAGGGTTAGCAGGTCACACACATGTTCTAGTGGTGGAGTGGAGCACAGGGTTAGCAGGTCACATACAACACATGTTCTAGTGGTGGAGTGGAGCACAGGGTTAGCAGGTCACACACATGTTCTAGTGGTGGAGTGGAGCACAGGGTTAGCAGGTCACACACATGTTCTAGTGTAGCACAGGGTTAGCAGGTCACATACAACACTTGTTCTAGTGGTGGAGTGGAACACAGGGTTAGCAGGTCACACACATGTTCTAGTGGTGGAGTTGAGCACAGGGTTAGCAGGTCACACACATGTTCTAGTGGTGCTGGGTGCTCTTAGTGACGACCCCTTACCTTATTGTGGCCCTAGGTAAAAACAAACTTGTAATGACCTTTACCTGGTGTCCTCTATTATTATAATTATAATTAGATATGTGATAATTAGATATGTGTCTGCACGTGCGAGTGTATCATGCACATGTGTGTGAGTTTGGTCACACAGGTGGGTGTGTACATGCAGAGCATCATTAAGAATTCAATTAAAGTGGGGGCATATTCTTTAATTTCACTTAGTAGTGGAGTGAACTAATTTTGGGGGATTGGGATGGGCAGATGAGAGGAGCATCTCTATAGAGCACTAGCAGAGTGTGGCAGGCAGATGAGGGGAGCATCTCTATAGAGCACTAGCAGAGTGTGGCAGGCAGATGAGGGGAGCAGTCTCTATAGAGCACTAGTAGAGTGTGGCAGGCAGATGAGGGGATATAGAGCACTAGTAGAGTGTGGCAGGCAGATGAGGGGAGCAGTCTCTATAGAGTACTAGTAGAGTGTGGCAGGCAGATGAGGGGAGCATCTCTATAGAGTATTAGTAGAGTGTGGCAGGCAGATGAGGGGAGCAGTCTCTATAGAGCACTAGTAGAGTGTGGCAGGCAGATGAGGGGAGCAGTCTCTGAGAGACTACTAGGGGGGCCTGCCTGGTTGCTGTTGCTCTTAACTCTTCGCAGAGCAGCAGTAAGTGGAGGAAGAGCATGTTACATGTTACAAGTGCTTGTGCTATTTCTGGTTCATGTCACTTTGTGTAACATGTTTGCTGTCATCTTCCCTGCTGCGTCTCTAGCAGGCAAGGCAGAAGTGAAGGGTGGACTAAGCTAAGGATGGATGGGCCACGGGTCATCTTGCCTTGTCCCCACTTGTTCAATGAGGGGGAATACCAAGGGGAATTGTACTAATTAGTGGGGAATTGTACTAATTGGTCGGAGAATGGGTTGGGGGAATACATGTAGTACTAATGGCTAATTGGTGGGCTAATTGGTGGGCAATAGGTGGGTGGCTGCAGTGTATTGGATAGTTCATTAGTTATTGCAGTGTATTGGCATTACTGACAGTAAATATTGAACCATCCATGGCCAGGGGTCACTCTAGCTATTGTGTCTGTGAATATCTGTGGCCAGGAGCAAGATGTTGTGCGTGTGAAGGAGGCCACTGAAAAGAAGCTGACAACTCTGACAGCCGGGCACAAGGAAGAACTGGGGCAGCTACAGGAACAAGTCCGGACTCTGCAGCACCAAGCACTACTGCAACATGGCTTCACTTCAGGGGGGCAGCAGCGAGGAACCCCTGCAGGAGGGAAGCAGCCAGGAACCCCTGCAGGAGGGCAGCAGAGAGGAACCCCTGCAGGAGGGCAGCAGCCAGGAACCCCTGCAGGAGGGCACCACGGAATGCTTGAGCTGGATGGCTTGAACTCGTGTAAGAATATGTTTGTGAATGAGTTATTGTCAATACCTATTTGACTGGCACTTGATGTCAGATATGTTGTTGTTGTTGTTGTTGTTCAGCTTTAATGAGTCAACTTGATCATCTCAAGTCCAAGAATCAGCCATCATCCGTGGGGTTAGAGAGTGCAGCTGGTCAGGTGAGCCACCTCGCTACATACATCCTTGTGCTAAGAGCTGATGGTTTCAAGAAGATTGTATTTTCGTTTAAAACCTAAAATTCTAGTTTATGGATGCCGAACATCCAAGTGCTCTCCCTAATCCTGATGGCTGCTGCTTGGATGGCTAGTTACAGAACTCTGCTAGCTGTTGCTTGGATGGCTAGCTACAGAACTTTGCTAGCTGCTGCTCTGATGGCTAGTTACAGAACTCTGCTAGCTGCTGCTCTGATGGCTAGTTACAGAACTCTGCTAGCTGTTGCTAGTTACAGAACTCTGCTAGCTGCTGCTCTGATGGCTAGCTACAGAACTTTGCTAGCTGCTGCTCTGATGGCTAGTTACAGAACTCTGCTAGCTGCTGCTCTGATGGCTAGTTACAGAACTCTGCTAGCTGCTGCTCTGATGGCTAGCTACAGAACTTTGCTAGCTGCTGCTCTGATGGCTAGTTACAGAACTCTGCTAGCTGTTGCTCTGATGGCTAGCTACAGAACTCTGCTAGCTGCTGCTCTGATGGCTAGTTACAGAACTCTGCTAGCTGCTGCTCTGATGGCTAGTTACAGAACTCTGCTAGCTGCTGCTCTGATGGCTAGCTACAGAACTTTGCTAGCTGCTGCTCTGATGGCTAGTTACAGAACTCTGCTAGCTGCTGCTCTGATGGCTAGTTACAGAACTCTGCTAGCTGCTGCTCTGATGGCTAGTTACAGAACTCTGCTAGCTGCTGCTCTGATGGCTAGCTACAGAACTCTGCTAGCTGTTGCTCTGATGGCTAGTTACAGAACTCTGCTAGATGATGTCTAGTTACAGAACTCTGCTAGCTGCTGCTCTGATGGCTAGTTACAGAACTCTGCTAGCTGTTGCTCTGATGGCTAGTTACAGAACTCTGCTAGCTGCTGCTCTGATGGATGGCTACAGAACTCTTCTAGCTGCTGCTTGGATGAATGAATAGGGTAAGGATCATTAGAACTGATTAATGTAAGGTTAAGGTAGTTGGACTTGAATAAGACCTCTGGGTCTCTTTAGCTCCTCCTAGAATGGTAAAGGTCACTAGAGTCATTTCCTCTTTATTGTGTGGTATTGCATTCCTGCATGTATTTAGAGACCACCAGTGCTCTTCAGCTAGACCAGTGCTCCTCAGCTAGACCAGTGCTCCTCAGCTAGACCAGCGCTCCTCAGCTAGGCCAGTGCTCCTCAGCTAGGCCAGTGCTCCTCAGCTAGACCAGTACTCCTCAGCTAGGCCAGTGCTCCTCAGCTAGGCCAGTGCTCCTCAGCTAGGCCAGTGCTCCTCAGCTAGACCAGTGCTCCTCAGCTAGGCCAGTGCTCCTCAGCTAGGCCAGTGCTCCTCAGCTAGACCAGTGCTCCTCAGCTAGACCAGTGCTCCTCAGCTAGGCCAGTGCTCCTCAGCTAGACCAGTGCTCCTCAGCTAGGCCAGTGCTCCTCAGCTAGACCAGTGCTCCTCAGCTAGACCAGTGCTCCTCAGCTAGGCCAGTGCACCTCAGCTAGGCCAGTGCTCCTCAGCTAGGCCAGTGCTCCTCAGCTAGGCCAGTGCTCCTCAGCTAGGCCAGTGCTCCTCAGCTAGACCAGTGCTCCTCAGCTAGACCAGTGCTCCTCAGCTAGGCCAGTGCTCCTCAGCTAGACCAGTGCTCCTCAGCTAGACCAGTGCTCCTCAGCTAGACCAGTGCTCCTCAGCTAGACCAGTGCTCCTCAGCTAGACCAGTGCTCCTCAGCTAGACCAGTGCTCCTCAGCTAGACCAGTGCTCCTCAGCTAGGCCAGTGCTCCTCAGCTAGGCCAGTGCTCCTCAGCTAGGCCAGTGCTCCTCAGCTAGGCCAGTGCTCCTCAGCTAGACCAGTGCTCCTCAGCTAGGCCAGTGCTCCTCAGCTAGACCAGTGCTCCTCAGCTAGGCCAGTGCTCCTCAGCTAGGCCAGTGCTCCTCAGCTAGGCCAGTGCTCCTCAGCTAGACCAGCTCAGCTAGACCATTGCTCCTCAGCTAGGCCAGTGCTCCTCAGCTAGGCCAGTGCTCCTCAGCTAGGCCAGTGCTCCTCAGCTAGGTCAGTGCTCCTCAGCTAGACCAGCTCAGCTAGACCATTGCTCCTCAGCTAGGCCAGTGCTCCTCAGCTAGGCCAGTGCTCCTCAGCTAGACCAGTGCTCCTCAGCTAGACCAGTGCTCCTCAGCTAGACCAGTGCTCCTCAGCTAGACCAGTGCTCCTCAGCTAGGCCAGTGCTCCTCAGCTAGGCCAGTGCTCCTCAGCTAGGCCAGTGCTCCTCAGCTAGATCAGTGCTCCTCAGCTAGGCCAGTGCTCCTCAGCTAGGCCAGTGCTCCTCAGCTAGGCCAGTGCTCCTCAGCTAGACCAGTGCTCCTCAGCTAGGCCAGTGCTCCTCAGCTAGACCAGTGCTCCTCAGCTAGGCCAGTGCTCCTCAGCTAGACCAGTGCTCCTCAGCTAGGCCAGCGCTCCTCAGCTAGACCAGTGCTCCTCAGCTAGGCCAGTGCTCCTCAGCCCTCAGCTAGACCAGTGCTCCTCAGCTAGGCCAGTGCTCCTCAGCTAGGCCAGTGCTCCTCAGCTAGACCAGTGCTCCTCAGCTAGGCCAGTGCTCCTCAGCTAGGCCAGTGCTCCTCAGCTAGACCAGTGCTCCTCAGCTAGATCAGTGCTCCTCAGCTAGGCCAGTGCTCCTCAGCTAGGCCAGTGCTCCTCAGCTAGGCCAGTGCTCAGCTAGACCAGTGCTCCTCAGCTAGACCAGTGCTCCTCAGCTAGACCAGTGCTCCTCAGCTAGGCCAGTGCTCCTCAGCTAGACCAGTGCTCCTCAGCTAGGCCAGTGCCCCTCAGCTAGACCAGTGCTCCTCAGCTAGACCAGCTCAGCTAGACCAGTGCTCCTCAGCTAGGCCAGTGCTCCTCAGCTAGACCAGCTCAGCTAGGCCAGTGCTCCTCAGCTAGGCCAGTGCTCCTCAGCTAGGCCAGTGCTCCTCAGCTAGACCAGCTCAGCTAGGCCAGTGCTCCTCAGCTAGGCCAGTGCTCCTCAGCTAGACCAGTGCTCCTCAGCTAGGCCAGTGCTCCTCAGCTAGGCCAGTGCTCCTCAGCTAGGCCAGTGCTCCTCAGCTAGGCCAGTGCTCCTCAGCTAGGCCAGTGCTCCTCAGCTAGACCAGTGCTCCTCAGCTAGGCCAGTGCTCCTCAGAAGGATATCACATCTATGCCTAAAATGTTTTGTAATGACAGTGGGCTCTGCGCTTACCAGCTTGTTGAGCACAAAGCATGAGTCTGAGCAGCCAGAGTTCACCACACCACAAACACACACACACACACACACACAATATATATATATGAATATATGTTGTTGTCTTCGTCTAAAAGGTGAGTGAAGCTTTGGTTGTGGTGAGTGAAGCTTTGGCTGTGGTGAGTCAAGCTTTGGCTGTGGTGAGTCAAGCTTTGGTTGTGGTGAGTCAAGCTTTGGCTGTGGTGAGTCAAGCTTTCGCTGTGGTGAGTCAAGCTTTGGTTGTGGTGAGTGAAGCTTTGGTTGTGGCGAGTGAAGCTTTGGCTGTGGTGAGTGAAGCTTTGGTTGTGGTGAGTCAAGCTTTGGTTGTGGTGAGTGAAGCTTTGGTTGTGGCGAGTGAAGCTTTGGCTGTTGTGAGTGAAGCTTTGGCTGTGGTGAGTGAAGCTTTGGCTGTGGTGAGTGAAGCTTTGGTTGTGGTGATTGGTTGTGGTGAGTGAAGCTTTGGTTGTGGTGAGTGAAGCTTTGGTTGTGGTGAGTGAAGCTTTGGTTGTGGTGAGTGAAGCTGTCTGTGGTGAGTGAAGCTTTGGCTGTGGTGAGTCAAGCTTTGGCTGTGGTGAGTCAAGCTTTGGCTGTGGTGAGTCAAGCTTTGGCTGTGGTGAGTGAAGCTTTGGTTGTGGTGAGTCAAGCTTTGGTTGTGGTGAGTGAAGCTTTGGCTGTGGTGAGTCAAGCTTTGGCTGTGGTGAGTGAAGCTTTGGCTGTGGTGAGTGAAGCTTTGGTTGTGGTGAGTGAAGCTTTGGTTGTGGTGAGTCAAGCTTTGGCTGTGGTGAGTGAAGCTTTGGCTGTGGTGAGTGAAGCTTTGGCTGTGGTGAGTGAAGCTTTGGTTGTGGTCTTTGACGGTCATATTTTAGTGACTTCTCCTGTCCAAACAGGTTCAAGGTGCAACTGGTGAAGAGAACTTGCACACACTTCATCGGGAGAAAGAACAACACGAGCTGCTTCTGAAGGACATGGTGAGGAAGATAGCGGAGCAGGAAGACGATGTGTCACGCCTCCAGGTGAGTTTACAGCTTTCCCAAACAGAGTCAAGTAAACTCCAACGGCAAGTAGAGGTTCAAAGTTCTCTGCTCGGCAACAAGAATAAAGAACTAGAGATGATGAGGAGGGCATGGCAGAGAGACAGCGCTGATGGTGACCAACTCAATGAGGCACTTGAAGCAGGAAGGGGCCTGCTAGCAGATGGCAGGTCCAAGTTCGACCTCACAGCAGCTGCAGCCACACACCCAGCACCTGTGGAGAGATCTCTGGGTGGGTCTCCCACAGCTGAGAAGAATGGAAGCTTGATGGAGACGAGCAACGGACTTGAGGACCGGAACTCAGCAGTTCAAGAGGTGGACCGTTTGAAGGAAGAAGTTGCTGTCCTCACTACCGCCAGGTATGCCCCGCCCCCTCCAACAGGGCGGAGTTTTCCAACATATTCTCTCTGTCTCCTGACGTACATAAGTCAGCACTTATATGATGTCATATTGATAGCCTGGGGACACACACACTAGCCTGGGGCTAGGTTTGGGGATGGGCTAGCCTCATTCT
This sequence comes from Cladorhizidae sp. MBARI D1340-BT2, assembly GCA_028752905.1. Lineage (NCBI taxonomy): Eukaryota > Metazoa > Porifera > Demospongiae > Poecilosclerida > Cladorhizidae > Cladorhizidae sp. MBARI D1340-BT2. Next base: position 697,605 of record JAQNBH010000015.1, on the reverse strand, counting down.
TCATTGGCGCATTCTTTCCAGGTCTCTGCTGGAGGTCAGAGTACATAACATGGAGGAGGTGGAGTTTGTGCGGGGACAAGCACGCCGTAGGTCAGTGGAGGGCAAACAGGAAGGCATGAAGAAGTCGGACTCTTCTAAATATCTGGTAAGTCGATCTTGAAGTCTGCCACTTTCAACATTCTAGTCATAATGCCATTAAGTGCAGGGAGGTGGCTAGTGTGGTATTATTAGGTGCAGGTGAGGTGACTAGTGTGGTATTATTAGGTGCAGGTGTGGTGACTAGTGTGGTATTATTAGGTGCAGGTGAGGTGACTAGTGTGGTATTATTAGGTGCAGGTGAGGTGACTAGTGTGGTATTATTAGGTGCAGGTGAGGTGGCTAGTGTGGTATTATTAGGTGCAGGTGAGGTGGCTAGTGTGGTATTATAAGGTGCAGGTGTGGTGGATAGTGTGGTATTATTAGGTGCAGGTGAGGTGGGTGCAGTCTAAATGATTCCTTTCTTTGCGAGTCATTATAATTATTATGGATCTTGTCCTGAATGTCACATGACATGGCATATACTGCTGTTTTATAACCCTGAAATCACATGACAGGGATATGTTGCTGTAGATGTATTTAGTTGGTGTGTGCTTGTACAACATTCTCGCAGAATGATGATCCATCTGCAGCAAGGCGTCCAATGTTAGTGCAGCAAGATGCCTCCCTCCAGACCAGTGTCTCTCCTGTAGCAGTGAGGTGAGAACACACTGAAGCTCACCTCTAGTAGCTCTCCCCCTAGAGCATTGTGAGCCATCCTTTATTGTGAGCCATCCTTTATTGTGAGCCGGCCTTTATTGTGAGCCGGCCTTTATTGTGAGCCGGCCTTTATTGTGAGCCGGCCTTTATTGTGAGCCGGCCTTTATTGTGAGCCGGCCTTTATTGTGAGCCAGCCTTTATTGTGAGCCAGTCTTTATTGTGAGCCAGCCTTTATTGTGAGCCAGCCTTTATTGTGAGCCAGCCTTTATTGTGAGCCACCCTTTATTGTGAGCCGGCCTTTATTGTGAGCCGGCCTTTATTGTGAGCCGGCCTTTATTGTGAGCCGGCCTTTATTGTGAGCCGGCCTTTATTGTGAGCCGGCCTTTATTGTGAGCCGGCCTTTATTGTGAGCCAGCCTTTATTGTGAGCCTGCCTTTATTGTGAGCCGGCCTTTATTGTGAGCCGGCCTTTATTGTGAGCCGGCCTTTATTGTGAGCCGGCCTTTATTGTGAGCCGGCCTTTATTGTGAGCCGGCCTTTATTGTGAGCCGGCCTTTATTGTGAGCCGGCCTTTATTGTGAGCCAGCCTTTATTGTGAGCCAGCCTTTATTGTGAGCCAACCTTTATTGTGAGCCGGCCTTTATTGTGAGCCGGCCTTTATTGTGAGCCGGCCTTTATTGTGAGCCGGCCTTTATTGTGAGCCGGCCTTTATTGTGAGCCGGCCTTTATTGTGAGCCGGCCTTTATTGTGAGCCGGCCTTTATTGTGAGCCAGCCTTTATTGTGAGCCAGCCTTTATTGTGAGCCAGCCATAAGAGGCAAAATTGGATATGTCACTAATTACATTCATGACAAGACTTTATTGTATGTCTATGTGTGTGTGTGTGTGTCTGTGTGTGTGTCTGTGTGTCTGTGTGTGTGTGTGTCTATGTGTGTGTGTGTGTCTATGTGTGTGTGTGTGTGTGTGTCTATGTGTGTCTGTGTGTGTGTGTGTATGTGTGTGTGTGTTTGTGTGTCTATGTGTGTGTGTGTGTGTATGTGTGTGTGTCTATGTGTGTGTGTGTGTGTGTGTATGTGTGTGTGTGTGTGTCTATGTGTGTGTGTGTCTATGTGTGTCTGTGTGTGTGTGTGTGTATGTGTGTGTGTGTGTGTCTATGTGTGTGTGTGTGTGTGTGTGTGTGTGTGTGTAGTCAGAGGAGTAGAGACAGCTTGGAGAGGGAGGTGGCAGACTTGAGAGAGCAGAGAGATGATGCACTTCTTTGCATGAGCAATGCCCAGCAGCAAGCTGAACAGAATGCCGAGTCCATGGACAACTTACAGAATGTTCTGGAACACCTTCAACGAGGTATTGAGGGAAGGGGTGTGGTGCAATATATGATCTCATACATATATTCATGAGATCATAGTTCTAACTGCATAGCTTGCCTACCAGGGAGTGCAGTAGCATTTGTTGACCTCTGCACTACCACAAGCCTCATGGCTCTGGCTATGTCTGTGTGCATGAGGAGGGCACTACCACAAGCCTCATGGCTCTGGCTATGTGTGTGTGCATGAGGAGGACACTACCACAAGCCTCATGGCTCTGGCTATGTGTGTGTGCATGAGGAGGGCACTACCACAAGCCTCATGGCTCTGGCTATGTGTGTATGCATGAGGAGGACACTACCACAAGCCTCATGGCTCTGGCTATGTGTGTGTGCATGAGGAGGGCACTACCACAAGCCTCATGGCTCTGGCTATGTCTGTGTGCATGAGGAGGACACTACCACAAGCCTCATGGCTCTGGCTATGTCTGTGTGCATGAGGAGGGCACTACCACAAGCCTCATGGCTCTGGCTATGTGTGTGTGCATGAGGAGGGCACTGCCACAAGCCTCATGGCTCTGGCTATGTCTGTGTGCATGAGGACACTACCACAAGCCTCATGGCTCTGGCTATGTCTGTGTGCATGAGGAGGACACTACCACAAGCCTCATGGCTCTGGCTATGTCTGTGTGCATGAGGAGGACACTACCACAAGCCTCATGGCTCTGGCTATGTCTGTGTGCATGAGGAGGGCACTGCCACAAGCCTCATGGCTCTGGCTATGTCTGTGTGCATGAGGAGGACACTACCACAAGCCTCATGGCTCTGGCTACACTGTATGTCTGTGTGCATGAGGAGGGCACCACCACAAGCCTCATGGCTCTGGCTATGTCTGTGAGGGCACTACCACAAGCCTCATGGCTCTGGCTATGTGTGTGTGCATGAGGAGGACACTACCACAAGCCTCATGGCTCTGGCTATGTCTGTGTGCATGAGGAGGGCACTACCACAAGCCTCATGGCTCTGGCTATGTGTGTGTGCATGAGGAGGACACTACCACAAGCCTCATGGCTCTGGCTATGTCTGTGTGCATGAGGAGGGCACTACCACAAGCTTCATGGCTCTGGCTATGTGTGTGTGCATGAGGAGGACACTACCACAAGCCTCATGGCTCTGGCTATGTGTGTGTGCATGAGGAGGACACTACCACAAGCCTCATGGCTCTGGCTATGTCTGTGTGCATGAGGAGGACACTACCACACGCCTCATGGCTCTGGCTATGTGTGTGTGCATGAGGACACTACCACAAGCCTCATGGCTCTGGCTATGTCTGTGTGCATGAGGAGGACACTACCACACGCCTCATGGCTCTGGCTATGTGTGTGTGCATGAGGACACTACCACAAGCCTCATGGCTCTGGCTATGTCTGTGTGCATGAGGAGGGCACTACCACAAGCCTCATGGCTCTGGCTATGTCTGTGTGCATGAGGAGGGCACTACCACAAGCCTCATGGCTCTGGCTATGTGTGTGTGCATGAGGAGGACACTACCACAAGCCTCATGGCTCTGGCTATGTGTGTGTGCATGAGGAGGACACTACCACAAGCCTCATGGCTCTGGCTATGTCTGTGTGCATGAGGAGGACACTACCACAAGCCTCATGGCTCTGGCTATGTCTGTGTGCATGAGGAGGACACTACCACAAGCCTCATGGCTCTGGCTATGTGTGTGTGCATGAGGAGGACACTACCACAAGCCTCATGGCTCTGGCTATGTCTGTGTGCATGAGGAGGGCACTACCACAAGCCTCATGGCTCTGGCTATGTGTGTGTGCATGAGGAGGACACTACCACAAGCCTCATGGCTCTGGCTATGTGTGTGTGCATGAGGAGGGCACTACCACAAGCCTCATGGCTCTGGCTATGTGTGTGTGCATGAGGAGGACACTACCACAAGCCTCATGGCTCTGGCTATGTCTGTGTGCATGAGGAGGGCACTACCACAAGCCTCATGGCTCTGGCTATGTGTGTGTGCATGAGGAGGACACTACCACAAGCCTCATGGCTCTGGCTATGTCTGTGTGCATGAGGAGGGCACTACCACAAGCCTCATGGCTCTGGCTATGTCTGTGTGCATGAGGAGGGCACTACCACAAGCCTCATGGCTCTGGCTATGTCTGTGTGCATGAGGAGGGCACTACCACAAGTGCTATGGAGCACCCTATGGAAAGTAGGGACCATTGGGAGTGCAAAGTTCAGCCTTGTGGGTTCAATTACACTGCTCCTTGAAACACTTCAGTAAGCAAAGGAGTTCAGACCCAAGCACCCTCCAGACCCAGCACCCTCCAAGCCCAGCACCCTCCAGGCCCAAGCACCCTCCAGATCCAGCACCCTCCAAGCCCAACACCCTCCAGGCCCAAGCACCCTCCAGATCCAGCACCCTCCAGGCCCAGCACCCTCCAGGCCCAAGCACCCTCCAGATCCAGCACCCTCCAGACTCAAGCACCCTCCAGACCCAAGCACCCTCCAGGCCCAGCACCCTCCAGATCCAGCACCCTCCAGGCTCAGCACCCTCCAGACCCAAGCACCCTCCAGGCCCAGCACCCTCCAGGCCCAAGCACCCTCCAGATCCAGCACCCTCCAGACCCAAGCACCCTCCAGACCCAAGCACCCTCCAGGCCCAGCACCCTCCAGGCCCAAGCACCCTCCAGATCCAGCACCCTCCAGACCCAAGCACCCTCCAGACCCAAGCACCCTCCAGGCCCAGCACCCTCCAGGCCCAAGCAGGCCCAGCACCCTCCAGGTCCAGCACCCTCCAGGTCCAGCACCCTCCAGGTCCAGCACCCTCCAGGTCCAGCACCCTCCAGGCCCAGCACCCTCCAGGCCCAGCGAGTATGATGCGTCCATTCTTTAGTATCTGATGACGAGTTTTTCAGCAAAACACTAAAATGGGTAATGCTCGTTAAATATTGTTCACACTTATGTACGTGTGGCACGCATGCATGGATGCACGCATGCATGGACGCACGCATGCATGGACGCACGCATGCATGGACGCACGCATGCATGGACGCACGCATGCATGGACGCACGCATGCATGGAGACATGCATGCATGGACGCACACATGCATGGACGCATGCATGCATGGACGCACGCATGCATGGACACATGCATGCATGGACACACGCATGCATGGACACACGCATGCATGGACACACGCATGCATGGACGCACGCATGCATGAATGGACGCACGCATGCATGGATGCATGCATGGATGGACGCATGCATGGACGCACGCATGCATGGACGCACGCATGGATGGATGCATGCATGGATGCATGCATGGATGGACGCACGCATGCATGGACGCACGCATGCATGGACACACGCTTGAATGGACGCACACATGCATGGACGCATGCACGCATGCATGGACGCACGCATGCATGGACGCATGCATGGACGCACGCATGCATGGACGCACGCATGCATGGATGCATGCATGGATGGACGCACGCATGCATGGACGCACGCATGCATGGATGCACGCATGGATGGATGCACGCATGCATGGATGGACGCACGCATGGACGCACACATGCATGGACGCACGCATGCATGGACACACGCATGCATGGACACATGCATGCATGGACACACGCATGCATGGACACACGCATGCATGGACACACGCATGCATGGACGCACGCATGCATGGACACACGCATGCATGGACGCATGCATGCATGGACACACGCATGCATGGACGCACGCATGCATGAATGGACGCATGCATGGATGCATGCATGGATGGACGCACGCATGCATGGACGCACGCATGCATGGATGCATGCATGGATGGACGCACGCATGCATGGATGCACGCATGCATGGACACACGCTTGAATGGACGCACACATGCATGGACGCATGCATGGACGCACGCATGCATGGACGCACGCATGCATGGACGCACGCATGCATGGACGCACGCATGCATGGATGCATGCATGGATGGACGCACGCATGCATGGACGCACGCATGCATGGATGCACGCATGGATGGATGCACGCATGCATGGATGGACGCACGCATGCATGGACGCACGCATGCATGGATGCATGCATGGATGGACGCACGCATGCATGGACGCACGCATGCATGGACGCACGCATGCATGGATGCACGCATGGATGGATGCACGCATGCATGGACACACGCATGCATGGATGCATGCATGGATGGATGCACGCATGCATGTACGGCGTGATGTCCCTGTATTTGGCAGTGAGGTTATATTCTGAAGATGTTCAGACAAGACAGCCGCTCTCTTTTTCCTACATACATGTACATGTAAGTGCTTTTTGGTACATACATGCAGCTTGACTAATTACAGCTCTAAGCTAATGGCCTGGGGAGTCGAATAGCCAGCGTGTTCTCTCTCTCTCTGCTAGATATTATATGAGATGACACCCAATGCAGCTGCACCAGTGGTGTGTATGCGTGTGTGTATGTGCTGATGACACCCAATACAGCTGCACCAGCGGTATGTATGTGTGTTTATGTGCTGATGACACCCACTACAGCTGCACCAGTGGTGTGTATGTTTATGTGAGTGTGCTGATGACACCCACTACAGCTGCACCAGTGGTGTGTGTATGTTTATGTGAGTGTGCTGATGACACCCACTACAGCTGCACCAGTGGTATGTATGTTTATGTGTGTGTGCTGACGACACCCCTGCTGCTCTTGCATTTGTGTGTGGTCAAGTAGGGAAGGTTTGACTGAGTTGGGTGTGGTCAGGTGTGTTTGTGGAGAGATCTAGTGTGAGTGGTTGTCGGCGGTCGTGTGAGTGGTTGTCGGCGGTCACTTGTATCCCATCACACACACACATACACACACTTGTATGGCTCATACAGTATATAAAGTATGTATGTGTGTGTGTGTGTTGAAGAGCTCATCTACCTGTCCTGATATAACAGGTATTCTAGACTATGCCTGTTCTGATATAACAGGTATTCTACACTATCTTTCCTGATATAACAGGTATTCTAGACTGTGCCTGTCCTGATATAACATGTATTCTAGACTAAGACTGGCCTGATATAACAGGTATTCTAGACTAAGCCTGGCGGCCTGATATAACAGGTATTCTACACTTACTGTTTGTACTGGAGCATTTGAAGAGCATTTGCTTAGTTCTGGAGTTCCCCTGGGAAGCTTTTGCCTCCTTGAAGGAGACTGCAGCTCTGGCAAGGGCTGACTCGAATGAAGCACATTTGCTAACTTGTGTCCAGTACAACAAGCAACAAGTTGGAAAACTTGTTAAGAGACAAGACTCATACTGAAGTCACAGGAACTCAGCCTTGAGAAGACTGCTCAGCTGCTGTAGCTCTGGCCTACACCTGATGTACAGCTGACCTGCAGCTGACCTACATGCACAGCTGGCCTGCAGCTGACCTACATGTACAGCTGACTACATGTACAGCTGATCTACATCTACAGCTGGCCTACAACTGACTGACTGCTGGCCTACAACTGACCTATAGCTGGCCCACAACTGACCTACAGCTGGCCTACAACTGACCTACAGCAGGCCTACAACTGACCTATAGCTGTCCTACAACTGACCTACAGCTGGCTTACAACTGACCTACAGCTGGCCTACAACTGACCTACAGCTGGCCTACAACTGACCTATAGCTGTCCTACAACTGACCTACAGCTGGCCTACAACTGACCTACAACTGACCTATAGCTGGCCTACAACTGACCTACAGCTGGCCTACAACTGGCCTACAACTGACCTACAGCTGGCCTACAACTGACCTACAGCTGGCCTACAACTGACCTATAGCTGGCCGACAACTGACCTACTTCTGACCTACTGGTGACCTACTGCTAACCTACAGCTGGCTTACAGCTGGCCTGCAGTTGGCCTAGATGGCCTATAGCTGGCCTACAGCTGGCCTATAGCTGGCCTACAGCTGGCCTACATGGCCTATAGCTGGCCTACATGACCTACAGCTGGCCTTCATGGCCTATAATATAGAGAGACAACAATAATATCAAATACAACACATCAAACAATAGAAATAGGACAGGGACTAGTCTGTAGGGGAGGGGGGCGAGAATGGACCTGACCAGTATCTGGAGGACCTTGTACCTTATACACTAATCAGCTACAAGGTAGTCACCAAAATGTTTGATGTCACCATACATATGGGTATGTTATGTCACCATATATGGGTATGTTATGTCACCATATACATGTATGGGTATGTTATGTCAACATATATGTATACGATCTTGTTTCACTTCTTTATTGACAGTCAATATCACCAATGCTATCTGTGCATGGCCAATGCTATCTGTGCGCATGGCCAATGCTGTCTGTGCATGGCCAATGCTATCTGTGCATGGCCAATGCTATCTGTGCATGGCCAATGCTATCTGTGCATGGCCAAAGCTATCTGTGCATGGCCAATGCTGTCTGTGCATGTCCAATGCTGTCTGTGCATGGCCAATGCAGTCTGTGCATGGCCAATGCTGTCTGTGCATGGCCAATGCTATCTGTGCATGGCCAATGCTGTCTGTGCATGGCCAATGCTATCTGTGCATGGCCAATGCTGTCTGTGCATGGCCAATGCAGTCTGTGCATGGCCAATGCTATCTGTGCATGGCCAATGCTGTCTGTGCATGGCCAATGCAGTCTGTGCATGGCCAATGCTGTCTGTGCATGGCCAATGCTATCTGTGCATGGCCAATGCTATGTGCATGGCCAATGCTGTCTGTGCATGGCCAATGCAGTCTGTGCATGGCCAATGCTGTCTGTGCATGGGCAATGCTATCTGTGCATGGCCAATGCTATGTGCATGGCCAATGCTGTCTGTGCATGGCCAATGCAGTCTGTGCATGGCCAATGCTGTCTGTGCATGGCCAATGCTATCTGTGCATGGCCAATGCTATCTGTGCATGGCCAATGCTGTCTGTGCATGGCCAATGCAGTCTGTGCATGGCCAATGCTATCTGTGTATGGCCAATGCTATCTGTACATGGCCAATGCTGTCTGTGCGCATGGCCAATGCAGTCTGTGCATGGCCAATGCTATCTGTACATGGCCAATGCTATCTGTGCATGGCCAATGCTATCTGTGCATGGCCAATGCTGTCTGTGCATGGCCAATGCTGTATGTGCATGACCAGTGCTGTCTGTGCATGGCCAATGCTATCTGTACATGGCCAATGCTATCTGTGCATTGGTAATGCTATTTGTGCATGACCAATGCTGTCACAGGATGCTACAGCTCGTAGGCTTACAGATGACATTAAGTAATCTGATTGGTGTGTGTACATATGTGTGTGCGTGCGTACATGCAGACCAAGCTTCTGAGCTGGGGGAAGCTCTGAAGAGATCGCAGCTTGAGCTAGCTGACTCCTTGTCCGAGTGCCAACATTTGAACGCGAGCTATGCAGCCATGCACTCTGAGTTGGAGGAAGCACGCACCGTAGCAGAAGCGGCAGCACTGCTCAACCAAGAGCTGGACGCCAGAGACTCCATAGTCACTCAGCTGAACCAAGAAGGTACCATACATACAAACACACATACATATAGGATAGATATGGTCTTGAGATAATCTTATCACTGACACACTTTTATTGTTCATATGATGTATATAATTTATATACATGTATGCACTGTGTATATGCATGTATGTGTATGCATGTGTGTATGCATGTATGCACTGTGTGTATGCACTGTGTGCGTATGCATGTATGCATGTATGCACTGTGTGCGTATGCATGTGTGTGTATGCATGTGTGTGTATGCATGTATGCATGCATCCTTCAGGTGATAGTTATAGCTGCAACATTTCTTTAAGAACGCAAATCAAAGCTGCAGTAGCCTCTGCCCCTTTTTTATCACACACGCCCACACCTACTACGTCCTAACAGTAAGTGCTTTCCTATAGTAGCGGCAGGTGAGTTGCAGCCATTTGCAGCCACAGTCTCTTGTGTATAGTCTTCATTATAGGCGAGGTCACATATGGTAGTGGCAGAGGAGCTATGTAGTCTTCATTATAGGTGAGGTCACATATGGTAGTGGCAGATGAGCTATGTAGTCTTCATTATAGGTGAGGTTACGTATGGAGTGGCAGAGGAGCTATCTAGTCTTCATTATAGGTGAGGTCACATATGGTAGTGGCAGAGGAGCTATGTAGTCTTCATTATAGGTGAGGTCACATGGTAGTGGCAGAGGAGCTATGTAGTCTTCATTATAGGTGAGGTCACATATGGTAGTGGCAGAGGAGCTATGTAGTCTTCATTATAGGTGAGGTCACATATGGTAGTGGCAGAGGAGCTATCTAGTCTTCATTATAGGTGAGGTCACATATGGTAGTGGCAGAGGAGCTATGTAGTCTTCATTATAGGTGAGGTCACATATGGTAGTGGCAGAGGAGCTATGTAGTCTTCATTATAGGTGAGGTCACATATGGTAGTGGCAGAGGAGCTATGTAGTCTTCATTATAGGTGAGGTCACATATGGAGTGGCAGAGGAGCTATGTAGTCTTCATTATAGGTGAGGTCACATATGGTAGTGGCATAGGAGCTATGCAGTCTTCATTATAGGTGAGGTCACATGAGGTCACATATGGTAGTGGCAGAGGAGCTATGCAGTCTTCATTATAGGTGAGGTCACATATGACAGGGCAGAGGAGCTATGTAGTCTTCATTATAGGTGAGGTCACATATGGAGTGGCAGAGGAGCTATGTAGTCTTCATTATAGGTGAGGTCACATATGGTAGTGGCAGAGGAGCTATGTAGTCTTCATTATAGGTGAGGTCACAAATGGTAGTGGACTGTGTGGCTGTCAGGAAGAAGAGATGGACATACTTAATTCATCAACATGTTCTGGTTTTATAGTGGTTGGTGAGCGATTTACGTACGCCCGCATTATTTAAGGTGACCCATTCATATGTTTATACGGGTGAACATACAGTCAATACATGCATACATACATACATGCATACATACATACATGCATGCATACATACATGCATGTTATTGCCATGTGCAGCAATAACATGTTTGCTCGCCAAATGATGTTTGGTGAGTTTGATGTGTGTGGTGAGTATGATGTGTGTGTGGTGAGTATGATGTGTGTGTGGTGAGTATGATGTGTGTGTGGTGAGTATGATGTGTGTGTGGTGACTATGATGTGTGTGGTGAGTATGATGTGTGTGTGGCGAGTATGATGTGTGTGGTGAGTATGATGTGTGTGGTGAGTATGTGTGTGGTGAGTATGATGTGTGTGTGGTGAGTATGATGTGTGTGGTGAGTATGATGTGTGTGGTGAGTATGATGTGTGTGTGGTGAGTATGATGTGTGTGGTGAGTATGATGTGTGTGGTGAGTATGATGTGCGTGTGATGAGTATGATGTGTGTGTGGTGAGTATGATGTGTGTGGTGAGTATGATGTGTGTGGTGAGTATGATGTGTGTGGTGAGTATGATGTGTGTGTGGTGAGTATGATGTGTGTGGTGAGTATGATGTGTGTGTGGTGAGTATGGTATGTGTGTGCTACTAAATTTGTTGCTGTTGATTCAGTGTGCAGGTTACAGCTACTGCTAGAAGAAGGAAGTGGAGTCAGGAAGCCATTGTCTAGTGCAGAGTCAGCGCTGGTGGACAGGTACACAGCTTACACAGCTTGGGGTGGGGTGGGTGTGTGTGGGTGGTACTAGTTGACAATGCACAGTTACAAAATATTGTGATAACAATCCCATTCACTTGCTACTCACACCATATGTATAACACACCCTGCATCACCCTGCATCAGGTGCATAACCTTGTGCCATGTGGCCCTATAGAGCCGGCTAGTCTGGGTCTGCCCTAGCTGATAGAGCCAGCTAGTCTGGGTCTGCCCTAGCTGATAGAGCCGGCTAGTCTGGGTCTGCCCTAGCTGATAGAGCCAGCTAGTCTGGGTCTGCCCTAGCTGATAGAGCCAGCTAGTCTGGGTCTGCCCTAGCTGATAGAGCCGGCTAGTCTGGGTCTGCCCTAGCTGATAGAGCCGGCTAGTCTGGGTCTGCCCTAGCTGATAGAGCCAGCTAGTCTGGGTCTGCCCTAGCTGATAGAGCCGGCTAGTCTGGGTCTGCCCTAGCTGATAGAGCCGGCTAGTCTGGGTCTGCCCTAGCTGATAGAGCCGGCTAGTCTGGGTCTGCCCTAGCTGATAGAGCCGGCTAGTCTGGGTCTGCCCTAGCTGATAGAGCCGGCTAGTCTGGGTCTGCCCTAGCTGATAGAGCCGGCTAGTCTGGGTCTGCCCTAGCTGATAGAGCCAGCTAGTCTGGGTCTGCCCTAGCTGATAGAGCCGGCTAGTCTGGGTCTGCCCTAGCTGATAGAGCCGGCTAGTCTGGGTCTGCCCTAGCTGATAGAGCCGGCTAGTCTGGGTCTGCCCTAGCTGATAGAGCCAGCTAGTCTGGGTCTGCCCTAGCTGATAGAGCCGGCTAGTCTGGGTCTGCCCTAGCTGATAGAGCCAGCTAGTCTGGGTCTGCCCTAGCTGATAGAGCCAGCTAGTCTGGGTCTGCCCTAGCTGATAGAGCCGGCTAGTCTGGGTCTGCCCTAGCTGATAGAGCCGGCTAGTCTGGGTCTGCCCTAGCTGATAGAGCCGGCTAGTCTGGGTCTGCCCTAGCTGATAGAGCCGGCTAGTCTGGGTCTGCCCTAGCTGATAGAGCCGGCTAGTCTGGGTCTGCCCTAGCTGATAGAGCCAGCTAGTCTGGGTCTGCCCTAGCTGATAGAGCCGGCTAGTCTGGGTCTGCCCTAGCTGATAGAGCCGGCTAGTCTGGGTCTGCCCTAGCTGATAGAGCCGGCTAGTCTGGGTCTGCCCTAGCTGATAGAGCCGGCTAGTCTGGGTCTGCCCTAGCTGATAGAGCCGGCTAGTCTGGGTCTGCCCTAGCTGATAGAGCCGGCTAGTCTGGGTCTGCCCTAGCTGATAGAGCCAGCTAGTCTGGGTCAATATGATCTGATATCGGATCTGAGAGCAGCTTGGTAGCTAATAGTTTGCTAGTTGTGGCCTAGCATTATAGCTAATTAACACCCAGTTAGTTATATATCTGCTCCTGTCCTCACAGCATTTGTAGGCTGCAGCATTAGCTAGTTAGTATGCAATCAAGGCCAGAGTTCAGCATTGCTTATTCACCTGATGCTGTGATGCGATGCACAAAGTAATGCTACATAACGTTCGCTTGCTGTGATGCAAAGTAAGGCAACGTAACGTTCGCTTGTCCTCCGTTACCTTGTGAACCAGCCCGAACAGAAGCAAGGCGACCCAATCTTTATACCACACCCACTTCAATGACCCTTCACCTTTAGAACAAGTATTTGTCAATTAGTATACTATACAATTTGGTCCTTAAAAACAATTTTTGTCGGTGGAAACTGGCATGAAGGCTTGAGTGTGAACTCAGCTTCTGTGAAGTTTTGTGGTAAACCCTGTATTCATTGCATGCCCCTGGTCACCAGCATACACTAAGTGAGTCAATGGTAGCCAGGGGGGAAAAATTGTGATCTACTAGGTCAGGTTGCTAGGGTACTGACTGCTACTTAGGTCAGGTCGCTAGGGTACTGACTGCTACTAGGTCAGGTCGCTAGGGTACTGACTGCTACTAGGTCAGGTTACTAGGGTACTGACTGCTACTAGGTCAGGTTGCTAGGGTACTGACTGCTACTAGGTCAGGTTGCTAGGGTACTGACTGCTACTAGGTCAGGTTGCTAGGGTACTGACTGCTACTAGGGACTGCTACTAGGTCAGGTTGCTAGGGTACTGAGTGCTACTAGGTCAGGTTGCTAGAGTACTGACTGCTACTAGGTCAGGTTGCTAGGGTACTGACTGCTACTAGGTCAGGTTGCTAGGGTACTGACTGCTACTAGGTCAGGTTGCTAGGGTACTGACTGCTACTAGGTCAGGTTGCTAGGGTACTGACTGCTACTAGGTCAGGTTGCTAGGGTACTGACTGCTACTAGGTCAGGTTGCTAGGGTACTGACTGCTACTAGGTCAGGTTGCTAGGGTACTGACTGCTACTAGGTCAGGTTGCTAGGGTACTGACTGCTACTAGGTCAGGTTGCTAGGGTACCGACTGCTACTAGGTCAGGTTGCTAGGGTACTGACTGCTACATAACGTTTCCCTCACACTCACAGTGAGGTTGAAGAATAACTGGCCAAGAAGTGCCTACAACAGTTGTGCACACTGCTAGCCACCAACACAACAACTCCTAGCAAGCCTCTCCTCCTTCAGCATGTTGGGGGGAGGCCACCACATGCTAGCCACCAACACAACAGCTCCTAGCAAACCTCTCCTCCTTCAGCATGTTGGGGGGAGGCCACCACACTGGTAGGCATGCTAGCCACCAACACAACAGCTCCTAGCAAGCCTCTCCTCCTTCAGCATGTTGGGGGGAGGCCACCACTGGTAGGCATGCTAGCCACCAACACAACAGCTCCTAGCAAGCCTCTTCCTTCAGCATGTTGGGGGGAGGCCACCACACTGGTAGGCATGCTAGCCACCAACACAACAGCTCCTAGCAAACCTCTCCTCCTTCAGCATGTTGGGGGGAGGCCACCACACTGGTAGGCATGCTAGCCACCAACACAACAGCTCCTAGCAAACCTCTCCTCCTTCAGCATGTTGGGGGGAGGCCACCACACTGGTAGCCATGCTAGCCACCAACACAACAGCTCCTAGCAAACCTCTCCTCCTTCAGCATGTTGGGGGGAGGCCACCACACTGGTAGGCATGCTAGCCACCAACACAACAGCTCCTAGCAAGCCTCTCCTCCTTCAGCATGTTGGGGGGAGGCCACCACACTGGTAGTCATGCTAGCCACCAACACAACAGCTCCTAGCATGTTGGGACCAACTCAGAATAATTGTGTGAAAACTGGAACAATGAAAGTTTAGTGCTGAAAATTATTCTTGTAGACTGCAGTAAAATGAATGGTCAACTACACTGGTATTATAATATAGTCAACCCAAAGCACACTTTTATCACGTCCTTATATCTGGCTACTTCTTGCTCATTTTGCAGAGACCTAGTGAAGAACCTCGTGTTGGGTTACCTCCTCACTTCCGAGGAGAACAAAGTGGAAGTACTTCACCTCATAGCCAAGATTTT
The DNA here is from genome assembly GCA_028752905.1 of Cladorhizidae sp. MBARI D1340-BT2. Lineage (NCBI taxonomy): Eukaryota > Metazoa > Porifera > Demospongiae > Poecilosclerida > Cladorhizidae > Cladorhizidae sp. MBARI D1340-BT2. The sequence continues at coordinate 682,397 of JAQNBH010000015.1, read as the reverse complement.
AGAGTTCAGTGCCAGCGAGATGGAGCAGGCTTGTAAGGGGCGTGGCAGAGGAAGCTGGCTCGGTGGACTATGGAAAACATCCTCATGGGCACCTCCTGAGGTGGTTTATTTATAGAACAGCACAGGCACCTCCTGAGCAGGTATATTTATAGTAACAGCACAGGCATCTACTGAGCAGGTATATTTATAGTCGCAGCACATGAGGTGGTATATTTATAGTAACAGCACAGGCATCTACTGAGCAGGTATATTTATAGTAACAGCACAGGCATCTACTGAGCAGGTATATTTATAGTAACAGCACCGGCATCTACTGAGCAGGTATATTTATAGTAACAGCACAGGCACCTCCTGAGCAGGTATATTTATAGTAACAGCACAGGCACCTACTGAGCAGGTATATTTATAGTAACAGCACAGGCATCTACTGAGCAGGTATATTTATAGTCGCAGCACATGAGGTGGTATATTTATAGTAACAGCACAGGCATCTACTGAGCAGGTATATTTATAGTAACAGCACAGGCATCTACTGAGCAGGTATATTTATAGTAACAGCACAGGCATCTACTGAGCAGGTATATTTATAGTAACAGCACAGGCACCTCCTGAGCAGGTATATTTATAGTAACAGCACAGGCACCTCCTGAGCAGGTATATTTATAGTAACAGCACAGGCACCTACTGAGCAGGTATATTTATAGTAACAGCACAGGCACCTCCTGAGCAGGTATATTTATAGTAACAGCACAGGCATCTACTGAGCAGGTATATTTATAGTAACAGCACAGGCATCTACTGAGCAGGTATATTTATAGTAACAGCACAGGCACCTCCTGAGCAGGTATATTTATAGTAACAGCACAGGCATCTACTGAGCAGGTATATTTATAGTAACAGCACAGGCATCTACTGAGCAGGTATATTTATAGTAACAGCACAGGCATCTACTGAGCTGGTATATTTATAGTAACAGCACAGGCACCTCCTGAGCAGGTATATTTATAGTAACAGCACAGGCATCTACTGAGCAGGTATATTTATAGTAACAGCACAGGCATCTACTGAGCAGGTATATTTATAGTAACGGCACTGAGCAGGTATATTTATAGTAACGGCACAGGTACTTCCCGAGGAGGTAGAAGGGCTCATTGATCTAGTGGTTGGTCCTGTAGTCACATAGAGGGAGACCCTTGCATAAACCCCCTCTTGCCCCCTTGCATAGGGTTTAAGACTACCCACTCCGTGCCCCAGACCAGACTACAGAAGAAACATTTCAGTCGAGCCAAGGAATGCTCAACAGCAGTACATGGTGCCTCACACATTTTAACTGCTGGCCCACCTGCCTGGCTGATTGGGAGCCCAAGCACCTAGAATAGCCCAACCGCCATAGACTGGCCATCTCTCCTAGTCCATGCTATTGCACATCCCACTATTGATAATAGCTTGTGTGTTGATGTGTTGTATTGTTGTGTACAGTCTCCCAGTTCTCTATCCCATGCGTTTGTACACTTCTTGGAGTCAGAGTCCTCCCCCAAACATGGTCAAGAGCCGTTAGATGCTACCAGAGCTCTATCGCCCTCCTCCACCCATGTTCCTGGCTACATCGACCCTCTGACTGACCCGGACAGACCATCCCTGTCCACCGTGACTCTCCTCAGCTCTGTGCCAGGAAGTATGCACAAGGCTGGACTATCTCAAGATGCGCCCCCTCGAGCAAGTCCTGCAGAACATGGCAAGGTAACTACTCATGTGACCTCCACTCCTGCCCCACAAACACATCTTCATCATCAAAGTGGCAACTCCTTCCAATCTTCCCTGCTAAGAAGTGTCTTGAAAAGCTGATAACTAGTGTGTGGACATAATATATGTAGACATAATTTATGTCACAATTATCCTGTTATCTTTGCCAGTATACATTCAACTATTCCCAACCCCCCACTTCCTATCCCCGTGCAGGGCATGCCAACCCCCCACTTCCTATCCCCGTGCAGGGCATGCCAACCCCCTCTCACTTCTTGAAATAGTCGAGTTAAAAGGAGGAAAATAATTAGAGAACAAACACTAACTATAGAATTTATTTCCGCTACTTGTCATATTAATGTCTGTCCACACGCTAGGAGACGCTTGACTTCAAGACTTTCTCTCCACTTCGTGACAGAAACAGTCATAATCCATGTCACAGCAATCATTTGCCTGGAACTCCAACCCAATACCACTGAAGCACTTCTTAACTGTATCCTTTGTAGAAGCGTAGATCATCTTCAAGCCGATGGGTGCCTTTTCATCATCACACCTGAAACAGGAAGCAAACAAGATTTAAGATGCCACCTCCAACATGTGTCTTGCAGCACTTAGGACATTTATTCTATTACATCATCAGCTGGTGAGGAGCTGGCTCCATCAATGATGTCATTCTTGTAATATTACTTATGCTTCAAGGCTTCATTTAGTAAGAAAATGGTGATATGAGGGAAAGGACTGGGACTAAGCTTCTTTGTGAACATCTATGGGAGGGGCTAATCGTGCTAACCCGATTCTGTCATCTCTTACAGGCTCCTGCCTACTTCATATCTTCAAACTAGCATTGTCGCAGCAGATATAATTTTCCACCATTTGGGCCATCAAACAAAAATTACAACAAAATGTAATATGATGGGAGAGGGCATACGGTTCAATGACTTAATCATTTTTCTCTCTCGGACATTTTGGTTAAATGCCCTAGCCTTCATCAAGAATATTTGTGACTGATATATCCAAGTTTGTGCTATGAGTCATGCCATGTCAAATCACCCACAACAATGATAATTTTCAACTCACCCACCCACCCTTTCTTCTAATTTGGTGTATGGGGTAACTGAGGCTGCAAAATGTGAAATTTCAAGTTTTAGCATCGGATCGGCAGTTTTTGTGCGTCTGTCAAAAATTGACGTGGCTGCCAATTTTTAGATGACCATATCTCTTCTCACCTGTGTGCACACTCAAGTGTCCATGGAAAGGTAATTTCATGTGGAATCCAAATCTGCCATTATATTTTATGTAGGAGCAATTTGCAGTACAATAACCTTGTGGATTACTTGTCCTTGAGATGAACCAACTTGGGTGGAAGATTCACCCAAACATGTTCTCTACTTTTTGAGGTGCGTATAACATTTTGTTGGTCTTCTCAAAGTAGGCAAATTGTGTAAATGTAGTTCATCCGGCTCATGACTCTTTTACGCAGGCTGAACTACAGTATTCCACCAGAAATTAATTGCACCCCCTTTGGTATTTTCTAAGCGAGCAGCACTACACAGGTAGGTAGCATGGCTGACCTAAGTACAGATATGTGTGTGACCCATGTAAAAAAAGTCGAGATTCAACATTACCTTTATCTATTCTTCGAGTCATAGGCTTTGGAATACATTCCAAGACTTGTTTTCCGAATCCTCCCTTACTTGAATGGTTTAACAAGTGTTTGGCATGATAACAGGGTTGAAAATAAGGTCGGGGAAACCAAATTCGCTTGAGCAGGATGATTTTTTTCCCGTGATAGTTTTCAGCTATCACTATAATAGTATAGCTAAATTTAGACTGAAGGATCATTATGACCGTTATTTCCACTTTAAAAGAGTTCATTCCTTCTCAATCAGCTGCAACAATGACTACCTACGTACATACATGCTTGCAGCTTCATCTCATACATGTAGATAGTATAGGAATATAACAATACCTACATACATGCTTGCAGCTTCATCTCATACATGTAGATAGTATAGGAATATAACAATGTCTACGTACATGGTTGCAGCTTCATCCCATACATGTAGATAGTATAGGAATATAACAATGCCTACATACATGCTTGCAGCTTCATCTCATACATGTAGATAGTATAGGAATATAACAATGTCTACGTACATGGTTGCAGCTTCATCTCATACATGTAGATAGTATAGGAATATAACAATGCCTACATACATGCTTGCAGCTTCATCTCATACATGTAGATAGTATAGGAATATAACAATGCCTACATACATGGTTGCAGCTTCATCTCATACATGTAGATAGTATAGGAATATAACAATGCCTACATACATGCTTGCAGCTTCATCTCATACATGTAGATAGTATAGGAATATAACAATGCCTACATACATGGTTGCAGCTTCATCTCATACATGTAGATAGTATAGGAATATAACAATGCCTACATACATGCTTGCAGCTTCATCTCATACATGTAGATAGTATAGGAATATAACAATGCCTACTATGTACATGGTTGCAGCTTCATCTCATACATGTAGATAGTATAGGAATATCACATTTTGGCCTCAAGTATGTCTACTTTGAGAAGAGCTGTAAAGCAAACAAAAAAAAGTATACGCTTTCCCCCCATTTTTTTCTTCAGCCAAGTTCAGCTCAAAGTCATGTGATCCACAAGGTCAAAAGGTTATTATACTTCAAAGTGCTCCTACAATTGCTCCTATATAAAATATAATAGCAGGTTTGGATTCCACATGAAATTACCTTCATCAATAAATTTGGCCCACCGGTTAGGGAGATAGTTATCCTCCTAAAATTGGTGGCCACGCCCATCTGATGGGACGAAACTTGAACTTTAGTCTCTCTCCCTCTCTCTCTTTTTTAAAAAAGCCTCACCACCAAAAATGAACCTATTTGAGGCGGCTGGGTTAATTCATTCATTGATCGAGCATAAATGATCTTGTGTGCACCTGTGAAGCCTCCTAGAACTGCAAACCTTACAGCTTGACCGCCAAGGCAGCAAGAAACACATGAAGGGCAATTATAGCCAATAATGGGTGTGGTCCTAGAGGGGGGGGGGGACTTATTTTTAAGAAGCTGATAACTGTCTCCACTTTGACGCTGTTTCTGAAGGAAGTTGCACATCTAATGTGCTCACTGCAATCATTAAATAACTTCATTCTAAGAAAAGAGGCGCTCTCAAGAGTGGATCTCTTTGCTCTAAGTTTTTGTGTAGACGAGCACGGTAGCTCTATTTGCTTACCTCAATGGAGTCCATTCTTGTGCTAAATTTATTCTTAAAAATAATATTTGAACTAAGTCGATATTTGAACTAAGTCGATCAAATAAGTCGATCAATTAGCTAACAGAAAAATGAAAGCTAACATGCAATGCACAGAACAGCTATGCCAGCAGGTGGTAGGCCTACTGTACTGCCATGCTAGTAGGTGTTGGTCTTATTGTACTGTCATGCTAGTAGGCTGTAGTCCTATTGTACTGTCATGCTAGTTGGTGTGCAGTCCTACCTACACTGCCATGCTAGTTGGTGTGCAGTCCTACCTACACTGCCATGCTATTAGGTGTGTAGTCCTACCTGTACTGCCATGCTAGTTGGTGTGCAGTCCTACCTACACTGCCATGCTAGTTGGTGTGCAGTCCTACCTACACTGCCATGCTAGTTGGTGTGTAGTCTTACCTGTACTGCAATGCTAGTTGGTGTAGTCCTACCTGTACTGCCATGCTAGTAGGTGAATAGTCCTACCTGTACCATCCCACCTGTACCATCCCACCTGTACCATCCCACCTGTACCATCCCACCTGTACCATCCCACCTGTACCACCCTTATAGCCAGGTACCTTCCATTCTGCTTACCAAAAAATGAAAGCTATTTTTTGAATCAAACGGCCGTCTTTCATTTTGAACCCAAAGTCGTACAGAATATATCGAGGTTCCTTTGTAAGTTTTGCTTTCATTTCATCGAAGCTACACTTGTCGACATCTTTGCTGTCTGTATCATGACGATCCCCGATTTCATCAACAACCACTTTCTTCTTGTTCTCAATCTTGAAAGTGACCCATTTGTGTTTGTGCCCAATCTTTATATCATCAAAGACAGTGTTGACCCCTTCATCAATCTCAATTCCTGACATAGCCTGCAACAAGAACATAAGAGAATAGTGACAACAATTATGCCCCCACACACCCTCCCACCAACCACACACCCTCCCACCAACCACACACCCCTCCCACCAGCCACACACACCCTCCCACCAACCACACCCCTCGCACCAATGTGTCCTGGTCATAGTGATGCTCATGGGTGGGACTTGCTTGTCCGTGTCCAGTTCATAGTGATGACCTGGGCACAGACAAGCAAGTCCCACCCATGAGCATCACTATGACCTGGACAAGCAAGTCCCACCCATGAGCATCACTATGACCTGGACAAGCAAGTCCCACCCATGAGCATCACTATGACCTGGACAAGCAAGTCCCACCCATGAGCATCACTATGACCTGGACACAAGACAAGCAAGTCCCACCCATGAGCATCACTATGACCCGGACACGGACAAGCAAGTCCCACCCATGAGCATCACTATGACCTGGACACAGACAAGCAAGTCCCACCCATGAGCATCACTATGACCTGGACACAGACAAGCAAGTCCCACCCATGAGCATCACTATGACCTGGACACGGACAAGCAAGTCCCACCCATGAGCATCACTATGACCTGGACAAGCAAGTTCCACCCATGAGCATCACTATGACCTGGACACGACAAGCAAGTCCCACCCATGAGCATCACTATGACCTGGACAAGCAAGTTCCACCCATGAGCATCACTATGACCTGGACACGGACAAGCAAGTCCCACCCATGAGCATCACTATGACCTGGACACGGACAAGCAAGTCCCACCCATGAGCATCACTATGACCTGGACACGGACAAGCAAGTCCCACCCATGAGCATCACTATGACCTGGGCACAGACAAGCAAGTCCCACCCATGAGCATCACTATGACCTGGACACGGACAAGCAAGTCCCACCCATGAGCATCACTATGACCTGGACACGGACAAGCAAGTCCCACCCATGAGCATCACTATGACCTGGACACGGACAAGCAAGTCCCACCCATGAGCATCACTATGACCTGGACACGGACAAGCAAGTCCCACCCATGAGCATCACTATGACCTGGACACAAGACAAGCAAGTCCCACCCATGAGCATCACTATGACCCGGACACGGACAAGCAAGTCCCACCCATGAGCATCACTATGACCTGGACACAGACAAGCAAGTCCCACCCATGAGCATCACTATGACCTGGACACGGACAAGCAAGTCCCACCCATGAGCATCACTATGACCTGGACACGGACAAGCAAGTCCCACCCATGAGCATCACTATGACCTGGACACAGACAAGCAAGTCCCACCCATGAGCATCACTATGACCTGGACACGGACAAGCAAGTCCCACCCATGAGCATCACTATGACCTGGACACGGACAAGCAAGTCCCACCCATGAGCATCACTATGACCTGGACAAGCAAGTCCCACCCATGAGCATCACTATGACCTGGACACAGACAAGTCCCACCCATGAGCATCACTATGACCTGGACACAGACAAGCAAATGTGTGTTCATGGCAGTGAGCAATCCCTGTTTCCAGATGAAAATGTTACAGCATTCGAATAAACATGGAATTTTCAGGACCCGCCTCTTTCACAGTCATGGATATTTCTGTGGCCACAGTCATCCGTCCAGTCTTGGCACATGTGTAGTTTGTGCTTGTTGTCTAGGTGGGGTTGTGGGATCTGACTGGGATTCACTCCACAGGTAGAACCATACTCAGTACCACTAACTTCTTTAAGGAGAAGCCATAATACAAGATCAAGCTAGAGCTGATTGAGTGCAAAGGTCATGCAGATTGCAATGTGGAGAGCTGGCCTCTAGCTAGCTACTAGTCAGGCCACAGAGGAAGACTGCGCACTAGCAGGCCACAGAGGAAGACTGCACACTAGTCAGGCCACAGAGGAAGACTGCGCACTAGCAGGCCACAGAGGAAGAGACTGCGCACTAGTCAGGCCACAGAGGAAGACTGCGCACTAGCCAGGCCACAGAGGAAGACTGCGCACTAGCCAGGCCACAGAGGAAGACTGCGCACTAGTCAGGCCACAGAGGAAGACTGCGCACTAGCAGGCCACAGAGGAAGACTGCACACTAGTCAGGCCACAGAGGAAGACTGCGCACTAGCAGGCCACAGAGGAAGAGACTGCGCACTAGCCAGGCCACAGAGGAAGACTGCGCACTAGCCAGGCCACAGAGGAAGACTGCGCACTAGTCAGGCCACAGAGGAAGACTGCGCACTAGCAGGCCACAGAGGAAGACTGCGCACTAGTCAGGCCACAGAGGAAGACTGCGCACTAGTCAGGCCACAGAGGAAGACTGCGCACTAGCCAGGCCACAGAGGAAGACTGTGCACTAGCCAGGCCACAGAGGAAGACTGCACACTAGCCAGGCCACAGAGGAAGACTGTGCACTAGCCAGGCCACAGAGGAAGACTGCACACTAGCCAGGCCACAGAGGAAGACTGCACACTAGCAGGCCACAGAGGAAGACTGCGCCCTAGCCAGGCCACAGAGGAATACTGCGCACTAGTCAGGCCACAGAGGAAGACTGTGCACTAGCAGGCAACAGAGGAAGACATCAATGCACTAGATCACTGGCAATGCATTTCACACAAACTGCACATGATTCACGACTATCTGAATGCTCAGTGTATAAGCACATTAACAAGCCAGACAGAAATATGATACGAGGACAGAAACATCCAGTTCAAACACTCGCCCCGATGATGAAGACAGAAGCATTTAGTTCAAACACTCGCCCTAATGATGAAGACAGAAGCATCCAGTTCAAGCACTCGCGCATGATGAAGACAGAAGCATCCAGTTCAAACACTCACTCTGATGACGAATACAGAAGCATCCACTCGGCCCTGATGATGAAGACAGAAGCATCCACTCGCCCTGATGATGAAGACAGAAGCATCTAGTTCAAACACTCGCCCCGATGATGAGGACAGAAGCATCTAGTTCAAACACTCGCCCCGATGATGAAGACAGAAGCATCCAGTTCAAACACTCGCCCCGATGATGAAGACAGAAGCATCTAGTTCAAACATTGGCAATTAAAACTGCTGTCATAACAATATCCTTCCTGTTTGATGGGGTGATCGAGCATACTTTCCCCCGGAATAATTGATGACCACAACTAACTGTTTCCTCCAGTCATGTTCTGCTGTTTCTTGAAGACCCACAGGAAAGCTGCACAGACGTCCTGGAATTTCTTATAATCACCTCACCCTTGAGGAGGCATTTCTGGATAGCTTTTTTGCTATAAGATATGCTGCATAGCTTGTTTACTTGAATGGAGGGCTTACTACTACTACTACTATGCTGCAGTGCAATTGAAAGAAGTCACAGCAAAAAACACAACAAATTCAGTGGCCAATCAGCTATACATGGAGGACATTGATGAGCTTCATTTAGAGTGCAACACTTGATGAGCACATCCGCACGTGACTGACCAGCTGCAAGAGCACACCCAACAAGCATGTAACATCTCCACAAAAGGGATTCATTACTCCAAGTTACAATAGTCACAAGCATTGCTGCATTACACACACACCCATATCATACACATGCATACACTCGCTCCCACACACACATGTAGATGGAGGCTAGCCCTAGGAGCCATCACTCCACAACACTAGTGCCCACTTCCACTAACTGCTATGCTGCATCACAGACATCTCTCTGACACACCTTTCACACATCAGGTGTTGGAGGGTTTCATTATTCCGTGACAGGGTTCATGAATAACAGACACATGAAACACAATCTACACCCTAAATATTGACTACATCAATATGGTTGCCAAATGTTCGGTGCCCACCAAAAACAGGAAAAAATTGTACTGGCTTTCCAAAGGATATTGGTTCAAAGAGCATGGCAACTGAATCTGGCTGCGCAGAGAGAAGCTGGGAACAAAATACTTTCATGATCAAACTGAACCCATTTCAAAATACTCTACCAGAGCCAAGACCACATGTTGGTAAGTACTCAGCTATGCAGCTAAGGGGTACTACATGAACGCTATGCAGCTGAGGGGTACTACATGAAGGCTATGCAGCTGAGGGCTACTACATGAAGGCTATGCAGCTGAGGGCTACTTCATGAAGGCTATGCAGCTGAGGAGTACTACATGAAGGCTATGCAGCTGAGGGCTACTACATGAAGGCTACGCAGCTGAGGGCTACTACATGAAGGCTATGCAGCTGAGGGCTACTACATGAAGGCTATGCAGCTGAGGGCTACTACATGAAGGCTATGCAGCTGAGGGGTACTACATGAAGGCTATGCAGCTGAGGGGTACTAGGATGTGCAGCTGATGTTACTAGGCTATGCAACTAAGGGGTACTAGGCTATGCATCTGAGGGGTGCTAAGCTATACAACTGATATGCAGGGGGCGGGCAGGTGGGTGCTGGGAGGTGCAGGAAGGCAGAAGAACTAATCTGCCAGCTATCCTCACCATACTCAGTCACTAAAGGACATCACTATGCAACACGTGTTCACCAATGTGAAGGCAAGATGTCAAGTAAATGAGGGAGAACAAACACCTTTGAACCTCGCTCACTAACACAGGGAGAATGATAGACACGGCAAAAACCATGTAAGCTGCTAAGTACGTCGAATCAGCAAGGTTCAACTGATGTTCAAAGCCAAACCACACCCAGATTCTTGCTGCTCTTCACAACCAATCTTGTAGTACATGCACATGTCCTGCAGTAGCTGAACAACTAGAGTCACATGTACTGCAGTAGCTGAACAACTAGAGCCACATGTACTGCAGTGGCTGAACAACTAGAGCCACATGTACTGCAGTGGCTGAACAACTAGAGCCACATGTACTGCAGTAGCTGAACAACTAGAGTCACATGTACTGCAGTAGCTGAACAACTAGAGCCACATGTACTGCAGTAGCTGAACACATGTACTGCAGTAGCTGAACAACTAGAGCCACATGTACTGCAGTGGCTGAACAACTAGAGTCACATGTACTGCAGTAGCTGAACAACTAGAGTCACATGTACTACAGTAGCTGAACAACTAGAGCCACATGTACTGCAGTGGCTGAACAACTAGAGCCACATGTACTGCAGTGGCTGAACAACTAGAGCCACATGTACTGCAGTGGCTGAACAACTAGAGCCACATGTACTGCAGTAGCTGAACAACTAGAGCCACATGTACTACAGTAGCTGAACAACTAGAGCCACATGTACTGCAGTGGCTGAACAACTAGAGCCACATGTACTGCAGTGGCTGAACAACTAGAGCCACATGTACTGCAGTAGCTGAACAACTAGAGCCACATGTACTGCAGTGGCTGAACAACTAGAGCCACATGTACTGCAGTAGCTGAACAACTAGAGTCACATGTACTGCAGTAGCTGAACACATGTACTGCAGTAGCTGAACAACTAGAGCCACATGTACTGCAGTGGCTGAACAACTAGAGCCACATGTACTGCAGTAGCTGAACAACTAGAGTCACATGTACTGCAGTAGCTGAACACATGTACTGCAGTAGCTGAACAACTAGAGTCACATGTACTGCAGTAGCTGAACAACTAGAGTCACATGTACTGCAGTAGCTGAACAACTAGAGCCACATGTACTGCAGTAGCTGAACAACTAGAGCCACATGTACTGCAGTAGCTGAACAACTAGAGCCACATGTACTGCAGTGGCTGAACAACTAGAGCCACATGTACTGCAGTGGCTGAACAACTAGAGTCACATGTACTGCAGTAGCTGAACAACTAGAGCCACATGTACTGCAGTAGCTGAACAACTAGAGCCACATGTACTGCAGTGGCTGAACAACTAGAGCCACATGTACTGCAGTAGCTGAACAACTAGAGTCACATGTACTGCAGTGGCTGAACAACTAGAGCCACATGTACTGCAGTAGCTGAACAACTAGAGTCACATGTACTGCAGTAGCTGAACAACTAGTCACATGTACTGCAGTGGCTGAACAACTAGAGTCACATGTACTGCAGTAGCTGAACAACTAGAGCCACATGTACTGCAGTGGCTGTGTACTTGGAACACCTAGGGAAAATGTGCACGAGTGGCTGGACATCTAAAGGCATGTACGAATAACTAGGAACTACTAGTTTAACACCTAAGTTCACCATGGCTATGGGCAGATGTGAGGGGAAGATGTGAGGTGAGGTTAGGAATACCGTCAGAATATGCTCAAAATTTGATCCTACCAACCTGTACACCATGACCTACTATGCCAGCAATACAAGAAGCTAAGCACAATGCTTTCCTTAGTTTTCTCACAGCACACCCTACCTATGAAGACAAGTTAGGTGTTGCTACAACTCTCTCCTCACCCGTGACCTTACAATTTACATTTGCTTCTTACAAAAAAAGTAACCTTTCCCTCTTGATTGACCACTGGGCAACAAACCTAGTATAATGGGGCTGGGGTAAAGAGTCACATGGCCAGACTAGAGAGCAAGTCCATGACAGTCACAATAAAAATCTACAATTTCATAATACAGCTAGATGCTTTCCAATCACACTGACTGCAAATATTTCCCCAAGTTAGCCCTACTACCTCCTTTTATATACAGATAGGGCATGCACATAAGGTCCACATGCAAACTCCACCATCGTCCCTTGCTCTCTTAATGATCTTAATGACACAAGGAACCCCCTCAGGAAAACTCGTCACAGATAACTCAACCCAACCAACGCAGGCTAGCAATAAACAATATGAGAAAGAAAGCCTCACCATGTTTGCAGCAGTGGTAGAAAAACACCGGAGAACAGGCAGTAAGCTCTAGCTGAAAACGCCCAAAAGTGTAAAGTCTATTCTTGGATCTGTATTAATTATGCACATAATAGTTTCCCATTCACGTGTACACATGAGTCTTGCGTGTGTGTGTGTGCGTGTTAGAGCGCGTGCGCGTCCTTGCGTGTATGTGTGTGCGCACAATGGCACCACCCAGAAGGTGTAGCAGCGTATGCAAAACGTGACCATAAAAGGAAACGTTTCTCAGCTGGCAATAGCAGTCACCCCACTTTAGGAAATTATTCACCACACTATCACGCTAAGCTTTGTGTAGGCTCGGTAAGGGGTTTGCACTAGGCTTTTGTTTGTTTACAGTAAGAGGCATGCTGATTACATAGCTACTTGAGTCATGTATAAATTGATAGGTAACCGATAGTTTTTGGAGAATAAGTAAGGTGCAGTTGTTACCTATGTTGAGAGTCTTTCCTATTAACTGGTTTGGCATCCACTTTTTTGTATCAACACGAGATGGTGGACTTGTCTTACATTGTCATAGCTCTTTACAAGGGGAGGGTTGGATAAACTTACATAACTCTGTATATTGCAATGGAATGTACCAGAAGCATACACTTTGTGTAATTAGTTTCTATATGCAAGCAGTTTTGCCATGTAGAATTTGTTGATGGTGCATCAAATAAATTGTGGTCTGAATTTGGTGCGGCAGGCTGGACTGATATTGTCTGTTCATGTAGGTGTGTGAGACGATGTCAAGTTAGTACAGTGCTCCCGTTAATGATATTGTGCGATGACAGTCTGTGCTGGCAAATGGTCTCTGAAGTGGATCTTCTATTTCTAAATGGTTCTATTCAATGTGTGTAGCTTTGATAAGACACGCATACCAAGGAAAGACTTGCTGCTCAACTTTCCCCTCTCATTTGCATGTTTAAATTTGGTCCAGTAACCATGTCATTACTCTAGAATGACTGCTGGATATGCATTAACTATAGCATATGACCGTTGTGTTAGACCACATCCTCTCAGAGACCCTTTATAACCAACTGTTATAATGGGGACATTTTGTTTGCTTTGGTACTCTTAAGTTTGCCGGTTCAATTCCAGGTGGAATCATTGTTCACTTTTCCTCCCACTTTTTCTGCATCATTATTTTCCCACTTTGTACTCGACATCCCCAATTAGATTCTGAGTGGATCATACACTTTTTCTTTCCCTCCCCTATATATCAACAAGGGGAAATTGTGCGAGATGGCTTCGACAAGTAACCATGCCAATTGGCTGAACTGTCTACTAGAATGACTGCTGGAGTCCATTAACATTGGTAGCATAATGGATAGCTAGCTACTTGTCGGTATATGTTATATATGTATGCGATACTTAGGTCCCCATTCCGAGTGCTTTGTTTTCCCCCCTCCTATTTCGAGTTCCAGTTCGACCCTGGTGTAGCCTTTGACCCTGGGTGTATCTATACACTACTTTGACCCTGGGTGTATCTATACACTACTTTGACCCTGAGTGTATCTATACACTGCTTTGACCCTGGGTGTATCCATACACTACTTTGACCCTGGGTGTATCTATACACTGCTTTGACCCTGGGTGTATCTATACACTGCTTTGACCCTGGGTGTATCCATACACTACTTTGACCCTGGGTGTATCCATACACTGCTTTGACCCTGGGTGTATCTATACACTGCTTTGACCCTGGGTGTATCTATACACTGCTTTGACCCTGGGTGTATCTATACACTACTTTGACCCTGAGTGTATCTATACACTACTTTGACCCTGGGTGTATCTATACACTACTTTGACCCTGGGTGTATCTATACACTGCTTTGACCCTGGGTGTATCTATACACTGCTTTGACCCTGGGTGTATCTGTACACTACTTTGACCCTGGGTGTATCTATACACTACTTTGACCCTGGGTGTATCTATACACTGCTTTGACCCTGGGTGTATCCATACACTACTTTGACCCTGGGTGTATCTATACACTGCTTTGACCCTGGGTGTATCTATACACTGCTTTGACCCTGGGTGTATCTATACACTACTTTGACCCTGGGTGTATCTATACACTACTTTGACCCTGGGTGTATCTATACACTACTTTGACCCTGGGTGTATCTATACACTGCTTTGACCCTGGGTGTATCTATACACTGCTTTGACCCTGGGTGTATCTATACACTACTTTGACCCTGGGTGTATCCATACTGCTTTGATCCTGGGTGTATCTATACACTACTTTGACCCTGGGTGTATCCATACACTGCTTTGACCCTGGGTGTATCTATACACTGCTTTGACCCTGGGTGTATCTATACACTACTTTGACCCTGGGTGTATCCATACACTACTTTGACCCTGGGTGTATCTATACACTGCTTTGACCCTGGGTGTATCCATACACTGCTTTGACCCTGGGTGTATCTATACACTGCTTTGACCCTGGGTGTATCTATACACTACTTTGACCCTGGGTGTATCTATACACTACTTTGACCCTGGGTGTATCCATACACTACTTTGACCCTGGGTGTATCCATACACTGCTTTGACCCTGGGTGTATCTATACACTGCTTTGACCCTGGGTGTAACCATACACTGCTTTGACCCTGGGTGTATCTATACACTGCTTTGACCCTGGGTGTATCTATACACTACTTTGACCCTGGGTGTATCTATACACTGCTTTGACCCTGGGTGTATCCATACTGCTTTGATCCTGGGTGTATCCATACACTACTTTGACCCTGGGTGTATCTATACACTACTTTGACCCTGGGTATATCTATACACTGCTGGGTGTAACCATACACTGCTTTGACCCTGGGTGTATCTATACACTACTTTGACCCTGGGTGTATCTATACACTGCTTTGACCCTGGGTGTATCTACCCTGGGTGTATCTATACACTACTTTGACCCTGGGTGTATCCATACTGCTTTGACCCTGGGTGTATCTATACACTGCTTTGACCCTGGGTGTATCTATACACTGCTTTGACCCTGGGTGTATCTATACACTACTTTGACCCTGGGTGTAACCATACACTGCTTTGACCCTGGGTGTATCTATACACTGCTTTGACCCTGGGTGTATCTATACACTGCTTTGACCCTGGGTGTATCCATACACTGCTTTGACCCTGGGTGTATCTATACACTGCTTTGACCCTGGGTGTATCTATACACTACTTTGACCCTGGGTATCTATACACTGCTTTGACCCTGGGTGTATCTATACACTGCTTTGACCATGGGTTAACCTTATACTGCTTTGAACCTGGGTGTGACCTTTGACCCATGGTGTAACCTTTGACCCTTGGTGTGACCTACCCTGGATGTGACCTTTGACCCTGGCTGTAACCTTGCACTTCTTTTTGTTTTTTCCCCTCTTTTTTCTCCTTTGCCTACGAAAACATATTCTGTGGAATGGCTTCGATAAAAAACTCAGTAGCCACCAATACATGTCGTCTCTGTGTGTGTGTGTGTGTGTGTGTGTGTGTGTGTGTGTGTAGAGAAGCCACTGGACTTGAAAGCATCCCACAACAGAGTACGAGTACCTCTATAAAAGGAAAATCCTGTTGTATGTCTGTTCGCTTTGGTGGTCAAGGTCCCCAGTCTGGCAGAATCATTCTTCCCTCCCATCCACCCACCCACCCACCCTGTTTTCCTTTCCCTCCCCTCTATTCGGTTCATACTCGAGAGGTCCCCATTTGAACCTGGTGGCATTGAAGCAGCCAACAAATAGATTTTGTCTCTGTATTGCACTTGCCATTTGAACATTTGAAAGCACTTTCGCAACAGAGTACGGGTATCTTGGCTAGTATATATATATATATATATATATATATATATATATACAGGGTGCAGGTATCTCAGCTAGTACCAGATAAATTGGTTTCTGAATGACGAGTAGTGCTGGCAACCATTCCTGCTTGGTGCACGTGTGAACAGTAACTGAAAACTTAGTAGAGCCCTTGCAACTAGTCAGGGAGATATGTCTGTTGGAGCACACCAGTCAGATAGATATGTCTGTAGGAGCACACCAGTCAGGGAGATATGTCTGTTGGAGCACACCAGTCAGGGAGATATGTCTGTTGGAGCACACCAGTCAGGGAGATATGTCTGTTGGAGCACACCAGTCAGGGAGATATGTCTGTTGGAGCACACCAGTCAGGGAGATATGACTGTTGGAGCACACCAGTCAGGGAGATATGTCTGTTGGAGCACACCAGTCAGGGAGATATGTCTGTTAGAGCACACCAGTCAGGGAGATATGTCTGTAGGAGCACACCAGTCAGGGAGATATGTCTGTTGGAGCACACCAGTCAGGGAGATATGTCTGTAGGAGCACACCAGTCAGGGAGATATGTCTGTTGGAGCACACCAGTCAGGGAGATATGTCTGTTGGAGCACACCAGTCAGGGAGATATGTCTGTAGGAGCACACCAGTCAGGGAGATATGTCTGCTGGAGCACACCAGTCAGGGAGATATGTCTGTAGGAGCACACCAGTCAGGGAGATATGTCTGTTGGAGCACACCAGTCAGGGAGATATATCTGTTGGAGCACACCAGTCGGGGAGATATGTCTGTAGGAGCACACCAGTCAGGGAGATATGTCTGTTGGAGCACACCAGTCAGGGAGATATGTCTGTTGGAGCACACCAGTCAGGGAGATATGTCTGTTGGAGCACACCAGTCAGGGAGATATGTCTGTTGGAGCACACCAGTCAGGGAGATATGTCTGTTGGAGCACACCAGTCAGGGAGATATGTCTGTTGGAGCGCACACCAGTCAGGGAGATATGTCTGTTGGAGCGCACACCAGTCAGGGAGATATGTCTGTAGGAGCACACCAGTCAGGGAGATATGTCTGTTGGAGCACACCAGTCAGAGAGATATGTCTGTTGGAGCACACAGTCAGGGAGATATGTCTGTTGGAGCACACCAGTCAGGTAGATATGTCTGCTGGAGCACACCAGTCAGGGAGATATGTCTGTAGGAGCACACTAGTCAGGGAGATATGTCTGTTGGAGCACACCAGTCTCAGGGAAATATATCTGTTGGAGCACACCAGTCAGGGAGATATGTCTGTAGGAGCACACCAGTCAGGGAGATATGTCTGTTGGAGCACACCAGTCAGGGAGATATGTCTGTAGGAGCACACCAGTCAGGGAGATATATCTGTTGGAGCACACCAGTCAGGGAGATATGTCTGTAGGAGCACACCAGTCAGGGAGATATGTCTGTTGGAGCACACCAGTCAGGGAGATATGTCTGTTGGAGCACACCAGTCAGGGAGATATGTCTGTTGGAGCACACCAGTCAGGGAGATATGTCTGTTGGAGCTCGCTCTAGATATCAATAGAACTCGACTAGAAAGCAGCTGATGTCTAGCTGACTCCCCACAAATGGTTGCAGTCCACATTATGTCGAGGTGTAGGCAGAGAGTGACTTGATGGCAGCTTGGGGTGCATGTATTGGTGACATATCTTTGCTTCTTGATTAGATCCAGTATATTAATATATTATTGGCATTAATTTAGTGGGCACATTTTAAAAATCGATCCAATCAGGGAGTGTGGTACTCCCAACATTGGTTGGACCCCTATTACAAAATGGAGGACGGCAAAACTAAAATATCCAAGCTAATATCTGTAGTGTTTGCCTTGCCTTGCCATTGGTTCTTTTGCTTGGCATTGTATGACGGCTACACGTCACACCATATCTTGAATGGCGGTTATTTCCAGCTTTGCAAGTGCACTGCAAGGAGGATGTGCTGACTTGTAAACAGGAGTGGGAATGACAAGAACATGGTGTAGGGGAACAACTGGTTGGTCTTTGAAGAAGGTTGTCCTCTTCAGTTTGGAATTTGTAACTAAAAGTAAAGACAGAAAAGAAAAAAAGGCTTCTGTTGTTTCTGACATTTGTGTAGGTTTCCAAGATTTGATAGCTTCTGCTTAATTGGGTGTTCGGGTGAGGGTGGGTCTCGCTGGATGCAGGTGTGTCTCGCTGGGTGGGTCTTGCTGGGTGCGGGTGTGTCTCGCTGGGTGCACCAACTGATTCACAGTTGATGGAGAGGCAGATGAAAAGGATATCGGATATCATGAAGCAAGCAAGAAGACTATCCTTGCAACAAGGCACATAAAGAACAATCACATAATTTTGAATAACTCATTGCATGTCAGAGAGAGACATTCAAACATGATCATGTAATAACTACATGCATATAGGCATTTAATTACATACAAATATATATATTAAACAATATATATAATGTTTACATACATGCATACATACATAAACATAGGTCTATCAGTTCAAGGGTAAACGAGGTTGGTTCCTAGTGCTAAAAATAGTTCTAGAAACAGTTATCTTGTTTTATAGCATGAAGCATAACTGTTTGATTGTTGAAGCAGGATGTCTGGGTGGAGTCTTGGAAGATCACTGAGGGATCTCTGGGCGAGGGATATCTGGGTGGAGTCTTGGGACACCGAGGGATGTCTGGGTGGAGTCTTGGAAGATCATTTGGGGGGGGGGGGGGGGGGGGATGTCTGGGTGGAGTCTTGGGAGATCACCGAGGGATGTCTGGGTGGAGTCTTGGGAGATCATTGGGGGAGATGTCTGGGTGGAGTCTTGGGAGATCATTGGGGGGGATATCTGGGTGGAGTCTTGGGAGATCACAGGGATATCTGGGTGGAGTCTTGGAAGATCACTGAGGGATGTCTGGGTCGAGTCTTGGGACACCGAGTGATGTCTGGGTGGAGTCTTGGGAGATAATTGCTAGCACATTTGGTGTAGTGGCCAAGTAACTTAATTGTGAGTTACGTAAGTAGAGAGAGCCCTGTTGAAGTTTGTTCTGGAGAAAGACATACTTCTCCTTCCTCAATTTCACAGCTATAAGTTTGTTCTTGTGCTGAAGAAGAATAATGCCTAGCCTATCTGCATGCGAGGTGATAATAATGCCTAGCCTATCTCGTGAGATTCACCCTCACGAGTGGGAATTCAAGTTAGAAACAAACTGGTTCAGGCACACAGAACCTTGTCTCCAGGTTAGTCGATTTTGGTCATGGGGCACAAAGCAGTTATTGAGAATGCAAATGCCTTATTAGATAGCGTAACATCTTACGCGCTTGCATTCGCACCGAAACTTTCCGCGCGAGCGGCTGGACCTGCTTAGTCGTCGTCCTTTCATCACCTCTTTCATCCCTCGAGACTACCGCTGCCTAGAACAATATTTCCAGTGTTATCTACTAATTGATGGAGTAAGCTAATTGATGGAGTAAGTCGTAGGTGCGATAAAGCTATCGTGTTAGATGTCATCTGGGTGACCGTTATACCTGTACTTGTGTGTACTAATCTGTGTTATAGGCGACACTTTACCTTGCGCGTGGGGAGAGAAAAGCCCATTTACTCAACTAAGTTGGATTTCAATCCAGTGGAAGCTTAATTGAGTATTGTAGCTGTAAGGTGCCAGTTCGTAGCCATGCAGTAGCTGTAGGTGCATGTAGGGTATACTAGAGGTTCATAGCCATGCAGTAGCTAGGTGCATGTAGGGTATACTAGAGGTTCATAGCCATGCAGTAGCTAGGTGCATGTAGGGTATACTAGAGGTCATAGCCATGCAGTAGCTAGGTGCATGTAGGGTATACTAGAGGTCATAGCCATGCAGTAGCTGTAGGTGCATGTAGAGTATACTAGAGGTCATAGCCATGCAGTAGCTAGGTGCATGTAGAGTATACTAGAGGTTCATAGCCATGCAGTAGCTAGGTGCATGTAGGGTATACTAGAGGTCATAGCCATGCAGTAGCTAGGTGCATGTAGGGTATACTAGAGGTCATAGCCATGCAGTAGTTAGGTGCATGTAGGGTATACTAGAGGTCATAGCCATGCAGTAGCTAGGTGCATGTAGGGTATACTAGAGGTCATAGCCATGCAGTAGCTAGGTGCATGTAGGGTATACTAGAGGTCATAGCCATGCAGTAGCTAGGTGCATGTAGGGTATACTAGAGGTCATAGCCATGCAGTAGCTAGGTGCATGTAGGGTATACTAGAGGTCATAGCCATGCAGTAGCTAGGTGCATGTAGGGTATACTAGAGGTCATAGCCATGCAGTAGCTAGGTGCATGTAGAGTATACTAGAAGTTCATAGCCATGCAGTAGCTAGGTGCATGTAGGGTATACTAGAGGTCATAGCCATGCAGTAGCTAGGTGCATGTAGAGTATACTAGAGGTCATAGCCATGCAGTAGCTAGGTGCATGTAGGGTATACTAGAGGTCATAGCCATGCAGTAGCTAGGTGCATGTAGGGTATACTAGAGGTCATAGCCATGCAGTAGATAGGTGCATGTAGGGTATACTAGAGGTCATAGCCATGCAGTAGCTAGGTGCATGTAGGGTATACTAGAGGTCATAGCCATGCAGTAGATAGGTGCATGTAGGGTATACTAGAGGTCCATAGCCATGCAGTAGCTAGGTGCATGTAGGGTATACTAGAGGTCATAGCCATGCAGTAGTTAGGTGCATGTAGGGTATACTAGAGGTCATAGCCATGCAGTAGATAGGTGCATGTAGGGTATACTAGAGGTCATAGCCATGCAGTAGCTAGGTGCATGTAGGGTATACAGTAGCTAGGTGCATGTAGGGTATACTAGAGGTCATAGCCATGCAGTAGCTAGGTGCATGTAGAGTATACTAGAGGTCATGCAGTAGCTAGGTGCATGTAGGGTGTATGTAGAGTATACTAGAGGTCATAGCCATGCAGTAGCTAGGTGCATGTAGGGTAAACTAGAGGTCGTAGCTAGGTGCATGCAGGATATACTAGTAGGGTATACTAGGCATGTACATCTCCGACCTTTTTGACAGTCGAGTGCTAAAGTTGTGAATGTTAGAGATGCAACACCTTTTGATTAGACTTACTAACTTGACCTCGTCAACTACAAATTTCTGGCCACACCTTGTAAAGTTTTAATGGGGGGAGGGGTTAAATAGTAGGTGCTAAATATCTTTTGGTTACCACTTTATAGCTCCATAGATTCTGCGTACTTCATGGTATGGACTTGATATGAAGCTCAAAAGATAGGTCTCTCTGTGTGCTCTCTTTCATACTAAAACATTTCAACTACCCAAGTTACTGGAGCTAAAATGGAGGGAACCTCAAAACCCGAGTGCCTGATTTCTCAACAAGAATAACTGGAGTTTCTCAAGTGTAGACATCTGAAATTAGCACCAGTGGCTAGAGTACTCTATACATTAAAACTTGAGTTTGGGTTGGAAAATAAATGTTAAGGATTACAAAAACCTTCTCAGTGATCAACTTGAAATTGTATTCTCTCGATGTTTCGACTGATGCTCTAGTCTTCTTCAGGAAATGTTAAAGAATTTTAAGAAAATGTATAATCCAACCACGTGCAGGACCATAGCCTGAAAAGATATGGTTGTTTAAATAGTAAGCCACGGATTTCAGACTTGTTCCCGCCCTAAATGCTAAACCTTCAGCCTCTCCCCTTATCTCTTATAATTGCTGATTGTGTCAGAGTAGATGTAGTTAAGTTTAAATGATCTCTACTAGTTTTCCCACTTCAAGTGTTCACATTGGAGGTGTGAGATACACTACACCTAGTAATGAGATTCATGAAGTAATAACCCCTAAACCCACCACATACAGTAGGTGTGAGATACACTACACCCAGTAATGAGATTCATGCAGTAATAACTCCCAAACCCACCACCACATACAGTAGGTGTGAGATACACTACACCTAGTAATGAGATTCATGAAGTAATAACTCCCAAACCCACCACCACATACAGTAGGTGTGAAATACACTACACCTAGTAATGAGATTCATGAAGTAATAACTCCCAAACCCACCACCACATACAGTAGGTGTGAGATACACTACACCTAGTAATGAGATTCATGAAGTAATAACTCCCAAACCCACCACATACAGTAGGTGTGAGATTACTACATCTGGTAATGAGATTCTAAAGTAATGGATTCTAAAGTAATAACCCCCAAACCCACCACATACAGTAGGTGTGAGATTACTACATCTGGTAATGAGATTCTAAAGTAATGGATTCTAAAGTAATAACCCCCAAACCCACCACATACAGTAGGTGTGAGATACACTACACCTGGTAATGAGATTCTAAAGTAATGGATTCTAAAGTAATAACCCCTAAACCCACCACATACAGTAGGTGTGAGATTACTACACCTGGTAATGAGATTCTAAAGTAATGGATTCTAAAGTAATAACTCCCAAACCCACCACATACAGTAGGTGTGAGATACACTACACCTGGTAATGGATTCTAAAGTAATGGATTCTAAAGTAATAACCCCCAAACCCACCACATACAGTAGGTGTGAGATACACTACACCTGGTAATGGATTCTAAAGTAATGGATTCGAAAGTAATAACCCCCAAACCCACCACATACAGTAGGTGTGAGATTACTACACCTGGTAATGGATTCTAAAGTAATGGATTCTAAAGTAATAACCCCCAAACCCACCACATACAGTAGGTGTGAGATACACTACACCTGGTAATGGATTCTAAAGTAATGGATTCTAAAGTCATGGATTCTAAAGTAATAACCCCCAAACCCACCACATACAGTAGGTGTGAGATACACTACACCTGGTAATGAGATTCTAAAGTAATGGATTCTAAAGTAATAACCCCCAAACCCACCACATACAGTAGGTGTGAGATTACTACACCTGGTAATGAGATTCTAAAGTAATGGATTCTAAAGTAATAACCCCCAAACCCACCACATACAGTAGGTGTGAGATACACTACACCTGGTAATGAGATTCTAAAGTAATGGATTTTAAAGTAATAACCCCCAAACCCACCACATACAGTAGGTGTGAGATTACTACACCTGGTAATGAGATTCTAAAGTAATGGATTCTAAAGTAATAACTCCCAAACCCACCACATACAGTAGGTGTGAGATACACTACACCTGGTAATGGATTCTAAAGTAATGGATTCTAAAGTAATAACCCCCAAACCCACCACATACAGTAGGTGTGAGATACACTACACCTGGTAATGGATTCTAAAGTAATGGATTCTAAAGTAATAACCCCTAAACCCACCACATACAGTAGGTGTGAGATTACTACACCTGGTAATGGATTCTAAAGTAATGGATTCTAAAGTAATAACCCCCAAACCCACCACATACAGTAGGTGTGAGATACACTACACCTGGTAATGGATTCTAAAGTAATGGATTCTAAAGTAATAACCCCCAAACCCACCACATACAGTAGGTGTGAGATACACTACACCTGGTAATGAGATTCTAAAGTAATGGATTCTAAAGTAATAACCCCCAAACCCACCACATACAGTAGGTGTGAGATTACTACATCTGGTAATGAGATTCTAAAGTAATGGATTCTAAAGTAATAACTCCCAAACCCACCACATACAGTAGGTGTGAGATACACTACACCTGGTAATGGATTCTAAAGTAATGGATTCTAAAGTAATAACCCCCAAACCCACCACATACAGTAGGTGTGAGATACACTACACCTGGTAATGGATTCTAAAGTAATGGATTCTAAAGTAATAACCCCCAAACCCACCACCATATACAGTAGGTGTGAGATACACTACACCTGGTAATGAGATTCATAAAGTAATAACTCCCAAACCCACCACCATATACAGTAGGTGTGAGATACACTACACCTGGTAATGAGATTCATAAAGTAATAACCACGCAGTAGTGGTTGAGCCTGGATACCACAAAACATGTTGGTGCTGGTGAGTTAATTAAGCACAAGCACATCTGCAAGTCATGGCAGGCGTGAGAGGAGCCAAAGCAGGAAACCTTGCAATGGCCAACAAAGAACTACCGTACAATGGCAAGGTCAGACAGAGGTCAGACAGAGGTCACTTGGTTTTTTGCAAATTGATGAGGCCAGCCAAGTGTGTTATGGCTGTGTATAGGGTGAAGTTAACCGAAGCTGGTGTGTTATGTGTGGTGTGTGGTGTGTGTGGTGTGTGTGCAGGGAGAAGGTAGCTCCTAGTAGCTCACAGAGACAGTTGTGTTATGGTGCTAGGGATGCATTTTACCAGTGTCTGGTGGAGAACAACGAATCTGAAGATGCTTGCAAAGAACTCAAGGAGAAGTACAATACGAGTTGCCTGCAGTCCTGGGTAAGTCAGTTGGGCTCTTCAAGATGGTGTGTTGAATTAGCATGTGTTGCACTCTTAATTTAGAAGGTCACCTATTAAAATTATAATTATGTGTCACAGTCTAAGTAAAACATTTGCTGTGCAAGTCACTAACACATTCACTAGCACGGCTGCAGTGAGGCTACAGCAGTGAGGCTACTAGCACGGCAGCAGTGAGGCTACTAGCACGGCAGCAGTGAGCACGGCAGCAGTGAGGCTACTACGGCAGCAGTGAGGCTACTAGCACGGCAGCAGTGAGGCTACTAGCACGGCAGCAGTGAGGCTACTAGCACGGCAGCAGTGAGGCTACTAGCACGGCAGCAGTGAGGCTACTAGCACGGCAGCAGTGAGGCTACTAGCACGGCAGCAGTGAGGCTACTAGCACGGCAGCAGTGAGGCTACTAGCACGGCAGCAGTGAGGCTACTAGCACGGCAGGAGTGAGCTACTAGCACGGCAGCAGTGAGGCTACTAGCACGGCAGGAGTGGGGTTGCAGTGCAGGCACATGGAGGGAACAGACACAAAGGAAAACTTTGAAGTCGGAGGACAATGGAATCTGTGTCGTAGAGAAAGAAGAGAAAACACCATGAATGGATGGCTGCATGTGTCTGTCTGTGTGTATGTATACATATGCACTGCAGATCATGCTGGCCAGCATCGATCACTGGATCCATTCTGGCATGAAATTTCATATATATGTTTAAAGAACTCTAGTTGTGCAAGGATCCCTGGCAGACTATACTCCCCCTCCAAGTAGGATGACTGGCAGACTATACTCCCCCTCCAAGTAGGATCCCTGGCAGACTATACTACCCCTCCAAGTAGGATCCCTGGCAGACTATACTCCCCCTCCAAGTAGGATCCCTGGCAGACTATACTCCCCCTCCAAGTAGGATCCCTGGCAGACTATACTCCCCCTCCAAGTAGGATCCCTGGCAGACTATACTCCCCCTCCAAGTAGGATCCCTGGCAGACTATACTCCCCCTCCAAGTAGGATGACTGGCAGACTATACTCCCCCTCCAAGTAGGATCCCTGGCAGACTATACTCCCCCTCCAAGTAGGATCCCTGGCAGACTATACTCCCCCTCCAAGTAGGATCCCTGGCAGACTATACTACCCCTCCAAGTAGGATCCCTGGCAGACTATACTCCCTCTCCAAGTAGGATCCCTGGCAGACTATACTACCCCTCCAAGTAGGATGACTGGCAGACTATACTCCCCCTCCAAGTAGGATCCCTGGCAGACTATACTCCCCCTCCAAGTAGGATCTCTGGCAGACTATACTCCCCCTCCAAGTAGGATGACTGGCAGACTATACTCCCCCTCCAAGTAGGATCCCTGGCAGACTATACTACCCCTCCAAGTAGGATCCCTGGCAGACTATACTCCCCCTCCAAGTAGGATGACTGGCAGACTATACTCCCCCTCCAAGTAGGATCCCTGGCAGACTATACTACCCCTCCAAGTAGGATCCCTGGCAGACTATACTACCCCTCCAAGTAGGATCCCTGGCAGACTATACTCCCCCTCCAAGTAGGATCCCTGGCAGACTATACTCCCCCTCCAAGTAGGATCCCTGGCAGACTATACTCCCCCTCCAAGTAGGATCCCTGGCAGACTATACTCCCCCTCCAAGTAGGATCCCTGGCAGACTATACTCCCCCTCCAAGTAGGATGACTGGCAGACTATACTACCCCTCCAAGTAGGATGACTGGCAGACTATACTACCCCTCCAAGTAGGATGACTGGCAGACTATACTCCCTCTCCAAGTAGGATCCCTGGCAGACTATACTACCCCTCCAAGTAGGATCCCTGGCAGACTATACTCCCCCTCCAAGTAGGATGACTGGCAGACTATACTCCCCCTCCAAGTAGGATCCCTGGCAGACTATACTACCCCTCCAAGTAGGATGACTGGCAGACTATACTCCCCCTCCAAGTAGGATCCCTGGCAGACTATACTCCCCCTCCAAGTAGGATCCCTGGCAGACTATACTACCCCTCCAAGTAGGATCCCTGGCAGACTATACTACCCCTCCAAGTAGGATCCCTGGCAGACTATACTACCCCTCCAAGTAGGATCCCTGGCAGACTATACTCCCCCTCCAAGTAGGATCCCTGGCAGACTATACTCCCCCTCCAAGTAGGATCCCTGGCAGACTATACTACCCCTCCAAGTAGGATCCCTGGCAGACTATACTCCCCCTCCAAGTAGGATCCCTGGCAGACTATACTCCCCCTCCAAGTAGGATCCCTGGCAGACTATACTACCCCTCCAAGTAGGATCCCTGGCAGACTATACTACCCCTCCAAGTAGGATCCCTGGCAGACTATACTCCCCCTCCAAGTAGGATGACTGGCAGACTATACTCCCCCTCCAAGTAGGATCCCTGGCAGACTATACTCCCCCTCCAAGTAGGATCCCTGGCAGACTATACTCCCCCTCCAAGTAGGATCCCTGGCAGACTATACTCCCCCTCCAAGTAGGATCCCTGGCAGACTATACTACCCCTCCAAGTAGGATCCCTGGCAGACTATACTCCCCCTCCAAGTAGGATCCCTGGCAGACTATACTACCCCTCCAAGTAGGATCCCTGGCAGACTATACTACCCCTCCAAGTAGGATCCCTGGCAGACTATACTCCCCCTCCAAGTAGGATCCCTGGCAGACTATACTACCCCTCCAAGTAGGATCCCTGGCAGACTATACTACCCCTCCAAGTAGGATCCCTGGCAGACTATACTCCCCCTCCAAGTAGGATCCCTGGCAGACTATACTCCCCCTCCAAGTAGGATCCCTGGCAGACTATACTCCCCCTCCAAGCCATAACATTCCGAGTAGTTTCTGATTATAAAGAATAGTGAGATAAATGAAATATTTGGTGAAACTGAGGCTAGGACTAGTAATAGGTGTTGGTATGGCAGACATGCTAGTTGACCCTGTCCTGACAAACATTGTGATGGTGAGAATCTTCTTGTGTTAAGCTTCCAGGTGTCTCTTACTCCGAGGTCCATAATTAGTGTATGTGTGAGTGGGGGTGTGGCCATCCATTTCAATCAGTCAAGTTTACGAACATGTTCTTTGAGACAAGTTAACTGCATGTTGTGCCTCGAGGCTTGTCGTGATAAATTGATATGGAGGATCTTTATACACACTAGTAGGAAAATAAAATGTCATCTCCGACTTATGGCAATCTACATAAATATATTCATGATTGTGTGTGTTTGTGTGTGTGCAATAATAACCATGGCAACCATGGTAACTATGTACTTATACCATCAGGTGACCTACTTCAACAGAAAGAGAGTGTATGAAGCTTATAAGAAGAAGCTGGACGAGAAAGGCTATCAACCAATAGAAATGAAGATGCAATTCTCTAGCAAGTAATGCCCCTCCCCCCTCCTGGATCACATCAACACATCAAGTGCATACTCACACACACACACACGAGAGGGGCGTGTTCTCATGACATTGTGTATTCATTGTGTACTAATTCATTGTGTACTAATACAAAGCAGAAGTTTTATCATCTCCAACAACTCGCAACTTCATGGCAGGTGGGCGTGTAGTGGGTGTGGTTATATACCTGTGCACCAAGTACTGTGTAGACTTGCACCATGACCTGTGCACCATGTACTGTGTAGACTTGCACTATGACCTATGCACCATGTACTCTGTAGACTTGCACTATGACCTATGCACCATGTACAACAGCCGGAAATGTTGGAAATTAAATTTGCAGTCAAATCCCACAAATGCCAACTAGAATGGGCACCATATAGAACATGCCCACTGCATGAGGACACACAACTATCACTGCCAAGTTGCCAATCATGTTTGATAACTATCGGAATGTTGGAGTCTTGTGGTTTATCCCAATTATAGGACAAGATACTCAAGCAGGTTGATGACTGCTATCAAGAGGTTGAGACAGCCATGACTGCTATCAAGAGGTTGAGACAGCCATGACTGCTATCAAGAGGTTGAGACAGCCATGACTGCTATCAAGAGGTTGAGACAGCCATGACTGCTATCAAGAGGTTGAGATACAGCCATGACTGCTATCAAGAGGTTGAGACAGCCATGACTGCTATCAAGAGGTTGAGACAGCCATGACTGCTATCAAGAGGTTGAGACACAGCCATGACTGCTATCAAGAGGTTGAGACAGCCATGACTGCTATCAAGAGGTTGAGACAGCCATGACTGCTATCAAGAGGTTGAGACACAGCCATGACTGCTATCAAGAGGTTGAGGCACAGCCATGACTGTTATCAAGAGGTTGAGACAGCCATGAGACTGCTATCAAGAGGTTGAGACAGCCATGACTGCTATCAAGAGGTTGAGGCACAGCCATGACTGCTATCAAGAGGTTGAGACAGCCATGACTGCTATCAAGAGGTTGAGACACAGCCATGACTGCTATCAAGAGGTTGAGACAGCCATGACTGCTATCAAGAGGTTGAGACACAGCCATGACTGCTATCAAGAGGTTGAGACACAGCCATGACTGCTATCAAGAGGTTGAGACACAGCCATGACTGCTATCAAGAGGTTGAGACAACCATGACTGCTATCAAGAGGTTGAGACAGCCATGACTGCTATCAAGAGGTTGAGGCACAGCCATGACTGCTATCAAGAGGTTGAGACAGCCATGACTGCTATCAAGAGGTTGAGACACAGCCATGACTGCTATCAAGAGGTTGAGACAGCCATGACTGCTATCAAGAGGTTGAGACAGCCATGACTGCTATCAAGAGGTTGAGACAGCCATGACTGCTATCAAGAGGTTGAGACACAGCCATGACTGCTATCAAGAGGTTGAGACAGCCATGACTGCTATCAAGAGGTTGAGACAGCCATGACTGCTATCAAGAGGTTGAGGCACAGCCATGACTGCTATCAAGAGGTTGAGACAGCCATGACTGCTATCAAGAGGTTGAGAGCACAGCCATGACTGCTATCAAGAGGTTGAGACAGCCATGACTGCTATCAAGATGTTGAGGCACAGCCATGCCTGCTATCAAGAGGTTGAGACACAGCCATGACTGCTATCAAGAGGTTGAGACAGCCATGACTGCTATCAAGAGGTTGAGACAGCCATGACTGCTATCAAGAGGTTGAGACAGCCATGACTGCTATCAAGAGGTTGAGACAGCCATGACTGCTATCAAGAGGTTGAGACAGCCATGACTGCTATCAAGAGGTTGAGACAGCCATGAATGCTATCAAGAGGTTGAGACAGCCATGACTGCTATCAAGAGGTTGAGACAGCCATGACTGCTATCAAGAGGTTGAGACAGCCATGACTGCTATCAAGAGGTTGAGGCACAGCCATGACTGCTATCAAGAGGTTGAGACAGCCATGACTGCTATCAAGAGGTTGAGGCACAGCCATGACTGCTATCAAGAGGTTGAGACAGCCATGACTGCTATCAAGAGGTTGAGACAGCCATGACTGCTATCAAGAGGTTGAGACACAGCCATGACTGCTATCAAGAGGTTGAGACAGCCATGACTGCTATCAAGAGGTTGAGACACAGCCATGACTGCTATCAAGAGGTTGAGGCACAGCCATGACTGCTATCAAGAGGTTGAGACAGCCATGACTGCTATCAAGAGGTTGAGACAGCCATGACTGCTATCAAGAGGTTGAGACAGCCATGACTGCTATCAAGAGGTTGAGACACAGCCATGACTGCTATCAAGAGGTTGAGACAGCCATGACTGCTATCAAGAGGTTGAGACAGCCATGACTGCTATCAAGAGGTTGAGACAGCCATGACTGCTATCAAGAGGTTGAGACACAGCCATGACTGCTATCAAGAGGTTGAGACAGCCATGACTGCTATCAAGAGGTTGAGACAGCCATGACTGCTATCAAGAGGTTGAGGCACAGCCATGACTGCTATCAAGAGGTTGAGACAGCCATGACTGCTATCAAGAGGTTGAGACAGCCATGACTGCTATCAAGAGGTTGAGGCACAGCCATGACTGCTATCAAGAGGTTGAGACAGCCATGACTGCTATCAAGATGTTGAGGCACAGCCATGCCTGCTATCAAGAGGTTGAGACACAGCCATGACTGCTATCAAGAGGTTGAGACAGCCATGACTGCTATCAAGAGGTTGAGACAGCCATGACTGCTATCAAGAGGTTGAGACAGCCATGACTGCTATCAAGAGGTTGAGACAGCCATGACTGCTATCAAGAGGTTGAGACAGCCATGACTGCTATCAAGAGGTTGAGACAGCCATGAATGCTATCAAGAGGTTGAGACAGCCATGACTGCTATCAAGAGGTTGAGACAGCCATGACTGCTATCAAGAGGTTGAGACAGCCATGACTGCTATCAAGAGGTTGAGGCACAGCCATGACTGCTATCAAGAGGTTGAGACAGCCATGACTGCTATCAAGAGGTTGAGGCACAGCCATGACTGCTATCAAGAGGTTGAGACAGCCATGACTGCTATCAAGAGGTTGAGACAGCCATGACTGCTATCAAGAGGTTGAGACACAGCCATGACTGCTATCAAGAGGTTGAGACAGCCATGACTGCTATCAAGAGGTTGAGACAAGAGGTTGAGACAGCCATGACTGCTATCAAGAGGTTGAGACAGCCATGACTGCTATCAAGAGGTTGAGACAGCCATGACTGCTATCAAGAGGTTGAGACACAGCCATGACTGCTATCAAGAGGTTGAGACAGCCATGACTGCTATCAAGAGGTTGAGGCACAGCCATGACTGCTATCAAGAGGTTGAGACAGCCATGACTGCTATCAAGAGGTTGAGACAGCCATGACTGCTATCAAGAGGT
>JAQNBH010000015.1:508166-645666 GCA_028752905.1 Cladorhizidae sp. MBARI D1340-BT2 | reverse complement strand
CTCCACCCAGTGTGGTGTTGGTCCAGTGTGTGTCCCCATAGAGCTATTGTCAACCTACTTCACCATGCCTCCACCCAGTGTGATGTTGGTCCAGTGTGTGTCCCCATAGAGCTATTGTCAACTTACTTCACCCTGCCTACCCACTGTGGTGTTGGTCCAGTGTGTGTCCCCATAGAGCTATTGTCAACCTACTTCACCCTGCCTCCACCCAGTGTGATGTTGGTCCAGTGTGTGTCCCCATAGAGCTATTGTCATCCTACTTCACCCTGCCTCCACCCTGTGTGGTGTTGGTCCAGTGTGTGTCCCCATAGAGCTATTGTCATCCTACAGTACTTCACCCTGCCTCCACCCAGTGTGATGTTGGTCCAGTGTGTGTCCCCATAGAGCTATTGTCAACCTACTTCACCCTGCCTCCACCCAGTGTGGTGTTGGTCCAGTGTATGTCCCCCATAGAGCTATTGTCAACCTACTTCACCATGCCTCCACCCAGTGTGATGTTGGTCCAGTGTGTGTCCCCATAGAGCTATTGTCAACCTACTTCACCCTGCCTACCCACTGTGGTGTTGGTCCAGTGTGTGTCCCCATAGAGCTATTGTCAACCTACTTCACCCTGCCTCCACCCAGTGTGATGTTGGTCCAGTGTGTGTCCCCATAGAGCTATTGTCATCCTACTTCACCCTGCCTCCACCCTGTGTGGTGTTGGTCCAGTGTGTGTCCCCATAGAGCTATTGTCAACCTACTTCACCCTGCCTCCACCCAGTGTGATGTTGGTCCAGTGTGTGTCCCCATAGAGCTATTGTCAACCTACTTCAACCTACCTCCACCCAGTGTGATGTTGGTCCAGTGTGTGTGCTATTGTCATCCTACTTCACCCTGCCTCCACCCAGTGTGATGTTGGTCCAGTGTGTGTCCCCATAGAGCTATTGTCAACCTACTTCAACCTGCCTCCACCCAGTGTGATGTTGGTCCAGTGTGTGTCCCCATAGAGCTATTGTCAACCTACTTCACCCTGCCTCCACCCAGTGTGGTGTTGGTCCAGTGTATGTCCCCCACAGAGCTATTGTCATCCTACTTCACCTTGCCTCCACCCAGTGTGATGTTGGTCCAGTGTGTGTCCACACAGAGCTATTGTCATCCTACTTCACCCTGCCTCCACCCAGTGTGATGTTGGTCCAGTGTGTGTCCCCATAGAGCTATTGTCAACCTACTTCACCCTGCCTCCACCCAGTGTGATGTTGGTCCAGTGTGTGTCCCCATAGAGCTATTGTCAACCTACTTCACCCTGCCTCCACCCAGTGTGATGTTGGTCCAGTGTGTGTCCCCATAGAGCTATTGTCAACCTACTTCACCCTGCCTCCACCCTGTGTGATGTTGGTCCAGTGTGTGTCCCCATAGAGCTATTGTCAACCTACTTCACCCTGCCTCCACCCTGTGTGATGTTAGTCCAGTGTGTGTCCCCATAGAGCTATTGTCAACCTACTTCACCCTGCCTCCACCCAGTGTGATGTTGGTCCAGTGTGTGTGCTATTGTCAACCTACTTCACCCTGCCTCCACCCTGTGTGGTGTGGTGCAGTTTTTCTCGTTGCTCACTCACTCACTCGCTGAGAACAACTCTGTAAACACACGATGGCAACTGCATGATCGAAGGAAAGGAATTCCCAGGCAGGAAACCACACCCTCTGTTGAAACCACAGATTATTTTCATCCACATCAAGACACACAAACATAAGAGGGTAACTCTAGAAACCCATTTGGCCCACCTGCGCAGTCCCCGCAGCTGAGGCCAGACAGCTGCCCTGTGTAGAGGAGGGAGCTGTAGGATTAGTCTGCAGCACCTCACAAAGTTATTGGCTACAAAGCTCAGAGCTACTTCCATGGCCAATTCTAGCACACTCCCCTCAGTCCTGTAGCACATGACAAGGTGTGCATGGCAACCATCAGTGGCATGGCAACCATCGTGGTATGGCAACCATTAGTGTGTGGTGTACATAATAATAATAATAATAGAAACTTGAAGATCATTCCCATTCCATAGTTGTCTCTGCCATGCCCCACTAATTATTATATCTCAGCCTAGAAGCTATGGTGGCCATCTGTATGGCCACAGCTACCAGCCTCCAGGAAGCTATGGTGACCATCTGTGTGGCCACAGCTACCAGCCTCCAGGAAGCTATGGTGACCATCTGTATGGCCACAGCTACCAGCCTCCAGGAAGCTATGGTGACCATCTGTATGGCCACAGCTACCAGCCTCCAGGAAGCTATGGTGACCATCTGTATGGCCACAGCTACCAGCCTCCAGGAAGCTATGGTGGCCATCTGTATGGCCACAGCTACCAGCCTCCAGGAAGCTATGGTGGCACAACCAGAAAAATTTATGGTGAATTTAATTTGGCAGTTTAGCAGATTGACAGATGACCTCCAAATTAAACTCCACTAATAATTATTTTTTATGTTGTCATTATTATCTGGTGGGTAGGGCCTGCTAATTTCTCACACTCGTAAGAAGAACATGGCGCTGACCAGGAATTTTGCTAGAGAGAGCTTTCAATCAAAGGTTCCGTTATTGTCAGGCAGAGCGCTAGCAGCTATCCTCAGAGACACATAGTCGACAGTGGTGTTCCTTCCACCATATCTCTCTCTCCAGGCCAATTCTTCCCATCTTCACTCATCTTCACTCATCTTCACGAGCATCTTATAAATATGAAGTCCCACAATGACTGCTGCAAGCATAAGTGCAAACACAATGAGTCTATACCTCGTGCTGCACCCACTAATTCCCAATACTGGATGCGACCACACCTTTCACAAGCTTAACGCTCAACCCATCTGCCAAATCCCATCCCCTCACTATAATCTCCACACTGCAGCATCACACCGCAGGAACGCAGACACCTGGAAGACACCTTGTATCAGGAGGCTCTTCTGCTGAGGAAGGCCTGCACAGACACCTGGCTGACCCCTGACTGTATCAGGAGGCTCTTCTGCTGAGGAAGCTTGTGCAGTTTAGGCTATAATAAACAAACCAGGGTCCTACCTGGAGATCCTGCCTAGGAGATAAAAAATAAATTCTATAATTGTGACTTGTGTACTGTTATAATTGAGGGAGGGGAGGGGAGTGGGGGAGGTCTCTACTATTACTAGCACAACTGCTATTCATTTATTTCTTACATTAAGTTAATTAATGCACACCAGACTATTCTTGCAGTTTACAATTTGCCCAACACCTAGTAAGTGCTCACCACTCCCACCACCTAGTAAGTACCTGCCACTCCCACCACCTAGTAAGTGCCCACCACTCCCACCACCTAGTAAGTGCCCACCACTCCCACCACCTAGTAAGTGCCCACCACTCCCACCACCTAGTAAGTGCCCACCACTCCCACCACCTAGTAAGTACCCTCCACTCCCACCACCTAGTAAGTGCCCACCACTCCCACCACCTAGTAAGTACCCACCACTCCCACCACCTAGTAAGTGCTCACCACTCCCACCACCTAGTAAGTACCCACCACTCACACCACCTAGTAAGTACCTGCCACTCCCACCACCTAGTAAGTGCCCACCACTCCCACCACCTAGTAAGTGCTCACCACTCCCACCACCTAGTAAGTGCTCACCACTCCCACCACCTAGTAAGTGCCCACCACTCCCACCACCTAGTAAGTGCCCACCACTCCCACCACCTAGTAAGTACCCACCACTCCCACCACCTAGTAAGTGCTCACCACTCCCACCACCTAGTAAGTGCCTGCCACTCCCACCACCTAGTAAGTGCTCACCACTCCCACCACCTAGTAAGTGCCCACCACTCCCACCACCTAGTAAGTGCTCACCACTCCCACCACCTAGTAAGTGCCCACCACTCCCACCACCTAGTAAGTGCCTGCCACTCCCAACACCTAGTAAGTGCCTGCCACTCCCACCACCTAGTAAGTGCCCACCACTCCCACCACCTAGTAAGTGCTCACCACTCCCACCACCTAGTAAGTGCCCACCACTCCCACCACCTAGTAAGTGCTCACCACTCCCACCACCTAGTAAGTGCCCACCACTCCCACCACCTAGTAAGTGCCTGCCACTCCCAACACCTAGTAAGTGCCTGCCACTCCCACCACCTAGTAAGTGTCCACCACTCCTACCACCTAGTAAGTGCCCACCACTCCCACCACCTAGTAAGTGCCCACCACTCCCACCACCTAGTAAGTGCTCACCACTCCCACCACCTAGTAAGTGCTCACCACTCCCACCACCTAGTAAGTGCTCACCACTCCCACCACCTAGTAAGTGCCCGCCACTCCCACCACCTAGTAAGTGCTCACCACTCCCACCACCTAGTAAGTGCCCACCACTCCCACCACCTAGTAAGTGCTCACCACTCCCACCACCTAGTAAGTGCCCACCACTCCCACCACCTAGTAAGTGCCCACCACTCCCACCACCTAGTAAGTGCCTGCCACTCCCACCACCTAGTAAGTGCTCACCATTCCCACCACCTAGTAAGTGCCCACCACTCCCACCACCTAGTAAGTGCCTGCCACTCCCACCACCTAGTAAGTGCCCACCACTCCCACCACCTAGTAAGTGCCTGCCACTCCCACCACCTAGTAAGTGCCCACCACTCCCACCACCTAGTAAGTACCCACCACTCCCACCACCTAGTAAGTACCCACCACTCCCACCACCTAGTAAGTGCCTGCCACTCCCACCACCTAGTAAGTGCCCACCATTCCCACCACCTAGTAAGTACCCACCACTCCCACCACCTAGTAAGTGCTCACCACTCCCACCACCTAGTAAGTGCCTGCCACTCCCAACACCTAGTAAGTGCCTGCCACTCCCACCACATAGTAAGTGCCCACCACTCCCACCACCTAGTAAGTGCTCACCACTCCCACCACCTAGTAAGTGCTCACCACTCCCACCACCTAGTAAGTGCCTGCCACTCCTACCACCTAGTAAGTGCCCACCACTCCCACCACCTAGTAAGTGCTCACCACTCCCACCACCTAGTAAGTACCTGCCACTCCCACCACCTAGTAAGTACCCTCCACTCCCACCACCTAGTAAGTGCTCACCACTCCCACCACCTAGTAAGTGCTCACCACTCCCACCACCTAGTAAGTGCCTGCCACTCCCACCACCTAGTAAGTACCTGCCACACCCACCACCTAGTAAGTGCCCACCACTCCCACCACCTAGTAAGTGCCTGCCACTCCCACCACCTAGTAAGTGCACACCACTCCCACCACCTAGTAAGTGCCCACCACTCCCACCACCTAGTAAGTGCCTGCCACTCCCACCACCTAGTAAGTGCACACCACTCCCACCACCTAGTAAGTGCCCAACACTCCCAACTCCTATTTAAAGTTTTGTTCCCACCCCAGCCCCAGCCCAGCCCTAGCCCTAGCCCCAGCCCCAGCCCCAGCCCTAGCCCTTTATTTTTCAAGAGGGAACTTTTATTTCAAGTTAAAAGTTCCAGGGGGAACATATTTTTTAAAGAAAAAGTTCCAGGGGGGGACCAAATTTGTCATGACAGGCCAACCAACACCATCTAGAGAATATCTAACACTGTAGCTTATTAAATGGACCATCCTTACCATGTATGTATGTTAGTTATAGTGTACTTGTCATATTAATATTTGATCGAGTTATACATGCAAGCAAATAGGGTATAACTCAATTTCAAAAGACGATCGCTGGATTTGCTATCGGAAGAGAAGACAAGAGAAGTCAGAGCAGCAAATCCTCTGGCCTAGAGCAGTAAATCCTGGCCCAGAGCAGCAAATCCTGGCCCAGAGCAGCAAATCCTGGCCCAGAGCAGCAAATCCTGGCCCAGAGCAGCAAATCCTGGCCCAGAGCAGCAAATCCTGGCCTAGAGCAGCAAATCCTGGCCTAGGGCAGCAAATCCTGGCCCAGAGCAGCAAATCCTGGCCTAGAGCAGCAAATCCTGGCCTAGAGCAGGCCCAGAGCAGCAAATTCTGGCCCAGAGCAGCAAATCCTGGTGTAGAGCAAATCCTGGCCCAGAGCAGCAAATCCTGGCCTAGAGCAGCAAATCCTGGCCCAGAGCAGTAAATCCTGGCCCAGAGCAGCAAATCCTGGCCTAGGGCAGCAAATCCTGGCGTAGAGCAGCAAATCCTGGCCCAGAGCAGCAAATCCTGGCCCAGAGCAGCAAATCCTGGCCCAGAGCAGCAAATCCTGGCCCAGAGCAGCAAATCTTGGCCCAGAGCAGCAAATCCTGGCCCAGAGCAGCAAATCCTGGCCCAGAGCAGCAAATCCTGGCCCAGAGCAGCAAATCCTGGCCCAGAGCTGGCCCAGAGCAGCAAATCCTGGCCCAGAGCAGCAAATCCTGGCCCAGAGCAGCAAATCCTGGCCCAGAGCAGCAAATCCTGGCCCAGAGCAGCAAATCCTGGCCCAGAGCAGCAAATCCTGGCCCAGAGCAGCAAATCCTGGCCCAGAGCAGCAAATCCTGGCCCAGAGCAGCAAATCCTGGCCCAGAGCAGCAAATCCTGGCCCAGAGCTGGCCCAGAGCAGCAAATCCTGGCCCAGAGCAGCAAATCCTGGCCCAGAGCAGCAACCTAGCTCCAAACTTATGAACTTTATTGTAAATGATAAAAATATCATTGATGTGCATCATATAGAATCACCAGGCTAGGGCTGAAGCACTCGCAACATGTGGCAAGTGCTCACACGCTGACTTAAGAGGTGAAAGGTTAAGTGTCATTGGCAGGTTGTGTACTTATGGCAATATTATCACATTAATGACATCATGCAGAGCATCAGCAGCTGCCTACATTAATGACATCATGCAGAGCATCAGCAGCTGCCTACATTAATGACATCATGCAGAGCATCAGCAGCTGCCTACATTAATGACATCATGCAGAGCATTAGCAGCTGCCTACATTAATGACATCATGCAGAGCATCAACAGCTGCCTACATTAATGACATCATGCAGAGCATCAGCAGCTGCCTACATTAATGACATCATGCCGAGCATTAGCAGCTGCCTACATTAATGACATCATGCAGAGCATCAGCAGCTGCCTACATTAATGACATCATGCAGAGCATCAGCAGCTGCCTACATTAATGACATCATGCAGAGCATCAGCAGCTGCCTACATTAATGACATCATGCAGAGCATCAGCAGCTGCCTACATTAATGACATCATGCAGAGCATCAGCAGCTGCCTACATTAATGACATCATGCAGAGCATCAGCAGCTGCCTACATTAATGACATCATGCAGAGCATTAGCAGCTGCCTACATTAATGACATCATGCAGAGCATCAGCAGCTTCCTACATTAATGACATCATGCAGAGCATCAGCAGCTGCCTACATTAATGACATCATGCAGAGCATTAGCAGCTGCCTACATTAATGACATCATGCAGAGCATCAGCAGCTGCCTACATTAATGACATCATGCAGAGCATCAGCAGCTGCCTACATTAATGACATCATGCAGAGCACCAGCAGCTGCCTACATTAATTACATCATGCAGAGCATCAGCAGCTGCCTACATTAATGACATCATGCAGAGCACCAGCAGCTGCCTACATTAATGACATCATGCAGAGCATCAGCAGCTGCCTACATTAATGACATCATGCAGAGCATCAGCAGCTGCCTACATTAATGACATCATGCAGAGCATTAGCAGCTGCCTACATTAATGACATCATGCAGAGCATCAGCAGCTGCCTACATTAATGACATCATGCAGAGCATCAGCAGCTGCCTACATTAATGACATCATGCAGAGCATCAGCAGCTGCCTACATTAATGACATCATGCAGAGCATCAGCAGCTGCCTACCGCATGGCTAAGGAGCAGGCACGATGGAGCACTTCAGGACTTCCTAGGGGAAGAACATAATGCAGTGTGTTTCACACAGACACAATGGCTCCATGGCTGCTATGGTTACCTAGGTTACTATGGTTACCTAGATTGGTAAGGATGAAGTAAGCTTCAAATTCTGCACTCGAGGAAGACTGCCAGCAAGAGGACTCTGACCTCAGTACCTTGATTAGACATTGCTGCAGATGACCAGAGTTTAACTTGGGGTCAAACTTCTGTAATGGATAATCCCATGACCTATGAACAACACACAGTGTGTGTGTGTGTGTGCGTATGGGTGGCTGATGGGCCAGTTGACCAACAAGATATAGGCTTACAACCAGTTCACCAATCTCAGCATCCTCTGACTGGCTTCATTGGTTGGCTCCTTTAAATAGGCTCCCAGCCCCAGCCAGACCTTATAAGGTAATAATATAACTGCTAGCCTAGACTTGACTTGCTAAGGATTTCGTTCATAATAAGTTAATAACACAGCAGTGGATAATGTTCTAAGTGACATATAATTAAATTATCACACTCAGCCTATAATGAAATGTTCCTTGCTAGGGCTAGGGCTAGGGCTACGGCTAGGGCTAGGTTGGTTAGGGAGACTGCTGGAGGACCCATAACAGTGTGTGGGGTTGTGGTGTGCATGTGCGTATGACATGTTGTATGTGGTACGCGTGTGTGTACATGATACGGTGTGTGTGTGTGTAAGTGGTAAGTGTGTGGTGTATGGTGCAAACATGGGGTACAATAAGTGGCAAATACAAATACATGTAGAATCTTTCTCAAGTATGAGAACAAACAGCTTCCTGTGTTGGAATCAAGGTGAGAACAAACAGCTTCCTGTGTTGGAATCAAGGTGAGAACAAACAGCTTCCTGTGTTGGAATCAAGGTGAGAACAAACAGCTTCCTGTGTTGGAATCAAGGTGAGAACAAACAGCTTCCTGTGTTGGAATCAAGGTGAGAACAAACAGCTTCCTGTGTTGGAATCAAGGTGAGAACAAACAGCTTCCTGTGTTGGAATCAATATGAGAACAAACAGATTCCAACACTGGAATCAAGGTGAGAACAAACAGCTTCCTGTGTTGGAATCAAGGTGAGAACAAACAGCTTCCTGTGTTGGAATCAAGATGAGAACAAACAGCTTCCTGGGTTGGAATCAAGGTGAGAACAAACAGATTCCTGTGTTGGAATCAAGTATGAGAACAAACAGCTTCCTGTGATGGAATGAGTGTGAGAACAAACAGATTCCTGTGAAGGTGAGAACAAACAGCTTCCTGTGTTGGAATGGGCATCAAAAGAGAAAGGAACAAGGGTAGACCACAACCAGTTTGATGACCCTTTACCATTGAATACATACCAATATCATACTTTTTTAAATCAGTACAATGATGGGTGTACATAATTTTAAATAGTACACGGTCATCTAAATGGTTTGGTCTGCCTGTGGGAGCACAATCCTGTTCCTTGCTCTTTTTAAGACGCCGTCCAATTAATCACTAGTGATAATTCAATAGGATTAGCCCAGGAGAGTGCAGAGGTCACTAGTGATAATTCAATAGGATTAGCCCAGGAGAGTGCATAGGTCACTAGTGATAATTCAATAGGATTGGCCCAGGAGAGTGCATAGGTCACTAGTGATAATTCAATAGGATTAGCCCAGGAGAGTGCATAGGTCACTAGTGATAATTCAATAGGATTAGCCCAGGAGAGTGCATAGGTCACTAGTGATAATTCAATAGGATTGGTCCAGGAGAGTGCAGAGGTCACTAGTGATAATTCAATAGGATTAGCCCAGGAGAGTGCATAGGTCACTAGTGATAATTCAATAGGATTGGCCCAGGAGAGTGCAGAGGTCACTAGTGATAATTCAATAGGATTAGCCCAGGAGAGTGCATAGGTCACTAGTGATAATTCAATAGGATTAGCCCAGGAGAGTGCATAGGTCACTAGTGATAATTCAATAGGATTAGCCCACAGGAGAGTGCATAGGTCACTAGTGATAATTCAATAGGATTAGCCCAGGAGAGTGCATAGGTCACTAGTGATAATTCAATAGGATTAGCCCAGGAGAGTGCATAGGTCACTAGTGATAATTCAATAGGATTGGTCCAGGAGAGTGCATAGGTCACTAGTGATAATTCAATAGGATTAGCCCAGGAGAGTGCATAGGTCACTAGTGATAATTCA
Organism: Cladorhizidae sp. MBARI D1340-BT2; assembly: GCA_028752905.1. Lineage (NCBI taxonomy): Eukaryota > Metazoa > Porifera > Demospongiae > Poecilosclerida > Cladorhizidae > Cladorhizidae sp. MBARI D1340-BT2. Next base: position 635,618 of record JAQNBH010000015.1, on the reverse strand, counting down.
ATAGGATTGGCCCAGGAGAGTGCAGAGGTCACTAGTGATAATTCAATAGGATTAGCCCAGGAGAGTGCATAGGTCACTAGTGATAATTCAATAGGATTAGCCCAGGAGAGTGCAGAGGTCACTAGTGATAATTCAATAGGATTAGCCCAGGAGAGTGCATAGGTCACTAGTGATAATTCAATAGGATTAGCCCACAGGAGAGTGCATAGGTCACTAGTGATAATTCAATAGGATTAGCCCAGGAGAGTGCATAGGTCACTAGTGATAATTCAATAGGATTAGCCCAGGAGAGTGCAGAGGTCACTAGTGATAATTCAATAGGATTAGCCCAGGAGAGTGCAGAGGTCACTAGTGATAATTCAATAGGATTAGCCCAGGAGAGTGCAGAGGTCACTAGTGATAATTCAATAGGATTAGCCCAGGAGAGTGCATAGGTCACTAGTGATAATTCAATAGGATTAGCCCAGGAGAGTGCATAGGTCACTAGTGATAATTCAATAGGATTGGCCCAGGAGAGTGCATAGGTCACTAGTGATAATTCAATAGGATTGGTCCAGGAGAGTGCATAGGTCACTAGTGATAATTCAATAGGATTGGCCCAGGAGAGTGCAGAGGTCACTAGTGATAATTCAATAGGATTAGCCCAGGAGAGTGCATAGGTCACTAGTGATAATTCAATAGGATTAGCCCAGGAGAGTGCAGAGGTCACTAGTGATAATTCAATAGGATTAGCCCAGGAGAGTGCATAGGTCACTAGTGATAATTCAATAGGATTAGCCCAGGAGAGTGCATAGGTCACTAGTGATAATTCAATAGGATTGGTCCAGGAGAGTGCATAGGTCACTAGTGATAATTCAATAGGATTAGCCCAGGAGAGTGCAGAGGTCACTAGTGATAATTCAATAGGATTAGCCCAGGAGAGTGCATAGGTCACTAGTGATAATTCAATAGGATTAGCCCAGGAGAGTTCATAGGTCACTAGTGATAATTCAATAGGATTAGCCCAGGAGAGTGCATAGGTCACTAGTGATAATTCAATAGGATTGGCCCAGGAGAGTGATAATTCAATAGGATTAGCCCAGGAGAGTGCAGAGGTCACTAGTGATAATTCAATAGGATTAGCCCAGGAGAGTGCATAGGTCACTAGTGATAATTCAATAGGATTGGTCCAGGAGAGTGCATAGGTCACTAGTGATAATTCAATAGGATTAGCCCAGGAGAGTGCATAGGTCACTAGTGATAATTCAATAGGATTAGCCCAGGAGAGTGCATAGGTCACTAGTGATAATTCAATAGGATTAGCCCAGGAGAGTGCAGAGGTCACTAGTGATAATTCAATAGGATTAGCCCAGGAGAGTGCAGAGGTCACTAGTGATAATTCAATAGGATTGGTCCAGGAGAGTGCATAGGTCACTAGTGATAATTCAATAGGATTAGCCCAGGAGAGTGCAGAGGTCACTAGTGATAATTCAATAGGATTAGCCCAGGAGAGTTCATAGGTCACTAGTGATAATTCAATAGGATTAGCCCAGGAGAGTGCAGAGGTCACTAGTGATAATTCAATAGGATTAGCCCAGGAGAGTGCAGAGGTCACTAGTGATAATTCAATAGGATTAGCCCAGGAGAGTGCATAGGTCACTAGTGATAATTCAATAGGATTGGCCCAGGAGAGTGCAGAGGTCACTAGTGATAATTCAATAGGATTGGCCCAGGAGAGTGCATAGGTCACTAGTGATAATTCAATAGGATTAGCCCAGGAGAGTGCATAGGTCACTAGTGATAATTCAATAGGATTAGCCCAGGAGAGTGCATAGGTCACTAGTGATAATTCAATAGGATTAGCCCAGGAGAGTGCATAGGTCACTAGTGATAATTCAATAGGATTAGTCCAGGAGAGTGCAGAGGTCACTAGTGATAATTCAATAGGATTAGCCCAGGAGAGTGCATAGGTCACTAGTGATAATTCAATAGGATTGGCCCAGGAGAGTGCATAGGTCACTAGTGATAATTCAATAGGATTGGTCCAGGAGAGTGCATAGGTCACTAGTGATAATTCAATAGGATTGGCCCAGGAGAGTGCATAGGTCACTAGTGATAATTCAATAGGATTAGCCCAGGAGAGTGCATAGGTCACTAGTGATAATTCAATAGGATTAGTCCAGGAGAGTGCATAGGTCACTAGTGATAATTCAATAGGATTAGCCCAGGAGAGTGCAGAGGTCACTAGTGATAATTCAATAGGATTAGCCCAGGAGAGTGCAGAGGTCACTAGTGATAATTCAATAGGATTAGCCCAGGAGAGTGCAGAGGTCACTAGTAATAATTCAATAGGATTAGCCCAGGAGAGTGCATAGGTCACTAGTGATAATTCAATAGGATTAGCCCAGGAGAGTGCAGAGGTCACTAGTGATAATTCAATAGGATTAGCCCAGGAGAGTGCAGAGGTCACTAGTGATAATTCAATAGGATTAGCCCAGGAGAGTGCATAGGTCACTAGTGATAATTCAATAGGATTAGCCCAGGAGAGTGCAGAGGTCACTAGTGATAATTCAATAGGATTAGCCCAGGAGAGTGCAGAGGTCACTAGTGATAATTCAATAGGATTAGCCCAGGAGAGTGCAGAGGTCACTAGTGATAATTCAATAGGATTAGCCCAGGAGAGTGCAGAGGTCACTAGTGATAATTCAATAGGATTAGCCCAGGAGAGTGCAGAGGTCACTAGTGATAATTCAATAGGATTAGCCCAGGAGAGTGCATAGGTCACTAGTGATAATTCAATAGGATTAGCCCAGGAGAGTGCAGAGGTCACTAGTGATAATTCAATAGGATTAGCCCAGGAGAGTTCATAGGTCACTAGTGATAATTCAATAGGATTAGCCCAGGAGAGTTCATAGGTCACTAGTGATAATTCAATAGGATTAGCCCAGGAGAGTGCATAGGTCACTAGTGATAATTCAATAGGATTAGCCCAGGAGAGTGCAGAGGCCACTAGTGATAATTCAATAGGATTAGCCCAGGAGAGTGCATAGGTCACTAGTGATAATTCAATAGGATTAGCCCAGGAGAGTGCAGAGGTCACTAGTGATAATTCAATAGGATTGGTCCAGGAGAGTGCATAGGTCACTAGTGATAATTCAATAGGATTAGCCCAGGAGAGTGCATAGGTCACTAGTGATAATTCAATAGGATTAGCCCAGGAGAGTGCAGAGGTCACTAGTGATAATTCAATAGGATTAGCCCAGGAGAGTACAGAGGTCACTAGTGATAATGAAATGGCATGGACAACATACTTAGTGTTCATTAGTAACCAATGCCATTGGCAAACCCTTACTAGGAACAACTCGTGTGGAGAGCAAACTCTTCACCTCTAACATATTAGGAAACTGTTTAAAGTGTTTGAAAATGCATTTGAAACAAACAGGTTTATAACAGGTTTATAACAGGTTTATAACAGGTTTATAACAGGTTTATAACAACAGGTTTATAACGGGTTTATAACGGGTTTATAACGGTTTATAACGGGTTTATAACGGGTTTATAACAGGTTTATAACAACAGGTTTATAACAGGTTTATAACAACAGGTTTATAACGGGTTTATAACTGGTTTATAACGGGTTTATAACGGGTTTATAACGGGTTTATAACGGGTTTATAACGGGTTTATAACGGGTTTATAACGGGTTTATAACGGGTTTATAACAGGGTTCAAACACGGAAGAGGGAAAATTCAAAACAAAAACTAAATACTTTCAAATTCAAAGCCACGTCTGCTGTGATGTGTGTGTGTGTATGTGTGAGTGTTGTGTGTATGTGAGTATGGTCTGTGTACACTTGTGAGTGTTGTGTGAGTGTGTGAGTGTGTGAAGTGTGTGAGTGGTGTGTGTGTGCACCTACCTGTATTGGGCATAGATGTGAAAGCGAGATGCCAACTCAAATACGTGACTAACCTCAGGACCAGTCAGTTGCTGCAAGACACCACACACCACCAAGGAGTCATGTATGCACATGCATGCATCACATGTATGTACATGTATGGACATACATGAATGATCATGTATGTATGTACGTATGCATGTATATATGTACATGTATGTATGTATGTATGTATGTAGATGTGTGTATGTATGTATGTACATGTATGTATGCATGCATGTATGTACATGTGTGTATGCATGTATGTATGTACATGTGTGTATGTATGTATGTATGTAGATGTGTGTATGTATGTATGTACATGTATGTATGCATGCATGTATGTACATATGTGTATGTATGCATGTATGTTCATGTGTGTATGTATGTATGTACATGTGTGTATGTATGTAAATGTGTGTATGCATGCACATGTGTGTATGCATGTACATGTCTGTATGTATGTACATGTATGTATGTATGTACATGTGTGTATGCATGTACATGTGTGTATGTGTTAGTAGTAATGAATGCAAGCATTAAGTGGAGCGGTATATGATGGAGGGAGGGAGGGAGGAGGGAGGGAGGGAGCCGAAGAAGATAAAAATAACTATTTTAGTTTTAAATGCTATTAATAGCTGAGGCCTAATACAGTACTGATCTCCTAGTATTGTTATATAGCATTGCTCCAGCCATTGCCCTGGCCTGGCATAGCTGAGGCCTAATACAGTACTGATCTCCTTGTATTGTTATATAGCATTGCTCCAGCCACTGCCCTGGCCTGGCATAGCTGAGGCCTAATACAGTACTGATCTCCTAGTATTGTTATATAGCATTGCTCCAGCCATTGCCCTGGCCTGGCATAGCTGAGGCCTAATACAGTACTGATCTCCTAGTATTGTTATATAGCATTGCTCCAGACATTGCCCTGGCCAGGCATAGCTGAGGCCTAATACAGTACTGATCTCCTAGTATTGTTATATAGCATTGCTCCAGCCATTGCCCTGGCCTGGCATAGCTGAGGCCTAATACAGTACTGATCTCCTAGTATTGTTATATAGCATTGCTCCAGACATTGCCCTGGCCAGGCATAGCTGAGGCCTAATACAGTACTGATCTCCTAGTATTGTTATATAGCATTGCTCCAGCCATTGCCCTGGCCAGGCATAGCTGAGGCCTAATACAGTACTGATCTCCTAGTATTGTTATATAGCATTGCTCCAGCCACTGCCCTGGCCTGGCATAGCTGAGGCCTAATACAGTACTGATCTCCTAGTATTGTTATATAGCATTGCTCCTGGCCTGGCATAGCTGAGGCCTAATGCAGTCAGCTGCACATTATTGATGACATCATGGTGTTGTAATGTGATAGAGATAAGTAGTTGAGAATGGTATGTATTTATGTGCTCCTTGCACGTCCCAAACTAGTGCAAGGTTGAGCAACCTCACGCCATGCAGCATTATGGGCTGGCAGACTCTGAACCAGAAATGTGCATGTGGCAGTATGGCTGTGGGAGGAGTTTAGTTAGGAGTGCACACTAGGAGGCGGCTTCCCTTGAAGATGGCACACACACACACTAACAGCCACATAGTTAGGAGTGCACACTAGGAGGCGGCTTCCCTTGAAGATGGAACACACACACTAACAGCCACATAGTTAGGAGTGCACACTAGGAGGAGGCTTCCCTTGAAGATGGCACACACACACACTAACAGCCACATAGTTAGGAGTGCACACTAGGAGGCGGCTTCCCTTGAAGATGGCACACACACACTAACAGCCACATACGTAGTTAGGAGTGCACACTAGGAGGAGGCTTCCCTTGAAGATGGCACACACACACACTAACAGCCACATAGTTAGGAGTGCACACTAGGAGGCGGCTTCCCTTGAAGATGGCACACACACACACTAACAGCCACATAGTTAGGAGTGCACACTAGGAGGCGGCTTCCCTTGAAGATGGCACACACACACACTAACAGCCACATAGTTAGGAGTGCACACTAGGAGGAGGCTTCCCTTGAAGATGGCACACACACACTAACAGCCACATAGTTAGGAGTGCACACTAGGAGGCGGCTTCCCTTGAAGATGGCACACACACACACTAACAGCCACATAGTTAGGAGTGCACACTAGGAGGCGGCTTCCCTTGAAGATGGCACACACACACACTAACAGCCACATAGTTAGGAGTGCACACTAGGAGGCGGCTTCCCTTGAAGATGGCACACACACACTAACAGCCACATAGTTAGGAGTGCACACTAGGAGGAGGCTTCCCTTGAAGATGGCACACACACACACTAACAGCCACATAGTTAGGAGTGCACACTAGGAGGCGGCTTCCCTTGAAGATGGCACACACACACACTAACAGCCACATAGTTAGGAGTGCACACTAGGAGGAGGCTTCCCTTGAAGATGGCACACACACACTAACAGCCACATAGTTAGGAGTGCACACTAGGAGGAGGCTTCCCTTGAAGATGGCACACACACACTAACAGCCACATAGTTAGGAGTGCACACTAGGAGGCGGCTTCCCTTGAAGATGGCACGCACACACACTAACAGCCACATAGTTAGGAGTGCACACTAGGAGGCGGCTTCCCTTGAAGATGGCACACACACACTAACAGCCACATAGTTAGGAGTGCACACTAGGAGGAGGCTTCCCTTGAAGATGGCACACACACACACTAACAGCCACATAGTTAGGAGTGCACACTAGGAGGAGGCTTCCCTTGAAGATGGCACACACACACACTAACAGCCACATAGTTAGGAGTGCACACTAGGAGGAGACTTCCCTTGAAGATGGCACACACACTAACAGCCACATAGTTAGGAGTGCACACTAGGAGGCGGCTTCCCTTGAAGATGGCACACACACACTAACAGCCACATAGTTAGGAGTGCACACTAGGAGGCGGCTTCCCTTGAAGATGGCACACACACACACTAACAGCCACATAGTTAGGAGTGCACACTAGGAGGCGGCTTCCCTTGAAGATGGCACACACACACACTAACAGCCACATAGTTAGGAGTGCACACTAGGAGGAGGCTTCCCTTGAAGATGGCACACACACACTAACAGCCACATAGTTAGGAGTGCACACTAGGAGGCGGCTTCCCTTGAAGATGGCACACACACACACTAACAGCCACATAGTTAGGAGTGCACACTAGGAGGCGGCTTCCCTTGAAGATGACACACACACACACTAACAGCCACATAGTTAGGAGTGCACACTAGGAGGCGGCTTCCCTTGAAGATGGAACACACACACTAACAGCCACATAGTTAGGAGTGCACACTAGGAGGAGGCTTCCCTTGAAGATGGCACACACACACTAACAGCCACATAGTTAGGAGTGCACACTAGGAGGAGGCTTCCCTTGAAGATGGCACACACACACACTAACAGCCACATAGTTAGGAGTGCACACTAGGAGGCGACTTCCCTTGAAGATGGCACACACACACTAACAGCCACATAGTTAGGAGTGCACACTAGGAGGCGGCTTCCCTTGAAGATGGCACACACACACACTAACAGCGACATAGTTAGGAGTGCACACTAGGAGGCGGCTTCCCTTGAAGATGGCAAGCACACACTAACAGCCACATAGTTAGGAGTGCACACTAGGAGGCGGCTTCCCTTGAAGATGGCACACACACACACTAACAGCCACATAGTTAGGAGTGCACACTAGGAGGCGGCTTCCCTTGAAGATGGCACACACACACACTAACAGCCACATAGTTAGGAGTGCACACTAGGAGGCGGCTTCCCTTGAAGATGGCACACACACACTAACAGCCACATAGTTAGGAGTGCACGGAGGCTTCCCTTGAAGATGGCAAGCACAGTAGACAAAGAATGAGCTCATGAGGCAGTACTTTCATATATCCTACAGTATGTGTGTACATACAGACAGGGATATACAGCAGGGATATACAGCAGGAATATACAGCAGGGATATACAGCATGGATATACAGCAGGGATATACAGCAGGGATATACAGCAGGGATATACAGCAGGGATATACAGCAGGGATATACAGCAGGGATATACAGCAGGAATATACAGCAGGGATATACAGCATGGATATACAGCAGGGATATACAGCAGGGATATACAGCATGGATATACAGCAGGGATATACAGCAGGGATATACAGCAGGGATATACAGCAGGGATATACAGCAGGGATATACAGCAGGGATATACAGCAGGGATATACAGCAGGGATATACAGCAGGGATATACAGCAGGGATATACAGCAGGGATATACAGCAGGGATATACAGGCAGGGATTACATGATGCCACGAGCATGCACGGCAATACCTAGCTTTCCATCCAACGCCCGCCCATTCAGGGCTGGCTCCGCTCACCATCAAACATAATTATATAGTGTCCACAGGTATATACGAGTCGTGCCACCAGAAAGGGGTGTGGCTAGTACAAGATGTGGACACAGGTGGTTACCTGGAAGGTGATGTCCTGGCGGACAGCTTGGATGCGATTGGTCACAAACTCGCATACTATGCACCATGATTGGGAGGCGCGGTCCAGCAGTCTGTAATGAGATGCAGCCATGCACAGATACAGCATACATACATACATACATACATAGGAACAGTGCTATAGCTGATGAGTGGCTGCACTCCCAGCACAGTGTGTGCCACTCCTCTTGTTTCAGATTGATGCTCTAGCCTTCCCTGATGAAGGCTAGAGCATCTAGCCAAAGCATGGAGTGAGCAATTCAAGTTGTAGTAATAATAATAATAATAGTAGTAGTAGTAGTAGTAGTTGTAGTAATAGTAGTAGTAGTAGTAGTAGTAGTAGTAACAACAACAACAACAACAACAACAACAATAACAATAATAATAACTAGGCAATGCTGCCAGATTGTGCAATTAATTCTAAAAGCGACTAATAATAATTGACCATACATATGTCCCAGTCATAGTAAAATAATGTTCACACATGCACCAGCACACCCGTGCACCACCAGCACACCCGTGCACCACCAGCACACCTGTGCATCACCAGCACACCTGTGCATCACCAGCACACCCGTGCATCACCAGCACACCCGTGCATCACCAGCACACCCGTGCATCACCAGCACACCCGTGCATCACCAGCACACCTGTGCATCACCAGCACACCCGTGCATCACCAGCACACCCTCACCAGCACACCCGTGCACCACCAGCACACCTGTGCATCACCAGCACACCCGTGCATCACCAGCACACCCGTGCATCACCAGCACACCTGTGCATCACCAGCACACCTGTGCATCACCAGCACACCCGTGCATCACCAGCACACCCGTGCAGCACCAGCACACCCGTGCATCACCAGCACACCCGTGCATCACCAGCACACCCTCACCAGCACATCTGTTATGTTGTCCTTACTTCATCAAGTAGATCATGGTTTCCTTCAGAACACAAGCAGGTCTGAGGTCACGAGGATGAGGAACAACATGGCCTGCACCCGCTCGCACATACTCCTTCACTACCTGCACATCTCCAGGGGTGTGGCTCACTTGGCATCTGTCAACCTCCAGTACATGCAGCAACTTTAGCCGAGTGCGTCTAATACAGTGCACAATAATGATGAGGTGTCTATACAGGGCACAATAATGATGAGGTGTCTATACAGTGCACAATAATGATGAGGTGTCTATACAGTGCAGAATAATGATGAGGTGTCTATACAGTGCACAATAATGATGAGGTGTCTATACAGTGCAGAATAATGATGAGGTGTCTATACAGGGCACAATAATGATGAGGTGTCTATACAGTGCACAATAATGATGAGGTGTCTATACAGTGCAGAATAATGATGAGGTGTCTATACAGGGCACAATAATGATGAGGTGTCTATACAGTGCACAATAATGATGAGGTGTCTATACAGGACACAATAATGATGAGGTGTCTATACAGGACACAATAATGATGAGGTGTCTATACAGGGCACAATAATGATGAGGTGTCTATACAGGGCACAATAATGATGAGGTGTCTATACAGTGCACAATAATGATGAGGTGTCTATACAGTGCACAATAATGATGAGGTGTCTATACAGTGCACAATAATGATGAGGTGTCTATACAGGGCACAATAATGATGAGGTGTCTATACAGTGCACAATAATGATGAGGTGTCTATACAGTGCCCAATAATGATGAGGTGTCTATACAGGGCACAATAATGATGAGGTGTCTATACAGTGCACAATAATGATGAGGTGTCTATACTGGGCACAATAATGATGAGGTGTCTATACAGTGCACAATAATGATGAGGTGTCTATACAGAGCACAATAATGATGAGGTGTCTATACAGTGCAGAATAATGATGAGGTGTCTATACAGTGCACAATAATGATGAGGTGTCTATACAGTGCACAATAATGATGCGGTGTCTATACAGTGCACAATAATGATGAGGTGTCTATACAGGGCACAATAATGATGAGGTGTCTATACAGGGCACAATAATGATGAGGTGTCTATACAGTGCACAATAATGATGAGGTGTCTATACAGTGCACAATAATGATGAGGTGTCTATACAGTGCACAATAATGATGAGGTGTCTATACAGGGCACAATAATGATGAGGTGTCTATACAGTGCACAATAATGATGAGGTGTCTATACAGTGCACAATAATGATGAGGTGTCTATACAGTGCACAATAATGATGAGGTGTCTATACAGTGCACAATAATGATGAGGTGTCTATACAGGGCACAATAATGATGAGGTGTCTATACAGTGCAGAATAATGATGAGGTGTCTATACAACAATAAGTAAATAAACATCACAAAGATGATTGAAGGGACACCCCCACATCCAATGGACACACCTATCCATAGCGGCCCACCCAGAGCTACTGACACTAATTCTGCATCCTCGGGTCATGTGGTTAATTCAGTCCGTACACACTATAGCTAGCAATGAACCATAATTCAACATCAGCCATATTGCCAGAGCCTCTGGGAAACCAGTAGACTACCCTGATATGTCTGAGGAGGCAGCCTCTGGAGATGAGGTGAGCCACACAGCAGCTGTGGTGTCTGAGGAGACAGCCTCTGGAGATGAGGTGAGCCACACAGCAGCTGTGGTGTCTGAGGAGGCAGCCTCTGGAGATGAGGTGAGCCACACAGCAGCTGTGGTGTCTGAGGAGACAGCCGCTGGAGATGAGGTGAGCCACACAGCAGCTGTGGTGTCTGAGGAGACAGCCTCTGGAGATGAGGTGAGCCACACAGCAGCTGTGGTGTCTGAGGAGACAGCCGCTGGAGATGAGGTGAGCCACACAGCAGCTGTGGTGTCTGAGGAGGCAGCCTCTGGAGATGAGGTGAGCCACACAGCAGCTGTGGTGTCTGAGGAGGCAGCCTCTGGAGATGAGGTGAGCCACACAGCAGCTGTGGTGTCTGAGGAGATAGCCTCTGGAGATGAGGTGAGCCACACAGCAGCTGTGGTGTCTGAGGAGACAGCCTCTGGAGATGAGGTGAGCCACACAGCAGCTGTAGTGTCTGAGGAGGCAGCCTCTGGAGATGAGGTGAGCCACACAGCAGCTGTGGTGTCTGAGGAGGCAGCCTCTGGAGATGAGGTGAGCCACACAGCAGCTGTGGTGTCTGAGGAGACAGCCGCTGGAGATGAGGTGAGCCACACAGCAGCTGTGGTGTCTGAGGAGACAGCCTCTGGAGATGAGGTGAGCCACACAGCAGCTGTGGTGTCTGAGGAGACAGCCTCTGGAGATGAGGTGAGCCACACAGCAGCTGTGGTGTCTGAGGAGACAGCCTCTGGAGATGAGGTGCCACACAGCAGCTGTGGTGTCTGAGGAGGCATCCTCTGGAGATGAGGTGAGCCACACAGCAGCTGTGGTGTCTGAGGAGGCAGCCTCTGGAGATGAGGTGAGCCACACAGCAGCTGTGGTGTCTGAGGAGACAGCCTCTGGAGATGAGGTGAGCCACACAGCAGCTGTGGTGTCTGAGGAGACAGCCGCTTGAGATGAGGTGAGCCACACAGCAACTGTGGTGTCTGAGGAGGCAGCCGCTGGAGATGAGGTGAGCCACACAGCAGCTGTGGTGTCTGAGGAGGCAGCCTCTGGAGATGAGGTGAGCCACACAGCAGCTGTGGTGTCTGAGGAGGCAGCCTCTGGAGATGAGGTGAGCCACACAGCAGCTGTGGTGTCTGAGGAGGCAGCCGCTGGAGATGAGGTGAGCCACACAGCAGCTGTGGTGTCTGAGGAGGCAGCCTCTGGAGATGAGGTGAGCCACACAGCAGCTGTGGTGTCTGAGGAGGCAGCCTCTGGAGATGAAATGAGCCACACAGCAGCTGTGGTGTCTGAGGAGGCAGCCTCTGGAGATGAGGTGAGCCACACAGCAGCTGTGGTGTCTGAGGAGGCAGCCTCTGTAGATGAGTTGAGCCACACAGCAGCTGTGGTGTCTGAGGAGGCAGCCTCTGGAGATGAGGTGAGCCACACAGCAGCTGTGGTGTCTGAGGAGACAGCCTCTGGAGATGAGGTGAGCCACACAGCAGCTGTGGTGTCTGAGGAGACAGCCTCTGGAGATGAGGTGAGCCACACAGCAGCTGTGGTGTCTGAGGAGGCAGCCTCTGGAGATGAGGTGAGCCACACAGCAGCTGTGGTGTCTGAGGAGACAGCCGCTGGAGATGAGGTGAGCCACACAGCAGCTGTGGTGTCTGAGGAGGCAGCCTCTGGAGATGAGGTGAGCCCCAGCAGCTGTGGTGTCTGAGGAGCAGCCTCTGGAGATGAGGTGAGCCACACAGCAGCTGTGGTGTCTGAGGAGACAGCCTCTGGAGATGAGGTGAGCCACACAGCAGCTGTGGTGTCTGAGGAGGCAGCCTCTGGAGATGAGGTGAGCCACACAGCAGCTGTGGTGTCTGAGGAGGCAGCCGCTGGAGATGAGGTGAGCCACACAGCAGCTGTGGTGTCTGAGGAGGCAGCCTCTGGAGATGAGGTGAGCCACACAGCAGCTGTGGTGTCTGAGGAGGCAGCCTCTGGAGATGAGGTGAGCCACACAGCAGCTGTGGTGTCTGAGGAGACAGCCGCTGGAGATGAGGTGAGCCACACAGCAGCTGTGGTGTCTGAGGAGACAGCCTCTGGAGATGAGGTGAGCCACACAGCAGCTGTGGTGTCTGAGGAGACAGCCGCTGGAGATGAGGTGAGCCACACAGCAGCTGTGGTGTCTGAGGAGGCAGCCTCTGGAGATGAGGTGAGCCACACAGCAGCTGTGGTGTCTGAGGAGGCAGCCTCTGGAGATGAGGTGAGCCACACAGCAGCTGTGGTGTCTGAGGAGACAGCCTCTGGAGATGAGGTGAGCCACACAGCAGCTGTGGTGTCTGAGGAGACAGCCGCTGGAGATGAGGTGAGCCACACAGCAGCTGTGGTGTCTGAGGAGGCAGCCTCTGGAGATGAGGTGAGCCACACAGCAGCTGTGGTGTCTGAGGAGACAGCCGCTGGAGATGAGGTGAGCCACACAGCAGCTGTGGTGTCTGAGGAGACAGCCTCTGGAGATGAGGTGAGCCACACAGCAGCTGTGGTGTCTGAGGAGACAGCCTCTGGAGATGAGGTGCCACACAGCAGCTGTGGTGTCTGAGGAGGCATCCTCTGGAGATGAGGTGAGCCACACAGCAGCTGTGGTGTCTGAGGAGGCAGCCTCTGGAGATGAGGTGAGCCACACAGCAGCTGTGGTGTCTGAGGAGACAGCCTCTGGAGATGAGGTGAGCCACACAGCAGCTGTGGTGTCTGAGGAGACAGCCGCTTGAGATGAGGTGAGCCACACAGCAGCTGTGGTGTCTGAGGAGGCAGCCGCTGGAGATGAGGTGAGCCACACAGCAGCTGTGGTGTCTGAGGAGGCAGCCTCTGGAGATGAGGTGAGCCACACAGCAGCTGTGGTGTCTGAGGAGGCAGCCTCTGGAGATGAGGTGAGCCACACAGCAGCTGTGGTGTCTGAGGAGGCAGCCTCTGGAGATGAGTTGAGCCACACAGCAGCTGTGGTGTCTGAGGAGGCAGCCTCTGGAGATGAGGTGAGCCACACAGCAGCTGTGGTGTCTGAGGAGACAGCCTCTGGAGATGAGGTGAGCCACACAGCAGCTGTGGTGTCTGAGGAGACAGCCTCTGGAGATGGGGTGAGCCACACAGCAGCTGTGGTGTCTGAGGAGGCAGCCTCTGGAGATGAGGTGAGCCACACAGCAGCTGTGGTGTCTGAGGAGACAGCCGCTGGAGATGAGGTGAGCCACACAGCAGCTGTGGTGTCTGAGGAGGCAGCCTCTGGAGATGAGGTGAGCCCCAGCAGCTGTGGTGTCTGAGGAGCAGCCTCTGGAGATGAGGTGAGCCACACAGCAGCTGTGGTGTCTGAGGAGACAGCCTCTGGAGATGAGGTGAGCCACACAGCAGCTGTGGTGTCTGAGGAGGCAGCCTCTGGAGATGAGGTGAGCCACACAGCAGCTGTGGTGTCTGAGGAGGCAGCCGCTGGAGATGAGGTGAGCCACACAGCAGCTGTGGTGTCTGAGGAGGCAGCCTCTGGAGATGAGGTGAGCCACACAGCAGCTGTGGTGTCTGAGGAGGCAGCCTCTGGAGATGAGGTGAGCCACACAGCAGCTGTGGTGTCTGAGGAGACAGCCGCTGGAGATGAGGTGAGCCACACAGCAGCTGTGGTGTCTGAGGAGGCAGCCTCTGGAGATGAGGTGAGCCACACAGCAGCTGTGGTGTCTGTGGAGGCAGCCGCTGGAGATGAGGTGAGCCACACAGCAGCTGTGTTGTCTGAGGGGACAGCCTCTGGAGATGAGGTGAGCCACACAGCAGCTGTGGTGTCTGAGGAGGCAGCCTCTGGAGATGAGGTGAGCCACACAGCAGCTGTGGTGTCTGAGGAGGCAGCCTCTGGAGATGAGGTGAGCCACACAGCAGCTGTGGTGTCTGAGGAGGCAGCCTCTGGAGATGAGGTGAGCCACACAGCAGCTGTGGTGTCTGAGGAGGCAGCCTCTGGAGATGAGGTGAGCCACACAGCAGCTGTGTTGTCTGAGGGGACAGCCTCTGGAGATGAGGTGAGCCACACAGCAGCTGTGGTGTCTGAGGAGGCAGCCTCTGGAGATGAGGTGAGCCACACAGCAGCTGTGGTGTCTGAGGAGACAGCCGCTGGAGATGAGGTGAGCCACACAGCAGCTGTGGTGTCTGAGGAGACAGCCTCTGGAGATGAGGTGAGCCACACAGCAGCTGTGGTGTCTGTGGAGGCAGCCTCTGGAGATGAGGTGAGCCACACAGCAGCTGTGGTGTCTGAGGAGACAGCCTCTGGAGATGAGGTGAGCCACACAGCAGCTGTAGTGTCTGAGGAGGTAGCCTCTGGAGATGAGGTGAGCCACACAGCAGCTGTGGTGTCTGAGGAGGCAGCCTCTGGAGATGAGGTGAGCCACACAGCAGCTGTGGTGTCTGAGGAGACAGCCGCTGGAGATGAGGTGAGCCACACAGCAGCTGTGGTGTCTGAGGAGACAGCCTCTGGAGATGAGGTGAGCCACACAGCAGCTGTGGTGTCTGAGGAGACAGCCTCTGGAGATGAGGTGAGCCACACAGCAGCTGTGGTGTCTGAGGAGGCAGCCTCTGGAGATGAGGTGAGCCACACAGCAGCTGTGGTGTCTGAGGAGACAGCCTCTGGAGATGAGGTGAGCCACACAGCAGCTGTGGTGTCTGAGGAGACAGCCTCTGGAGATGAGGCGGCTGTGGTGTCTGAGGAGGCAGCCGCTGGAGATGAGGTGAGCCACACAGCAGCTGTGGTGTCTGAGGAGGCAGCCTCTGGAGATGAGGTGAGCCACACAGCAGCTGTGGTGTCTGAGGAGGCAGCCTCTGGAGATGAGGTGAGCCACACAGCAGTTGTGGTGTCTGAGGAGGCAGCCTCTAGAGATGAGGTGAGCCACACAGCAGCTGTGGTGTCTGAGGAGGCAGCCTCTGGAGATGAGGTGAGCCACACAGCAGTTGTGGTGTCTGAGGAGGCAGCCTCTGGAGATGAGGTGAGCCACACAGCAGCTGTGGTGTCTGAGGAGACAGCCTCTGGAGATGAGGTGAGCCACACAGCAGCTGTGGTGTCTGAGGAGACAGCCTCTGGAGACGAGGTGAGCCACACAGCAGCTGTGGTGTCTGTGGAGGCAGCCGCTGGAGATGAGGTGAGCCACACAGCAGCTGTGGTGTCTGAGGAGGCAGCCGCTGGAGATGAGGTGAGCCACACAGCAGCTGTGGTGTCTGAGGAGACAGCCTCTGGAGATGAGGTGAGCCACACAGCAGCTGTGGTGTCTGTGGAGGCAGCCTCTGGAGATGAGGTGAGCCACACAGCAGCTGTGGTGTCTGAGGAGGCAGCCTCTGGAGATGAGGGGAGCCACACAGCAGCTGTGGTGTCTGAGGAGGCAGCCTCTGGAGATGAGGTGAGCCACACAGCAGCTGTGGTGTCTGAGGAGACAGCCTCTGGAGATGAGGTGAGCCACACAGCAGCTGTTGTGTCTGAGGAGACAGCCTCTAGAGATGAGGTGAGCCACACAGCAGCTGTGGTGTCTGAGGAGACAGCCTCTGGAGATGAGGTGCCACACAGCAGCTGTGGTGTCTGAGGAGGCAGCCTCTGGAGATGAGGTGAGCCACACAGCAGCTGTGGTGTCTGAGGAGGCAGCCTCTGGAGATGAGGTGAGCCACACAGCAGCTGTGGTGTCTGAGAGGAGGCAGCCTCTGGAGATGAGGTGAGCCACACAGCAGCTGTGGTGTCTGAGGAGGCAGCCTCTGGAGATGAAATGAGCCACACAGCAGCTGTGGTGTCTGAGGAGGCAGCCTCTGGAGATGAGGTGAGCCACACAGCAGCTGTGGTGTCTGAGGAGGCAGCCTCTGGAGATGAGTTGAGCCACACAGCAGCTGTGGTGTCTGAGGAGGCAGCCTCTGGAGATGAGGTGAGCCACACAGCAGCTGTGGTGTCTGAGGAGACAGCCTCTGGAGATGAGGTGAGCCACACAGCAGCTGTGGTGTCTGAGGAGGCAGCCGCTGGAGATGAGGTGAGCCACACAGCAGCTGTGGTGTCTGAGGAGGCAGCCTCTGGAGATGAGGTGAGCCACACAGCAGCTGTGGTGTCTGAGGAGACAGCCGCTGGAGATGAGGTGAGCCACACAGCAGCTGTGGTGTCTGAGGAGACAGCCTCTGGAGATGAGGTGAGCCACACAGCAGCTGTGGTGTCTGTGGAGGCAGCCGCTGGAGGATGAGGTGAGCCACACAGCAGCTGTGTTGTCTGAGGAGACAGCCTCTGGAGATGAGGTGAACCACACAGCAGCTGTGGTGTCTGAGGAGGCAGCCTCTGGAGATGAGGTGAGCCACACAGCAGCTGTGGTGTCTGAGGAGGCAGCCTCTGGAGATGAGGTGAGCCACACAGCAGCTGTGGTGTCTGAGGAGACAGCCTCTGGAGATGAGGTGAGCCACACAGCAGCTGTGGTGTCTGAGGAGACAGCCTCTGGAGATGAGGTGAGCCACACAGCAGCTGTGGTGTCTGAGGAGGCAGCCTCTGGAGATGAGGTGAGCCACACAGCAGCTGTGGTGTCTGAGAGGAGGCAGCCTCTGGAGATGAGGTGAGCCACACAGCAGCTGTGGTGTCTGAGGAGGCAGCCTCTGGAGATGAGGTGAGCCACACAGCAGCTGTGGTGTCTGAGGAGGCAGCCGCTGGAGATGAGGTGAGCCACACAGCAGCTGTGGTGTCTGAGGAGGCAGCCTCTGGAGATGAGGTGAGCCACACAGCAGTTGTGGTGTCTGAGGAGGCAGCCTCTGGAGATGAGGTGAGCCACACAGCAGCTGTGGTGTCTGAGGAGACAGCCGCTGGAGATGAGGTGAGCCACACAGCAGCTGTGGTGTCTGAGGAGGCAGCCTCTGGAGATGAGGTGAGCCACACAGCAGCTGTGGTGTCTGTGGAGGCAGCCGCTGGAGATGAGGTGAGCCACACAGCAGCTGTGGTGTCTGAGGAGGCAGCCGCTGGAGATGAGGTGAGCCACACAGCAGCTGTGGTGTCTGAGGAGACAGCCTCTGGAGATGAGGTGAGCCACACAGCAGCTGTGGTGTCTGAGGAGGCAGCCTCTGGAGATGAGGTGAGCCACACAGCAGCTGTGGTGTCTGAGGAGGCAGCCTCTGGAGATGAGGTGAGCCACACAGCAGCTGTGGTGTCTGAGGAGACAGCCTCTGGAGATGAGGTGAGCCACACAGCAGCTGTGGTGTCTGAGGAGGCAGCCTCTGGAGATGAGGTGAGCCACACAGCAGCTGTGGTGTCTGAGGAGGCAGCCTCTGGAGATGAGGTGAGCCACACAGCAGCTGTGGTGTCTGAGGAGGCAGCCTCTGGAGATGAGGTGAGCCACACAGCAGCTGTGGTGTCTGACAGCTGATATATATATCTAGCTGCATGCTGCATATATATATACTAGCTGCACATATATATATACTAGCTGCATATATATATATACTAGCTGCATGCATATATATATATACACTAGCTGCATATATATATATACTAGCTGCATATACTAGCTGTATATATATATACACTAGCTGGATATATATACACACTAGCTGCATATTATACATACTAGCTGCATATATATATATATACACACTTACAGGGGTTCATACAGGATTTGCAGTTGGGGGGGGAGGGGGAACTCAAAAACGTTTGGCGTTTACGTGATGGGCGTGCTTAAGCAAGCGCCAAGTAGGGGGTCTGGGGGCAATGTTTTTGCAAAATCGATGCTCTCAGATTGATTCTGAGACATTTTGAGGGTACTTTCCTATAGTTAAAGTACTAGTACATGGACAGAACATTCTAGATTAATATACTAGCTGCATATATATATATATATACTAGCCACACATATATACTAGCTGCATATATATATATATATATACTAGCTGCATATATATATATACTAGCCACACATATATAACAGCTGCATTATATATACTAGCCACATACATATATATATATATATATATATACTAGCCACACATATATATATTAGCCACATATATATATATATACTAGCTGCATACAGTATATATATATACTAGCCACATATATATACTAGCCACACATATATATATTAGCCACATATATATATATATATACTAGCTGCATACAGTATATATATATATATACTAGTCATAATATATATACATGTATATACTGGCCGTGGCTAGCACCTGCAGCAGCTTTACCCGTTACCCGTGACAACCCATTGAGGACAAAAAAACACAGACAGAAGAAAGGACAGAGGGAAATATTTGAGCGCAGGCCCTCCCTCTATCTACCTAGTTTGGCCATTATGGTCTTTTTAAAGCTTTGGGGATGTGGCATGGCCTACAGACCAAACCATGCAGTGTTCTCCCCCTGGCTGAGTTACCCCTCTTGCCCCCTGTACCACATCCCTTGCTCCCTCTGTGTGAGTGGTCTCCACTCACACATACAAACACACACGTGCACAGGCACACACAGAGGAGCACTCACACATACAAGTATGCACGTGCAAGCACACACACACATGCACACACATTACAAGTATGCACATGCAAGCACACACACACACACAAGTATGCACGTGCAAGCACACACACACATGCACACACACATACAAGTATGCACATGCAAGCACACACACACACACACACACAAGTATGCACGTGCAAGCACACACACACACAAGTATGCACGTGCAAGCACACACACACATGCACACACACATACAAGTATGCACGTGCAAGCACACACACACATGCACACACATTACAAGTATGCACATGCAAGCACACACACACACACAAGTATGCACGTGCAAGCACACACACACATGCACACACACATACAAGTATGCACATGCAAGCACACACACACATGCACATGCACACAAACAAGCATGCACGTGCAAGCACACACACACATGCACACACATTACAAGTATGCACATGCAAGCACACACACACACACAAGTATGCACGTGCAAGCACACACACACACACACACATACATACAAGCATGCACGTGCAAGCACACACACACACACACACACATACATACAAGCATGCACGTGCAAGCACACACACACACACATACACACATACAAGCAGGCACGTACAGAGGAGGACCGACAAATATATTGCTGCAGATGTCCTTGTCACTTAGAAAGAAAGGATCACCACTTATATAACCTATGTGCTAAATAATGCTATACCATTTTGTGGGCGTGGGTTTGTATAAGTGTGGGCGGTGAGTTTGAAGAGATTAACACAAGGCACAGTAGAGCTCAAAGAAAACATGGCCAGCCAATATCGAGCATTAACTCCTCCCACCCACCCCACCCTAGGACTGCTAGGCCAAGCAGTAGCCCAGCAACTGAGAACACGTGAGAACACGTGAGAACACGTGATAGTCAATTTGCTCCTTTCATCACAATATGTGTTATATAAAAAGAAACTGAGGGGCACAGTGATCGCGCCCATTAGTATGTCAGGAGCTGTCGCCTCTATCTTTCCTTTCCCTCCAGACCTGCCACTTTTAGACCCTCAACATCCTCATGAGAGTAGTCACCATGATGCTTGCACTGAGTGTGAAGAGCTGTCCTCATGATAGCACTGTCGCCATGATGCTCGCACTGAGTGTGAAGAGCTGTCCTCATGAGAGTAGTCACCATGATGCTTGCACTGAGTGTGAAGAGCTGTCCTCATGAGAGCACTGTCACCATGATGCTCGCACTGAGTGTGAAGAGCTGTCCTCATGAGAGCACTGTCACCATGATGCTCGCACTGAGTGTGAAGAGCTGTCCTCATGAGAGCACTGTCACCATGATGCTCGCACTGAGTGTGAAGAGCTGTCCTCATGAGAGCACTGTCATCATGATGCTGAGTGTGAAGAGCTACCCTTGCCTTTCCTCTAGACTTGCCAACACTTGGCCCTGCACCAGATATACTGCACCAGAGACGTAAGCTGGTACCGAATAATATCTCTCATTAAACAATGCCTCTTATTAAACACCATCTCTTTTAAGCAATATCTATTATTAATCAATGTCTCTTATTAAAAATATATCTTAACAAAAGACAAAATTCGATCTTTTTAGGCTCATTGTGCCGGCAAAAATGAATGAATGAATGAATGGTGGAATGGTGACAAGGTTATGCATGCCTATATCACGGATAGTGGCTGTAGCCTGCTCTGACAAAGTAAGTATGCACTAATATTTTAGATGTATTTTGCAAGACCACATCTTGGATTAACTTACCAAGAACTCAATGTATGGTAGACCACAAATATTTATATAGGGCCATTACTATTTAAAAGTAAAAGTGTGACCACCAAATATAATTGACCACCAAATATAATTAGATTTAAAATTAAAAAAGTATAATATAATTTATACCAATTTTAAAAGGTAAAGGGTCCTATCAATAAATTCTTTTTTGAAAATATTTTATTCATCATTTAATTATGTATCATTTAATTATGTCTCCATTTATTTCTATTTATTTCTCCGTTTATTTCTTATTTATTTCTTATTTTTATTTATTTTTATTTCTTATTTCTTTCTTATTTGTTTATTTACGCATGTGTGTGTGTTCCATTTCTTTGTCCTCAATGGTCACTCACACAGACGACCCAGGGAGATAGGACCAGGGGGGGGGGGGTAGGGGATACATGGAAGGACATGGACAGGGTTAGGGGACTGAGGTCCATGCCACCAGCTTTTACAAAACAATCATTAACAGTCAAACTGTAGATCATATTTCCCTCGCTCTTTTCCTGCTTGTCTGGTTGCTTTGTCTGCAGTCACTCACACTGAAGACCAAGGAAAGGTAAGCATGCTGGTTTACTACCTTAGCAAAGGATTCAAGGCATGCTGGTTTACTACCTTAGCAAAGGATTCAAGGCATGCTGGTTTCCTACCTTAGCAAAGGATTCAAGGCATGCTGGTTTACTACCTTAGCAAAGGATTCAAGGCATGCTGGTTTACTACCTTAGCAAAGGATTCAAGGCATGCTGGTTTACTACCTTAGCAAAGGATTCAAGGCATGCTGGTTTACTACCTTAGCAAAGGATTCAAGGCATGCTGGTTTACTACCTTAGCAAAGGATTCAAGCCATGCTGGTTTACTACCTTAGCAAAGGATTCAAGGCATGCTGGTGTACTACCTTAGCAAAAGGATTCAAGGTTTACTACCTTAGCAAAGGCATGTGGTTTACTACCTTAGCAAAGGATTCAAGGCATGCTGGTTTAATACCTTAGCAAAGGATTCAAGGCATGCTGGTTTAATACCTTAGCAAAAGGATTCAAGGGGGTTTTGGAGCTAAAATCAGCTGAAACCATAGCAAAGGGTTTTGAGAAGCTGTGAAGTGGGTTTTAGCTGACATATGAGCTTTGTTGTTGTTGTTTTTGTGTGTGTGTTTGGTGTCTGCCACTTAGAAAATCAATGAAGGAGCGCTACCTGGAGTCTAGGTTTGTAATATAATAATATATATATATACAAGTACTTAATAGCTATAGCTAACTTGCTTACTTTGATCTTTCAGACTCAGGACAGAAGGTCAGACACTTCCCAATAGGTGGAGAAGACAACATGTCAGACTAGCTGCTGAACAATCATTCCCTCAGCCCTATCATCCTCGCTCCCATTCAATCCACGCCAGAAACGTAGGGACGTTGGTGTGCTCTCTTTGGCTATTAGTCAAACGCATTGTTTATACGCCATAATACAAGCTCCAGACGATAATGTCCAGGCTCAAAGAGGTGAGTCTCCTTGGCTATTAGTCAATGCGCATTGTTTATACGCCATAATACAAGCTCCAGACGAGATAATGTCCGGGCTCAAAGAGGTGAGAGCTAAACTGGCTGACTTTAGAAAACAAAGAAAATCGTTAGGAGCTTCATCTGATAATTCTTCTGTAAATCCTGCTGAAGACGCTACTAATGATAAGGACAGGCCTAACAGTCTTCAAGAATTGGTGGATCAAAACATATCCAAAAGAGTAGTACATACTAACCTACGCCATAAGGAGAAACACGACGAAGTGAAACACCAAGAAAAGTTATCCTGGCTATTCACTGGCTTAAAGATTAGTGCGTGGTTGCTGCTGTGGTATTTTTTTGTGGCGGTTGGGTTTGGGTTGGTCTACATTCTACTCTCTGGGCTGTTGTTCATGGTCCTCTCATTGAGGGGTGGCAAGAAAAGAGCTGCAGGTGTACCCAGTGCTTACTCGGTGTTCAACAAGAACTTTGAAGTCATCGATGGGACATTCACTGCAGAACAATTTGAACGCGAATTACGATATGGGCCAAGTTCTGTCAGATAATGCTGTGATTGGCCAATGTCAATGTATTATTGTATTATTTATGTTAAATGGATGTCAGCAATTAGTCGTTGTTGCCTCTGTCTCTCTTCAGCTCACTGTCAGCCTTGAGCGAGGTTCACCACAACGGTTGAAACAAAGGCCTGAACTTTAGCCATAGCCCGGAACCAATTGCTTTACATCTCTTTTAAAGGATGTGGTGACCTCATCTTTTGGTGAAGCTTTGTCCAAGTCCCAACTTGATCACACACGCCCCTCATTATAATTATGTATGAGGAAGCAAAGGGGCAGTCACTCCCTAACTTAATTCAATAGCATACATTTAACAACTTTTCTCATAGCTACTTGACTGGTGTGATAATTACATGAACACAGTACCATCAGCTGTTGCGCTACATAACCTATACATAGCTGATGATCATTGTCATCATGACCTGCAGGGGCAATGGACAGATTGTGAAGCTGCTGAAGTCAAGTTTAACTGAAGATGAATTTATATAGCACCATTTTGTTGCTGGGCTATAAATTTCAAGCACACCATCATAGTGATCGCCAGAGACACTAAAAGGCTGGTAATTAATTGATGTAAATTCTGTGTGCTTCTTGAAGTGCTTGTAAACTGTCCTTGGTCAATCTTGAAAAAGAAAGGCAACAGAAAATTATTCTACTTCTGAAGAGCGCAAACCTCATCATGTAACTATAAATTATATGCAAACAGCATTCACTTTCTGTGCTAAGAAAGAGAATTGTGTATTGGCTTATATACCTGCAACTCAGTGCTATACGGAAAACTCCCATGACAAAATATCGTTTCAAAGGAGCATTATCCTCAGAAATTTTTCTAATAAGTCTTTAAAATTCTTCCCCTAATGATAGCTCTGGAACTAAATGATATCTTTATTATTATTTATTTTTTTATAACAATATCAAGTTTTATTATTATTATTATATATAGGTAGAGAAACAAGACAAGACAAAAACATTAAATTTTAATGGGAAAGTGTCAGATGCCTGTGCTGCCCAGTACGGATGTGCAGTTCCCCCGCTGGATCACCACGGATAGTCTCTGGAGCAGGTACTCTGTCGATTTGGGCTCGCCCGACTCTGTTCTAATGCGGTATCCGAGCTCCTTCAAAAAGGCCAGTGACTTCGGGCCAATTGCCCCCAAGGTCTCAATGGCTATGGGCGAGAACACGTGGCCTGGTGGAAGCTCCCGATACTTCTCGCTTTTCCGTTCCTCTGCTGCTTCAGCGACCCTCCCTGGCTCTTGGGTGGCATGTGCTCTGTATGACAAAGCAAACGTATCTGGGCAGGTAGCATCCCAAGTCAGCAAACAGCCAGACTTCCATGGGGCCAGTGTCACACCATCCGGTCTCTTGCCATCTGATCTCAAAAGGCCCGAAGGCTCTAGCCTGGAGGGAAGATGAGCAGCCGCCAAACCTCGTTTGATGATGTCGTTCACTGCCGCATGCCGTTGATGTCTTCCCACACTCCGCCTACAGCTGAGGGCATGCCTACCTAGGGCATCAACAGCAGTCCCACAAAGGTGGCAAGAGTGGGGCCCACAGAGTGCTGTTCCCAAGCGCAGACCCACAGCAACCCTCACAGTGTTGTCGTCCATCCGCAGGCCTAGAGCTGTCAAAGGCAATGCCCTCAGCCAGGCACCCGACTCCTTGGTGGACACTGAGAGAAGACGGGCACGCTCCTCATCATTTTCTGCACCCTCTAGCAGCCATTCAGCAGCAGAAGCAGCCCACAAACTGTCCCACCACTTCTGCTTGCAAGCAGCAGCACCCTCAGGAGGCTGGTGATCATGTCCCACTGACCAGTATGACTGCGCCTCGACCACGAAAGGAGCAGGGAGTGACCTGAAGGATGGGGGAAGGATGGCGTTGACCAGCTCAGATGAAGAAAAAGTTGAGGCCAGAAAAGCAGAGGGAGCGACTTCAACAGCGCTGCGGATCCCCGGACCCCCAAACTTCACTGGAAAAGTGGCTTGTGACCACGCTGATCTACCTGGCTCCAGAAAGGTGTTGGTAATACTGCATAGGATTTCCCGCATAGAAATGATATCTTATTTGTTGTAAAATCTATTTTAAAAAACCCATCTGATTACATTTCTATGTCCACTATAACTGCTAGTCATCTATCATACCTGTACATGCTCGTAATGTAAAGAACCTCCATTCCTTTTTTACACCCATTCCTAAGTTTGGAATTCACCAACATTCCTCTTCTCTGCAGTCAATTTCAGCACAGACTCTCTATGTGCAGAGCACTGTGTAGTGTTCATGTTCTCGGAATTTTTCAGTTGCCTTTTTCCAGTTACTGAATCCTACTGTTGTAGAATGTTGTTACAAGGTGTTCAATTTACTATGTAGTTATGGTTCAAGGGGAGAAACCTTTCAGGGGATTCATAGTGCAAGCCCGGGACCAAACTGGTGGTCAAATAGGAACATTTGGCATAACCGACCCCAACCTGCAACAATTTCTTGAGTGCACTGGAGTCCCTACAATGGTATGTCAGATTAATAGATGAAAGATTGTTCATTCTTGCTGAAACTAATAAGGTGTCTTCTCTGTGCTGTCTGACAGAGATAGCAGATGGTTCTGTTTGTTGTTGTACAGAAGGTCAGCCATGGGTGATCATTGTACCACTTTGCAAATGAATGTTCTGTTTCTAGAGGCACCACTTTTTGAAGTGAACTTCCTCTTTGATTTGTAAAGGACAGCATCATCTGTTGGTGTTGTACTTAGTGAGCAACATAAAAGAGCACAGATGGATCATCGCAAAGCATTTTTAATTCAAATAGAATCCCTCAGATTTCTTTTTGGCAAGGACTTAGCATCAGAAGAAATTGAAGGGAACTTGCTCCTGTCCGAAATTCCAGAATTGGAGCAATGGCTCAAGGATAAAAAATACATATCCCCTCCAATAATCAATGAGCTGATCACACGACTTGGAAAGTCTCAGCTCACTTGTAAGTGACATTAACAAAGAAACTTGGTATAAGCATCATTGCAGATGAAGTGTCAGACATAACAAACACCGAGCACTTAATAAGGTATGTTAATAATAATTATGAAGTCTTTGAAGAGCCTCTTGGATTTGTTGAAGTCCCTTCAATAGCAAGTGATACCCTTTGTCAAGTATTCAAGGATGTTCTGATCAGATGTTCACTGTCTATCAACAATTGTTGTGGTCAAGCATATGATGGTGCTAGTAACATGCAAGGGCACAGAACAGGTCTAGCTACGCAAATTCTACAGGAAGAAAAGGCAGCCATCAAAGTTCACTGTCTTGCTCATTGCATCAATTTGTGCTCACAAGACACATCACAAAAGTGCAAACCTGTGCGTGATGCTCTTGATTTGGTGGCAGAGATTACAAAACTCATCAAGTTTTCTCCAAAGTGTGCACATCTATTCACAGATATGCAAATGGGCATGCCTAATGCACCATCCCTCAAACCTCTGTGCCAAACAAGATGGACTGTAAGGACTGCTGCTGTGGACTCGGTACTGAAGAACTACACTACTCTTGTTAACACACTTGAAGAAGTCACCACAGGATATGATGAGTATGCAAAGCAAGGTGGTGGGTTATTGGCATTGATGGAAGAGTTCAGTACATTCTTTGGACTAAAACTGTCACACATAGTCTTTGGTGCAGCTGAACAACTCTCCAAGACTAAGAATACATCAATGCAAGATGCTGTAAAGGCAGGCAGTCTAACCAAGGACTTCTACCAGCTCAACGCACAGATGCTTCCTTTAATAGGTTATATGATGCTGCTGTTACTGAGGCTACAGGGAAAACTGCCAGCAATGCCCAGATATAAAACAGACCCGTCACTGCTTTCAACTTGCAGAAAAGCTGGTAAGGTACGTACGTCACGTGTGCTGAGCAGAGTTGGCAGCCGAGCAAGAGAAAGTTACCGTTTGGCAACCCTAGCGGGCTTCTGAAATATTTCAAAAGGGTGGTAGAAGTCGAAGAAGAGCGGAGTGAATCAGGACAGGACCCCGCTGGGCATCAAGACACTCTGCGTATTCACATTTATATGGATGTTATATATTTATGGTCACTGCTTTCGAAGGAATAGGACTTGGATTGCACATTGATACATTCACTGCTAATTTTAGTAATGCTGTGTGCGATTATGAGTCAAGAAGCAAAGCCACTTCTCTTCTGCATGCTCTCACAGAATTTGAGTTCATTATTGTTTTCCTGATTATCAGTTTCTTTCACATGTGGCTGGCATATTACATTGAAGTTACAGAGTACAACACTCGATGTAGTTCAGGCATTTCAGCAGATTGATGGTGTTTTATCTTACTACAAGGTAATAGGACTAATATCAATAATGAATTTCATATATATATATACATGCTGAAAGAATGGCGTCATCAGTGAATGTACAGCCCAGGAGCCAGAGAAACGGGCCTAATGTAGTGACAAGTACAATGAGGAGTGGCTTAAAATAAATGTGGCTCTCTCCTTTGTTGACCATATAATATGTGACTTAGAGACTCTATTCTCACCATTATCCAAAACTTCATCCTCTTTGCTATAGTGCAGTTCAGCATAAATGTCCAAAATGTCCAAAACTAGACCTTTACTGTTCTTAGAATAACTTAAAACTTACTTCATTATAGCTTCTTTTCTTCCAACTGGTTCAAATACAAGACCCTGGCAACATTATAGCCCCACCCAGAAATGCATACCTTTAACCACAAACTCGCGAAAAATAGATTGCGCGAAGGGCTTTGATGTTCTAAATGTAGACTTTACTCTGCAACCAAACATTGAACCTTACCCACTTTTACCATCGATTTAGCATCTACTAGTGGCAACCCTTTCCCTGTTGCAGATTTTTTATATACCAAACCATATGAAGTGTGTGAATGTTATTATGGATTCTTGCAAGTCAAGACTAAAACAGAATTCAGCCAACAATGTCATAAGGTGTGCACTCAATACAATAGTAAAAAAATGCACAAAAGAGAGCTCTACAAAATGGCTGTTGTGGATTTTTTTAAAATTTATTATTAAGAAAGTTATAATTTTTTTAAGAACAAGTAATTATGTATTTTATCCAATAATACGTCTATGTGATTTGTATTTCTTTACAGCTCCCTCCACCTCCTTCCCTGCCTTCTTTCCTTCTAAGTAAGCTTGCTCATAATCTCTTGCCTTTCAAAAATATTTTCTAATCAGTTCCACCGATACTGAGTCCAAAGCCGGAGAGAGAATTTCACGGAGCTTCATTAGAGTGAAATTTGTGTGTGCTCTGCAAAATCGTTTTGATTGCCCCCAAACACGCTCGATTGGATTTAGCTCGCAATGGAACTTGGGCAAGAAATAGCACTTGAATCCTCTACTGATAGCATAGTGTTCCACTTGTGTCTTCTCCTC
Organism: Cladorhizidae sp. MBARI D1340-BT2; assembly: GCA_028752905.1. Taxonomy (NCBI): domain Eukaryota; kingdom Metazoa; phylum Porifera; class Demospongiae; order Poecilosclerida; family Cladorhizidae; species Cladorhizidae sp. MBARI D1340-BT2. The sequence continues at coordinate 606,880 of JAQNBH010000015.1, read as the reverse complement.
CAAGAAGTCATGGTGATTAGAAAGAATAGTCCGCATATCATCCGCCCTGAATCCATCGACATTGATTGACCTCTCTGCAAAGACTGTTCTCAAGCCCTTGGCTTCTCCCCTGGTAGTGATCATTGACTGTGGCTGGCCAGCAAACACGGTGTCCCTCACCTTCCGGCTCCCACCATCCTTCACCAATATGTTCTTCGCAATTAGGGCCTTTTCGTCGTACTTTCTATGACAACTACTCTGGTCTAATAGAGTATATATATATATGTTTTGTTTTGTTGTTGTTATTTTCAGTGCAGTTTAGTCCTACTGCTCTTCTTACAACTCCTGGACTCCCTGAGGTTCCACAGCTTAGTTCTGTTGGTCTTCTAATCTCTGATGTTTCGCTTCTTGACCAACCCAGCCTTGCTTCTCCAGATTCCAGCCAGACACAGCTTGAATCTGATGTTACTGAGGTTGTTCCAATGGCTATTGAATCTTCAGCTCAGCTAATAGTAGAAGATCCAGGTATAGGAGGTGAGTCAGATTATGAGAGTGAGGTTTCTCTGAGGAGGATACCAGCAAGGAAATCTCTGGCAGTAAGTGTAGTCTTAGCTACTGTTGAGGCCAACGATCTCTGTGGCAATGGCCTCTCTTAGCTACTGTCGAGGCCAACGATCTCTGTGGCAATGGTCTCCCTTAGCTACTGTCGAGGCCAACAATCTCTGTGGCAATGGCCTCTCTTAATTACTGTCGAGGCCAACGATCTCTGTGGCAATGTCATCTCTTAATTACTGTCGAGACCAATGATCTCTGTGGCAATGGCCTCTACAGCACTGGGAGCTAACCCAGCATAGCTCCCAAAGAGAGTGAAACAGTCGAGGACAGACTCGCCCCATCTTCAACTTCACTGCTCCGTTCGCTAGTAATAATACTGCTCTTAATTTGCCTTGAAATCACTAACTTGGAAGCTCTAGCCTTCATCTTTCTTCGCTTAGACCAAGGTCTCTCTGCCATATTGGAATCTCCTGACAAAACGGTGGTACACTCTGCTACAAAATCAGCGTCTTCTCCCAACTCGCAAATTTTTCAACTTCGCAATAGAACTAGTCACGTGATAATCAAAATAACCATAGTAACGATGGGTAGAGCCGCATTCTAATTGGTCCAATTTTATTTCTTCCTACACTTTCCCCAAAAGCAATGCCACCTTTCCATCCTTACTCTTCTTAATTCATCCAGCCACTGTCTTGCCCCTGCAATTCTGCGTACCTCATCTATCAGAACCAGCCGATCCCTCTCAAATTCCCCGTATGTCACCAAGAAATGTTCCACATCCTCCCCTGCTCCACTATCACACATTATACACCTCTCATCCCTAACTATCCCACATCTCTTCTTATCCTCTAACAACCCAGTCCTCAGTCGAAATTGCAGCCGCACACCTTCCTGACCATGCATGGACCTCACATACCTCTCCACCCCTGCACCATTCTTTGCCGATTTATAATAATTCAGCGTACTTTTTCCGTCTACTTCCTCCTCCCAGTCCTTCTCATTTCTCACCTTCACTTTCCCCTTCCACTTGCGCACTGACCCAACCTCGTTGTTTATCTCATACTTTCTCCTCAATATCTCATATTCTTCCCACCATCCAATTCCTCCATCCTCTCGTAGTTTATTTACAACAACTTTTACCAATCTGCTCTGTTCCAACACCTCTAATCTCTTGCCAAACAAAACCTTCATCTCTTCCCTCCTCTCCTCTAGCTTCCTCCACCCCATATCTCCCCGTATTGCCACTCCTGCTACTGTATCACTTGCTCCCAACAGTCTCCTACCCAGTCTCATCTGTGCTGACTCCAACTTCTTGCGAGCATTCCGTCCTCCTGTCCACCACACTTCGTGGGTCTCGCTAGAAGCTCCCACACCATTCTTCCTCTGTCTACTTCCACCTGCCCATTTACTCGACTCATCCATATTACCTTTCCAACCCACTCTTCTGCCTTCTTTGCCATCTTCTCTAACTGAACATTACCCCTTAGCTTCCTATCAAACCATATTCCTAAGTACTTGAATTCTTTGACCTCTTCCAATATCTCCTCACCAATCCTCCAATGCACTTCTGATTCCTTCTTCCCTACTACCATGACCTTGCTCTTCTTGCTATTAAATTTCATCTTCCACCTTAACACATACGCCTGTTTTATTATTATTATTATTAATTTTTGATTTAATTATAATAGTATTTCAATTTTAATTAACTTAATTCTAATTTAATGTTTGTGGCAGACTCCATCAACACTTAATGAACTACTTTGTTGTATATATCCATAGTAATATGTATATTTTTTGTTATTAAGTGCGAGGTAATTTGCTCTGACCCAGAGACATTAGGGAAGTTTATCTGTGCCGTCCCAGGTATTCGTGTTGTCGATCCCGAGGTCGCCACTTTGCTAGGTTCCCCTATTGGGGGTATAGAAGGAATCGAAGAATTGATTGCTACCAAAATTGATACGCTGAAATTTCTGGGTAGCAGGCTTAAACATCTTCAGACACACGATGCCTTCAGCCTCCTCAAGAATGCATTCGCCATCCCAAAACTTGTATTTTCATTACGTTCTTCTCCCTGTTTTTCCTCTAGTAAACTTCAAGAGTTTGACTCCCTCCAATGTTCAATCCTGGGTGAGATTACTAACACCCAACTCCACGTTAGCGATTCTGCTTGGTGTCAGGCATCCCTTCCAGTGAAATGAAGTGCTGTAATGCTTGCACCATCTGCTTTTCTGGCATCTACAAGTGGTGCTTGTGATCTCATTGACCAGATTCTGCCTGACAGTTTACACCAAGCTAACTATCCTTCATTTGATGCAGGCCTTGAAGTCTGGCGTCTAGGGCATAGCAGTCCACTACCATCTGAGTCTGAGTATTCCAAGCAAAAGTCCTGGGATGGTCCGCTCGTGAAGGCTGCTTTCAATTCTCTCCTGAATTCGGCTACAAATCCCACTTCTCGAATATGGATTCAGGCAGCAGCTAGAAAGGAGTCAGGCGCTTGGATTCATGCCCTTCCCCATGTCTTCATTAGGCCTCCATATGGATGACGATGTCATCAGGGTAGCCATTGGTTTGCGGTTGGGTACACCTCTCTGTCATCCTCACAGTTGCCATCAGTGTGGATCTCAGGTGGACCAGCTAGGGACTCATGGTCTCAGTTGCTCGAAGAGTCAGGGTCGTCATTCAAGGCATGCAGCTATCAACGATCTTGTTAGACGATCACTTGCATCCATCAAGGTTCCTTCACATCTGGAGCCCTCTGGGATCTGTCGCTCAGATGGCAAGCGTCCAGATGGGGCTTCCATTGTTCCCTGGAGGAATGGCCGAGTTCTTGTGTGGGATGCTACATGTGTGGACACTTTTGCTCCTTCGTATGCCACTATGTTACCTGATGGTCCAGGGTGCATTGCTGACAGGGCCGAGTTTCTGAAGAAGGGGAAGTATGCAAATATAGAGGCTACTCATTATTTTGTACCTATTGGTATCGAGACCTCTGGAGTATTTGGGTCTGAGGCAAAGAGTTTTCTCCAAGAGCTAGGTGCACGCCTCAAAACTGAGTCTGGCGACCCTCGTGCCTACCATTTCCTGCTGCAAAGAATTGTAGTAGTTGCAACGTATGTTCTTTAGTATGTAGAGTTGGGGTCAGAAAACATAATGTAGCATACAAAATCCTGATACGAGGCAGCTATAGGCTATACTGTAAAAATTTACCAGGTAAATAAAGATTACAAAACACCCGTGATGGAACCCCCCTTTTAGGAAGTCTGGGTACGGGCCTGTAAAAGAGCACCACAGAGACTTGATAGTGGGTCAGAACACCAACACGCTTTGATTCTATTAAGCAGGACTACAAAGTTCAGTACTTTGAAGTCTAGGTAGGACTCACTTATAGGGGAAGTAGAGAGAAGATTTGACCAGCCTACTGTGAAGCTCTTACAAGATGTAGAAGATGTATTGATCCAATCAGCTGACAACCAAGAAGTTGAAATAACAATGACCTGGACTTCCAGCGCCTTGAACTGCAATTAAAACTGCTACCAGATGTCATAAAGCAAGATGACAAGGTAAGACAAGTCACCAGTATTTCAACAATATGCCAGGCTTTGAGTGCTGAACCAGTCATCCAGAAGCTGTTGAGTGAAGTCCACATACTTATCAAGCTATACCTCACTGTGCCAAAAACATCAGAAAGAACCAATTCTGTTCTGAAGAGAATAAAGACATCCCTGAGGAGCACAATGACCCAGCAAAGAATGAACAATGTGCTAATTTGTCGTGTTATGAAAGAAAGAACTGGATCTTATTGATTGTTTGTCACAGTAAATGATGAACGCATTATAACTTCTAGAATTATTTGCTTATCATGTATATCTATATTACAAAAGTGCATCAACTGATCCTGTTGAATGTCAAGTGATAGTCACTGAAGCATGTTGAATATCGTACCCTTGTGTAACAATGCTTATGCTATATATTAACCTGTAATAGTATGCTTCAAGTTGTACAATACATGTACCAGTATATACAACTATTGTGCAAGAGGCTACAGTCAAGTTAAAGAATTATGAAGCGTTTATTGTCACTATTTGATTTTGAAGTAGGATGATTTTTTTAATTTCTCAACTAAAATATTTGAAACAGGACAGTTGTTTCATTGTATCATGCAAATATAGAACTATCCTGTGTTCTTAATAATGTTTTTAGAACATGTTTCACCAAAAAATGAAATGGCTAATGAGTCTTTATGAATTATAAAGTAAACAGCATAAAAAAGGGTGTCTGAGAAGCCATCTCAGATATCTAGAACCTGCAGGCTTCTGGGGCCCTTAGTGGGCCACAGACTCCCGGCTGGCCATTATACTCTGAGCCGGTGGCCCATTTACTTTGCCCCCCCCTTCCCCCCACTTAGGTATTGCTTCCTACACCCCCTGAGTAGACAATTACTGGGGTGGAAGGATCGGAGGTTGTAGCAGGGACATGGTGGGAGGCTTGACGAAAAATCTATGTTATTGTGTGAATGAGTTTGAAGAAAAAGATAAGTTTAACATTACAGCAGCGAGAGGATAGAGATGGAAGATGAAGCTTAGTGAGAAGAGAAGTGTAGTCTGAGGACCATTGTTTAGTACATAATTTGCATGCAAAGTAGTATTGTATTCTCTCAAGATGAGAAGAAAGATGGTATGATTGAGGGTCCCAGAGTAAAGAACAGTACTCCAGATGGGGACAGATAAGAGAAGTGTAGAGGTGAAGAAGAGTAGAAGTGTCTGAATAGCTGACTGTAGAGAAGGTAATTTACGGTTCTTGGAAGAGATGTAAAAAATGTGTTTGTTCCAGGATAGAGATGAAGAAAAGAGGATTCCCAGGTACTTGAACTCAGTCACTAACTGAATTGGAGAACCCGAGATACACAGAAGTGGCAGGGACTTAGTAAGAAGAGATATAAGCATGAATTTTGACTTCATTAGATTAAGTGTGAGAGATTGGGAAGCAAGCCAGGCAGAGATACAGTTTAGGTCATTCTGAAAGAGAGAAAAATCAGATGAGAATTGATGGGGCAAAAAAGAAGGATATCGTCGGCGTAGAGAATAAGCTTAGATGAGACAGACAAAGGCATGTTACACACTCCATTGATATATATTATAAAGAAGAGAGGACATATTATAGATGCCTGAGGGACACCAGAAGATACAGGGACAGGTGAGGAAGTGGTACCTGTGACAATCACTTGTTGCGAACATACTGAAAGATAGGAGTGAAGCCAGTTTATGAGGTAAGGAGGGAAGTGCAGGAAGGAAAGAACGGTTTGTGAGGAACAGAATCAAGGCCTTCTTGAGATCTAGTACCAACCAATTTATTGGTTTGAAGAAGAGAGTGAAAGGACTGATTCACCAAGAGAAGGGCTGAAGAAGTGGACCGATGGGGAAGAAAACCAAATTGAGAAGAAGAGATAATATTGTGTTCGATACATAATTTGTAAAGGAGAGAGTGAACATGCTTTTCAAGCAGCTTACGAACTATAGAGAGTAAGGAAATGGGCCGGTAGTTAGAGCGATTATCAAGATTAGATGAACATTTAGGGATGAGAACAATGAAGGAATTTTTTCAATCTACTGAAAGACGTCCTTGAGACAAGGATAAGGTAAAAATATATGTAAGGGGAGCAACTATGGATAGGCATGTAGATTTAAGCATTCAAATCAGGGCCAGAGGCTGTGGAAGAAGGTAAATGATAAATCAGGCCAATAACATCAGATTCAGTACAGAGAGAGTCCGGAGGACAGGATGGTTGGGAAGTCTGGAAAGGAAGAGGATAAGATACAATCGGAGGAGTATTTCAGCCTTATCATGGCTATAGGAGAACGTGTTACCGTTGGATATAAGAGTAGGTACAGAAAATGGTCTTTTTCTTGTGGAACGGACAAAAGACCAAAACTTTTTGGAAGGAGAGGATGAGAGAGACTGGAAGAAGATGCGTTTATTTCTTTTAATAGTAGATGAAATGATGTTTCTAAGCGAGCGATAAGCCAGATAAAGAGCAGGTGAATCTAGTTTTTTAGCATGTAAGAAAAGATTGTGACATTTTTTTATTCACTGTCGAAGGCTATTATCAATCCAAGGGTGGTAAGAAGAGGGTGAGATAAATTTAGAGGGGACACACACTTCTGAAAATCTATTTTTAAATGCTTTCCAGGAGGTCTGAAGAAAGGAGTTGATCCCAGGGAAAGGAAGAAAGTAGGTAGGCAGCTCTGTCAAAGTCAGCGAGATGATGCAACCAGCTTGGTACACTTTCTAACATATAGGGAGGGAAGAAGGAAGGGTGATTTTGGTTAAGATACTATTATGATCAGAGGAGGATATGGGTGGCAGAACCAAAGAAGAAGCTTGAACATGGGATGGAACAAAGACACGGTCTATGATAGAGGATGAACCAGAATGAGAGGTGTGTGTAGGAGAGGACACAAGTTGCTTGAGGGAGAATAAATCAGAGAGTGCAGAAAGTTGAAGAGATAGAAGAGATGAGTAGGACACATCAACATTGACGTTAAAGTCTCCAGTAAGGATCAGGCCAGAGAGCACATTGTGCGAAAGAGCACTTAGAGTGTCTGAAAGGAGGAATACATCATTTAAAGACGAAGGTCTATAAAAAGCTCCAAACATAAAAGTAAATTCCTGTACTTTGACTGAGAGAAGAAGGAGTTCAAGGCTATTATGGAAGTTCAGCATGTAAAGAAGAGTGTATATAAATAGCAACACCACCACCATGGCGATTTCTATCTGGGCGATATAGTTGAAAATTAGGTAAAGAAATCTCATTATTAAGAATGTCTGGTGAGAGCCAAGTCTCATTCACACAAACAAGGTCAAGAAGATAAGTATTACAGAGTAGAGACAGCTCATCTAATTTATATAAGAGACTGCTTGCATTGAAAGAAACAGCTTAAGAGATCGGGGTGAAGCGAGAGGTGGAATTAGACGCAAGAGGAGGGGATTTAAGAGAGAGATTTTGGACTTTGTAGTTAAGCTTTTAGTATCAAAAGAGAGCACACAGAGAGATCTATCTTTTGAGCTATATATCAAGTCCACACCGTGAAGTTTGCAAAATCTATGGAGCTATAAAGTGGTAACAACAAGTTTTTTAACACTTTACTACTAAATTGATTTCGTCACCCCTTTAACTATTGTTACAAGAGTAAGCTCTGAGGGATCACAAGCATGGTTAGGTACTGCTAACTATTGTTGTTGCAAGAGTAAGTTCTGAGGGATCACAAGTAGTTACATCGTTCAGTACTTCTAACCATTGTTACAAGAGTAAGCTCTGAGGGATCACAAGCGGAAACCTTCAGGCAAGGATAAGTCTGGAATCAAATCCCAAGGCATGGCGGAAACCTTCAAGCAAGGATAAGTCTGGAACCAAATCCCATGGCATGGAAGCAAGGATAAGTCTGCAACCAAATCCCATGGCATGGCAGAAACCTTCAGGCAAGGATAAGTCTGGAACCAAATCCCATGGCATGGCGGAAACCTTCAAGCAAGGATAAATCTGGAACCAAATCCCATGGTATGCCTTTTTCTCCAAGTGCTATGCCGAATGTGGGAACAGTTATCCAGTGTTCCGAGTGCTCGAAATGGAGACTGAAGTCTGCTCTGAAAAGAAATCAGAAGTCGGAGTTAGAGAATATCCTGCTGGAAGTTCTCTCTGTGTGTGTGGTCATTCTCTTGCTCATGTGATGACTCAGTATTAAAAGTAATCCACATGAAAACTAACTAACCTGTCCTGCAACTCACCCATTGACATTCCATACTAATCTGCTAGAAATTCCCCCATATGCTTTTTTGAGCTTTCGAACTAGATTTCAAGGAGCAAACCGATTGTTACCCGATCTGTAGAACATGCCATTCTCCAGCCAAACAAGCATGATGGTTCAAACCAAAGGACTAAAAACTTAACTTCTCAGACCCCTTTCCTCCCTCATTATACCCTTTTCTCCCTCTGCCATTTCATTGCAATTTTGTTTAAAAAAATAAAAGCCTCTCCGTCCCAAATATTCGGATGATAACAAGGAATTATTTTGATATGGCCTTAGGATACTGTGTATTTAACCCGAGTCTGAAGAGTGCTCTTCCTCTTGCAGTTGTTTCTTCTGGTCCTTAGTGCTGGCACTGGTAGCTTGTCTTTCCTTCTCCACTAACTCTGTTAGATTGGCATTCACCATCTCCTTTAATGCTGCCAGCTGCTCCGACAGCTTGGTTAGACCCTCAGGGCCATCGTCATTTCCCAGCTTAACATCTAGCTTATATTCAACTTGATGCAATCGTCCTGAAATCTTGCACACAATCTCTTCATTCATGGAGAAACTCGAAGACTTTATACCGCGGAGCGACCTGTTCACTGTTCTCGCTTACAGCTTAGGGTAAAGGGTCGTGATAATTATATGTACACTGAGGCTCCGTCTCGACACGATCCTCTAGCCTTCATAAGTAGAAGGCTAGAGCATATACGTAATTTGTAATTACATATTACTACAATTTAAATGGTATTAATAAGAGGAAATGTTCATGGGGTGGGAAGAGGTGAGCAAGAGTTGGGAGGAAACGTATATAGTTAGGAGAAAGTTTTGGCTGCAGCAGAGAAAAGAATTGGAGAAGAGTCTGAGGAAAGCAAGAAAGAGAGGGGGAGAGAGAGGCTACATTAAGACAACCAAAGACAACCATAATGGTGATAATAATAATAATAATCATAATAGTAATAATAATAATAAAAAATAATTAAAAAAATAAAAAAAAATTAAAAAAATTAAATTATAATAATAATAATAATAATAAAATAATATCAGAGGGGAAATGCAAGTTCTGTTTTGGGGACAATGGGACAGCAGATGGGATTGATGGACATCATTTAGATTGTACCTATACATGTATATACCTATATAATAATAATAAAATAATAATAATAAATTTTATTATAAACAATAATATGCCCTAAAATAATAATAATAATAATAATAATAATAATAATAATAATAATAATAATAATAATAATAATAATAATATGCCTAGGCTATTAACTTATAATAATAATAATAATAATATAATAATATAATAATAATAATATATAGTACTTATTAAACTAAAATATATATATATATATATAATGTTATATATTTGTATTTATGTATATTATGTATATATATTATATTATATTAAATAAAATATAAAAAAATATAAAAAAATAATAAAAAAAATAAAAAATAATAATAATAATAATAATAATAATAATAATAATAATAATAATAATAATAATAATAATAATAATAATAATAATAATATTAATAATAATAATAATAATAATAATAATATTATTAATAATAATAATAATAATAATAATAATAATAATAATAATAATAATAATAATAATAATAATAATAATAATAATAATAATAATAATAATAATAATAATAATAATAATAATAATAATAATAATAATAATAATAATAATAATAATAATAATAATAATAATAATAATAATAATAATAATAATAATAATAATAATAATAATAATAATAATAATAATAATAATAATAATAATAATAATAATAATAATAATAATAATAATAATAATAATAATAATAATAATAATAATAATAATAATAATAATAATAATAATAATAATAATAATAATAATAATAATAATAATAATAATAATAAATAACAACAAAAATAATAATAACAATAATATAATAATAACTATAATAATAACAACAACAACAATAAGGGGGGGGAAATCCACAGTCCCCTCTCTGTCCTGCAACTGCAAAGGAAATTCTTAGATACGTAGGGAGGAAGCCAAAGCGGATGTTGGACCCCACGTCATAGGTGACTATACCACAGATTTAGGCGGGCCAGTTCAAATATTCCGCAGTCGAATCGCCTACCCTAAGCCCAACGAGACAATGACTACAACGAAAAGGATCCCTTCGTCCCTTCCGTTCCAAACATCATCGACACCTGCACGACATCTGTGCGGGACTCCAGAGAAACACTTCAACACCCCTTCAAAATCAAGATGGACTCCAAGCAGAGCTTCCTCTGCTACTCCTGTGACTGCCACTCCTCCAGGTAACAGGTACATCCCTAACAGAATGGATGGAGACCTGGAGTTCTCCAGGTATCAAGTGGCCACTCTCTCTAAGAACAGCCCCCAGGGCAATACTCTGCTCTCAAGCAATACTTCAGGGTGTGAAGATAGCAGCTGTGGGCGTGGTCATGCCTGCTCGGTTATGATGAACCAGCTGCTGGCACTCAAAGGCCAGAAACCAAATAGCAGAATCCTGTCCTTCCAACAAACCCCTAAACAACACAAGAAAGGTGTGTGTAGTGCATGCAACCCTTTACCTTATCTTAAGGTCAGGGTGAATTGTTTAGCTTGCACTCTCCTCTCCCCCCCCCCACCTGTATAGATCAGGAATACTGGTGGAGGTATGCTAATGTCCACAGTCAGTCTTCCTTCTCTCCCAAGAATCCCCGCAAGACACCCAAATCAGCTGATAAAGTCCTAGATGCTCCAAAGCTGATCGATGACTTCTGTAAGATTCCTTCTCTAAGCACCATTCCATCCACAGTGCCCATGTCTGCATCATCTAATCACCTAACCACTCTTACTTTAGACAGTGCCCATGTCTACACATCTAATCACCTAACCACTCTTACTTTAGACAGTGCCCATGTCTACATCATCTAATCACCTAACCACTCTTACTTTAGAGCGACCCTCAAACACACCAAGTTACATATCTACCCAATAGAACTTGGAATGGGCATCGGCACAGCCTAGGCACCGGCACAGCCTAGGCACCGGCACAGCCTAGGCACCGGCACAGCCTAGGCACCGGCACAGCCTAGGCACCGGCACAGCCTAGGCATCGGCACAGCCTAGGCACCGGCACAGCCTAGGCATCGCCACAGCCTAGGCACTGGTACAGCCTAGGCACTGGCACAGCCTAGGCACTGGCACAGCCTAGGCACTGGCACAGCCTAGGCACCCACACAGCCTAGGGACTGGCACAGCCTAGGGCACCAGCACAGCCTAGGCACTGGCACAGCCTAGGCACCGGCACAGCCTAGGCACCGGCACAGCCTAGGCACCGGCACAGCCTAGGCACTGGCACAGCCTAGGCACTGGCACAGCCTAGGCACCCACACAGCCTAGGGACTGGCACAGCCTAGGCACTAGCACAGCCTAGGCACTAGCACAGCCTAGGCACTAGCACAGCCTAGGCACTAGCACAGCCTAGGCACTAGCACAGCCTAGGGAACTGGCACAGCCTAGGGCTAGGGTTGTTTTTGTTCTCTAACCAGGTAATTGATAGACCTACTTCAACGCTTGCTATAGCAAACACTTGCAGAGCTCCAGTAAGAATTTTGATGTGAAGGGAGAGCCATCTAAACTGTTTCTATGGCAAACCTACTTAGTTCTGGTGGCTGTAGAGTTGCTTCTGGGCCTTAGAAACACTAGACTGGCAGATATCCTCTCAAATATGCCTCAGGGTTGTAAGCTAAAATTTATGCCCGACCTTTGTACATAGTGACAGTAATTATTCCCGTGCTGACCATCAAAGATGTGCTCATATGTTCATGACCAGCAAAGATGTGCTCATATGTTCATGACCAGCATAGATGTGCTCATAAGTTCATGACCAGCAAAGATGTCCTCATATGTTCATGACCAGCAAAGATGTGCTCATATGTTCATGACCAGCAAAGATGTGCTCATATGTTCATGACCAGCAAAGATGTGCTCATATGTTCATGACCAGCATAGATGTGCTCATAAGTTCATGACCAGCAAAGATGTCCTCATATGTTCATGACCAGCAAAGATGTGCTCATATGTTCATGACCAGCAAAGATGTGCTCATATGTTCATGACCAGCAAAGATGTACTCATATGTTCATGACCAGCAAAGATGTGCTCATATGTTCATGACCAGCAAAGATGTCCTCATATGTTCATGTCCATTAAAGATGTGCTCATACATGTTCATGACCAGCAAAGATGTCCTCATATGTTCATGACCAGCAAAGATGTGCTCATATGTTCATGACCAGCTGCTCATATGTTCATGACCAGCAAAGATGTGCTCATATGTTCATGACCAGCAAAGATGTGCTCATATGTTCATGACCAGCAAAGATGTCCTCATATGTTCATGACCAGCAAAGATGTGCTCATATGTTCATGACCAGCAAAGATGTGCTCATGTTCATGACCAGCAAAGATGTGCTCATATGTTCATGACCAGCAAAGATGTGCTCATATGTTCATGACCAGCAAAGATGTCCTCATATGTTCATGACCAGCAAAGATGTGCTCATATGTTCATGACCAGCAAAGATATGCTCATCTGTTCATGACCAGCAAAGATGTCCTCATATGTTCATGACCAGCAAAGATGTGCTCATATGTTCATGACCACATGACCAGCAAAGATGTGCTCATGTTCATGACCAGCAAAGATGTCCTCATATGTTCATGACCAGCAAAGATGTCCTCATATGTTCATGACCAGCAAAAATGTGCTCATATGTTCATGACCAGCAAAGAAGTGCTCATATGTTCATGACCAGCAAAGATGTGCTCATATGTTCATGACCAGCAAAGATGTCCTCATATGTACATGACCAGCAAAGATGTCCTCATATGTTCATGACCAGCAAAGATGTGCTCATATGCTCATGACCAGCAAAGATGACCAGCAAAGATGTGCTCATATGTTCATGACCAGTAAAGATGTGCTCATATGTTCATGACCAGCAAAGATGTGCTCATATGTTCATGACCAGCAAAGATGTCCTCATATGTTCATGACCAGCAAAGATGTGCTCATGTTCATGACCAGCAAAGATGTGCTCATATGTTCATGACCAGCAAAGATGTGCTCATATGTTCATGACCACATGACCAGCAAAGATGTGCTCATGTTCATGACCAGCAAAGATGTCCTCATATGTTCATGACCAGCAAAGATGTGCTCATATGTTCATGACCAGCAAAGATGTCCTCATATGTTCATGACCAGCAAAGATGTCCTCATATGTTCATGACCAGCAAAGATGTGTTCATGTTCATGACCAGCAAAGATGTGCTCATATGTTCATGACCACATGACCAGCAAAGATGTGCTCATATGTTCATGACCACATGACCAGCAAAGATGTGCTCATGTTCATGACCAGCAAAGATGTCCTCATATGTTCATGACCAGCAAAGATGTGCTCATATGTTCATGACCAGCAAAGATGTCCTCATATGTTCATGACCAGCAAAGATGTCCTCATATGTTCATGACCAGCAAAAATGTGCTCATATGTTCATGACCAGCAAAGAAGTGCTCATATGTTCATGACCAGCAAAGATGCACTCACATGTTCATGACCAGCAAAGATGTCCTCATATGTACATGACCAGCAAAGATGTCCTCATATGTTCATGACCAGCAAAGATGTCCTCATATGCTCATGACCAGCAAAGATGTGCTCATATGTTCATGACCAGTAAAGATGTGCTCATATGTTCATGACCAGCAAAGATGTGCTCATATGTTCATGACCAGTAAAGATGTGCTCATATGTTCATGACCAGCAAAGATGTGCTCATATGTTCATGACCAGCAAATATGTTTCATGACCAGCAAAGATGTGCTCATATGTTCATGACCAGTAAAGATGTGCTCATATGTTCATGACCAGCAAAGATGTGCTCATATGTTCATGACCAGCAAAGATGTGCTCATATGTTCATGACCAGCAAAGATGTATTATTGTTTAGTTATGTTTGTTGCTGTTGTTTGTTGCTGTTGTTTGTTGCTGTTGTTTGTTGCTGTTGTTTGTTCAGACCTGAATGTGCTGGACTGGAGTAAACAGAATATGGTGGGTGTGGCTTTGGGAGGGGCTGTATACATGTTCAATGCCTCCAGGGAAGAGACACAGCAGTTATGTGATGTGGAGGCTGACTCGCTGTACATCACCTCCCTCCAGTGGGACACGACAGGCAAGCACCTGGCAGTTGCTACTAGCAACGCTGAGATACAGGTGCATATGTAGCAATAACTTGCACATACAGTACATGGGGAGGTGGCATTATATAGAATTTGCTAGTCGTGAATCACTGTGTGTCTGGTAATGATCTATTCTAATATTTCTGAACGCTATCTGAGTTGCATCTCAGTGGCCACTCACACTGAGGAGCCCATGGGAGGGTGTGTGGTTAGGATAACTTGACCAGGGCAAGGGTATTGGCAGGCTTGGGCCTGTATGTTCCCAAAGCTTTAGCAAGCTCTGACTCTCTGTGGTGAGTGTGAGGACTGAGTGTGTAGTACTGTAGCAAGCTCCCTGTGGTGTGTGTGGAGGACTGAGTGTGTAGTACTGTAGCAAGCTCCCTGTGGTACTGTAGCAAGCTCCCTGTGGTGTGTGTGACTGAGTGTGTAGTACTGTAGCAAGCTCCCTGTGGTGAGTGTGGAGGACTGAGTGTGTGGTACTGTAGCAAGCTCCCTGTGGTGTGTGTGACTGAGTGTGTGGTACTGTAGCAAGCTCCCTGTGGTGAGTGTGAGGACTAAGTGTGTGGCACTGTAGCAAGCTCCCTGTGGTGTGTGTGTGACTGAGTGTGTAGTACTGTAGCAAGCTCCCTGTGGTGAGTGTGACTGAGTGTGTAGTACTGTAGCAAGCTCCCTGTGGTGTGTGTGACTGAGTGTGTAGTACTGTAGCAAGCTCCCTGTGGTGAGTGTGAGGACTTAGTGTGTAGTACTGTAGCAAGCTCCCTGTGGTGTGTGTGACTGAGTGTGTAGTACTGTAGCAAGCTCCCTGTGGTGTGTGTGGAGGACTGAGTGTGTGGTACTGTAGCAAGCTCCCTGTGGTGTGTGTGACTGAGTGTGTGGTACTGTAGCAAGCTCCCTGTGGTGAGTGTGACTGAGTGTGTGGTACTGTAGCAAGCTCCCTGTGGTGTGTGTGACTGAGTGTGTGGTACTGTAGCAAGCTCCCTGTGGTGTGTGTGACTGAGTGTGTGGTACTGTAGCAAGCTCCCTGTGGTGTGTGTGACTGAGTGTGTGGCACTGTAGCAAGCTCCCTGTGGTGAGTGTGGAGGACTGAGTGTGTGGTACTGTAGCAAGCTCCCTGTGGTGTGTGTGACTGAGTGTGTGGTACTGTAGCAAGCTCCCTGTGGTGTGTGTGGACTGAGTGTGTGGTACTGTAGCAAGCTCCCTGTGGTGAGTGTGGAGGACTGAGTGTGTAGTACTGTAGCAAGCTCCCTGTGGTGAGTGTGGAGGACTGAGTGTGTAGTACTGTAGCAAGCTCCCTGTGGTGAGTGTGGAGGACTGAGTGTGTGGTACTGTAGCAAGCTCCCTGTGGTGTGTGTGACTGAGTGTGTGGTACTGTAGCAAGCTCCCTGTGGTGTGTGTGGACTGAGTGTGTGGTACTGTAGCAAGCTCCCTGTGGTGAGTGTGGAGGACTGAGTGTGTAGTACTGTAGCAAGCTCCCTGTGGTGAGTGTGGAGGACTGAGTGTGTGGCACTGGAGCAAGCTCCCTGTGGTGTGTGTGGAGGACTGAGTGTGTGGTACTGTAGCAAGCTCCCTGTGGTGTGTGTGTGACTGAGTGTGTAGTACTGTAGCAAGCTCCCTGTGGTGTGTGTGACTGAGTGTGTAGTACTGTAGCAAGCTCCCTGTGGTGTGTGTGGAGGACTGAGTGTGTAGTACTGTAGCAAGCTCCCTGTGGTGTATTCTAGTCCTTGAGGGACTGTGATTTTAATTAGGCCACTCCTATTTATTCTTCTCCTCATGTGTTGGAGAGGATTTGATTAATGGAGTAGTAATATAGTTAGAGCAACCTTATTATGGAAGAGGAAGTAAACTATTGTAGATTATTCCTGGTGAAGGCTAGAGCATCTAGTCATTATTCCTGATGAAGGCTAGAGCATCTAGTCATTATTCCTGGTGGTGGCTATAGCATCTCGTCATTATTCCTGATGAAGGCTAGAGCATCTAGTCATTATTCCTGATGAAGACTAGAGCATCTAGTCATTATTCCTGATGAAGACTAGAGCATCTAGTCATTATTCCTGGTGAAGGCTAGAGCATCTAGTCATTATTCCTGGTGAAGGCTAGAGCATCTAGTCATTATTCCTGATGAAGACTAGAGCATCTAGTCATTATTCATGGTGAAGGCTAGAGCATCTAGTCATTATTCATGGTGAAGGCTAGAGCATCTAGTCATTATTCCTGATGAAGACTAGAGCATCTAGTCATTATTCCTGATGAAGACTAGAGCATCTAGTCATTATTCCTGGTGAAGACTAGAGCATCTAGTCATTATTCCTGCTGAAGACTAGAGCATCTAGTCATTATTCCTGGTGAAGACTAGAGCATCTAGTCATTATTCCTGATGAAGACTAGAGCATCTAGTCATTATTCCTGGTGAAGACTAGAGCATCTAGTCATTATTCCTGATGGAGGCTAGTCATTATTCCTGATGAAGACTAGAGCATCTAGTCGGAACGTTGAGAGAGTAAAATCCAGATTGAAGGCTATTATGAATTGATTGCCAAGAAGGGAAATAAGATGTAGATCACAATGTTCGGTTGGTGACCCTTTACCAGTGATTTTTACTCCCTGCCTCCCCACTTACATACACACACACCACACCATCTCCCACACACACTACACCACCTCACACACATCACACACCACACTGCTGTAGCTGTGGGATGTGAGTGTCAGCAAGTGTGTGCGGCGCATGAAGAGTCATCGTAGCAGAATCAGCAGTCTCTCCTGGCACCCCAAAGGCTCCCTCCTCAGCACCGGTGCACGATCAGGACACATCCACAACTATGACCCTCGCTCGCCACGCTTCCAGATCCATAGCCTCCAGGCGCATAAGCTAGACGTGTGTGGTCTGCAGTGGTCCGAGAGTGGGCGGTTCCTGGCTAGTGGCGGGAATGACAATGTGGTGAAGGTCTGGGACATGTATAGACATGACCCCTGGTCCAGCCCCCGCCAGACCTTCACTGCACACACAGCTGCTGTCAAGGTGAGGACCGAGGAGATCACTTGGTATGTTCCATGTACAAGGAGATCACTTGGTATGTTCCATGTGCCGAAGGAGATCAGTTGGTATGTTCCATGTGCACGAGGAGATCACTTGGTACGTTACATTGCCCAAGGAGGTCACTTGGTATGTTCCATGTGCCCAAGGAGATCACTTAGTATGTTCCATGTGCCCGAGGAGATCACTTGGTATGTTCCATGTGCCCGAGGAGATCACTTGGTATGTTCCATGTGCCCGAGGAGATTACTTGGTACATTCCATGTGCCCGAGGAGATCACTTGGTATGTTCCATGTGCCCGAGGAGATCACTTGGTATGTTCCATGTGCCCGAGGAGATCACTTGGTACGTTCCATGTGCCCGAGGAGATCACTTGGTACGTTCCATGTGCCCGAGGAGATCACTTGGTATGTTCCATGTGCCCGAGGAGATCACTTGGTATGAGCCCGAGGAGACCACTTGGTATGTTCCATGTGCCCGAGGAGATCACTTGGTATGTTCCATGTGCCCGAGGAGATCACTTGGTATGTTCCATGTGCCCGAGGAGATCACTTAGTATGTTCCATGTGCCCGAGGAGATCACTTGGTATGTTCCATGTGCCCGAGGAGATCACTTGGTACGTTCCATGAGCCCAATGATGTTTGCCTTCCTAACGCACGGCAACGCATGTGTCCGTGGGCATGGGAGTAACCTAGGGATGGAGCTCCTGCACGCTCCCCACCCACCAGATCAAAGCATAGCAGGTGTGTGGGGGCGGGGACAGGACCTAGATCAAAACCACTTAATAATAAACCCATTGGAAGGCCAACATACTCGGCAGTGTCTGCTAATGTGTGGCCTCTGCCTTCATGATATCATAACCTTTGTATGGAATGGATTTAAGAGACGATGTCAGTTCCATTCTGTAAGTAATGTTGTGGTCTTTGTGATCTATTCTCAGTATATATATATGCACATGCATGTTGTGTGCATATATATACATGCATGTTGTGTGTATGTGCATAGTATATATATATGCACATGCATGTTGTGTGTGTGTGCATGTGCATATATATACACATGCATGTTGTGTGTGTGTGCATGTGCATAGTATATATATGCACATGCATGTTGTGTGTGTGCACCATTTGTTGCTGGGGCACTTGAGTTCTTTTTGAGGATTCGCCTGACTACAGGTCAAGCTAAGTAATTCATAGATCGTCCACATAGCGTGGTCAAGGCCATTTTTTAAACCACGCAGCTTAGAACATTTTCAATGCAGATTCTTTCCCACTTCTCTCAAGGGAAACTGACCATTTAGCAGCTGGTGAGGTTCCTAACAAATCACATCTTACCAGGAAAAAAGGCCTCCTAATGATGACTGGGTCTGGGGAAACCAATACAGGAAGTGCACCCCCTGGTAATGATGACTAGGTCTGGGGAAACCAATACAGGAAGTGCACCCACTGGTAATGATGACTAGGTCTGGGGAAACCAATACAGGAAGTGCACCCCCTGGTAATGATGACTAGGTCTGGGGAAACCAATACAGGAAGTGCACCCCCCCTGGTAATGATGACTAGGTCTGGGGAAACCAATACAGGAAGTGCACCCCCTGGTAATGATGACTAGATCTGGGGAAACCAATACAGGAAGTGCACCCCCTGGTAATGATGACTAGGTCTGCAAGTTGTTGTGCTTATTTTCATTGCTTTCTTGTTGTTGTAGGCATTGGCATGGTGTCCATGGCAACCCAGTGTGCTGGCCAGTGCCGGTGGATCAGCTGATAAGTCTGTGAGGCTGTGGAATGTGTGCAGTGGAGAGAGTGAAGGGCACGCCTACACGGACTCACAGGTATGACGGATACGGGCGGGAACACCCCGAACTTATTTCGTTAGATATATGTGTGTGTCTCCATAGAGCTAGTGTCCACCTGCCTCCACCCAGTGTGGTGTTGGTCCAGTGTGTGTCCCCATAGAGCTACTGTCAACCTGCCTCAACCCAGTGTGGTGTTGGTCCAGTGTGTGTCTCCATAGAGCTATTGTCACCTGCCTCCACCTAGTGTGGTGTTGGTCCAGTGTGTGTCTCCATAGAGCTATTGTCACCTGCCTCCACCCAGTGTGGTGAGCTGGCCACCTGCCTCAACCCAGTGTGGTGAGCTGGCCACCTGCCTCAACCCAGTGTGATGTTGGTCCAGTGTGTGTCTCCATAGAGCTACTGTAAACCTGCTTCAACATGCCTCAACCCAGTGTGGTGTTGGTCCAGTGTGTGTCCCCATAGAGCTACTGTCAACCTGCCTCAACCCAGTGTGATGTTGGTCCAGCGTGTGGCCCAATGGCGCTATTGTTACATGCACACCTTCTTCCTGAATATGTGCAGGTGAGTGGCTTGGTCTGGTCGTCCTTTCATAGGGAACTGTTGTCCAGTCATGGCAACCCGTCCAATGCCCTCCGTCTCTGGAAGTGGCAACCAAACAACAAGAGCAATAACAAGGTTAATAGTGACTGCAATGGCAGAGGGCTGAGGCAGCTGGCAGAGTTGACTGGCCACGAGGGACGGATATTGCATGTAGTTAGCAGTCCGGATGGCCAGAGTGTAGCCACTGCTGCTGCAGATGAGACCTTGAGGTTCTGGAGGTGCTTTGAGGCCAACAAGAAGCATCGGATGCAAGACAACAAAGGATCACCTCTGTCAGGAATCGGCATTTCAAGTTTCATACGATGAACAATACCAACACAAAGAAGTGTTGGTACACACATCACAATTAAAGAGATATTCAACAGCATGTTACACTTTGAACATGGCCTTATGTTGGACCAAGTACGAGACTGAAATACACTTTTGTAATGAATATATCGCATGTTTTTGGAATGGTATTGTATCTGCATCTGATATAGGAACAATTATATATGTTTGTTTGCTCTCCTTACGTGCTGTGTGCGTTCCACAGACTTGCACTGTAGAAGCTAACATAGAGTTGTGCATGTCACTAATTCAGTCTCAGATGACATAGAGTTGTGCATGTCACTAATCCAGTCTCAGGTAACATAGAGTTGTGCACGTCACTAATCCAGTCTCAGGTGACATAGAGTTGTGCACGTCACTAATCCAGTCTCAGATGACATAGAGTTGTGCACGTCACTAATCCAGTCTCAGGTGACATAGTTGTGCACGTCACTAATCCAGTCTCAGGTGACATAGAGTTGTGCACGTCACTAATCCAGTCTCAGGTGACATAGAGTTGTGCACGTCACTAATCCAGTCTCAGATGACATAGAGTTGTGCACGTCACTAATCCAGTCTCAGATGACAGAGTTGTGCATGTCACTAATCCAGTCTCAGGTGACATAGAGTTGTGCATGTCACTAATCCAGTCTCAGGTGACATAGAGTTGTGCACGTCACTAATCCAGTCTCAGGTGACATAGAGTTGTGCACGTCACTAATCCAGTCTCAGGTGACATAGAGTTGTGCACGTCACTAATCCAGTCTCAGGTGACATAGAGTTGTGCATGTCACTAATCCAGTCTCAGGTGACACAGAGTTGTGCACGTCACTAATCCAGTCTCAGATGACATAGAGTTGTGCACGTCACTAATCCAGTCTCAGATGACAGAGTTGTGCACGTCACTAATCCAGTCTCAGGTGACATAGAGTTGTGCACGTCACTAATCCAGTCTCAGGTGACATAGAGTTGTACACGTCACTAATCCAGTCTCAGGTGACATAGAGTTGTGCACGTCACTAATCCAGTCTCAGATGACATAGAGTTGTGCACGTCACTAATCCAGTCTCAGATGACATAGAGTTGTGCACGTCACTAATCCAGTCTCAGGTGACATAGAGTTGTGCACGTCACTAATCCAGTCTCACGTAACATAGAGTTGTGCACGTCACTAATCCAGTCTCAGGTGACATAGAGTTGTGCATGTCACTAATCCAGTCTCAGGTGACATAGAGTTGTGCACGTCACTAATCCAGTCTCAGATGACATAGAGTTGTGCACGTCACTAATCCAGTCTCAGATGACATAGAGTTGTGCACGTCACTAATCCAGTCTCAGGTGACATAGAGTTGTGCACATCACTAATCCAGTCTCAGGTGACAGAGTTGTGCACGTCACTAATCCAGTCTCAGGTGACATAGAGTTGTGCATGTCACTAATCCAGTCTCAGGTGACATAGAGTTGTGCACGTCACTAATCCAGTCTCAGGTGACATAGAGTTGTGCACGTCACTAATCCAGTCTCAGATGACATAGAGTTGTGCACGTCACTAATCCAGTCTCAGGTGACATAGAGTTGTGCACGTCACTAATCCAGTCTCAGGTGACATAGAGTTGTGCACGTCACTAATCCAGTCTCAGGTGACATAGAGTTGTGCATGTCACTAATCCAGTCTCGGATGACAGAGTTGTGCACGTCACTAATCCAGTCTCAGGTGACATAGAGTTGTGCATGTCACTAATCCAGTCTCAGGTGACATAGAGTTGTGCACGTCACTAATCCAGTCTCAGGTGACATAGAGTTGTGCACGTCACTAATCCAGTCTCAGGTGACAAGAGTTGTGGAGACTTTGGGAATGCTTAGGAAGAGCAATACAATTTGTACTTAATGAGGACTATTCTGAAGGTAAGTTGAGACTGAGTCGAGTTCCTCCATCCCGCAAGTTTGACTGGAATTGCAAGGCCTTTTTTTTCTTGTGAAATATTTGACTATTACTAACATGCAGCTCTTGAAATAAGCTTTCTAATGCTGTATTTATTTTACGTGTATACTCTCAGCATACCCTTAGGTAAGCAGCTCTAGTCTTCTCTCTGCTCAATGTCATAGAGAATACCAGGCAATGATTGAAGCCTTAGGCAAGCAGCTCTAGTCTTCTCTCTGCTCAATGTCATGGAGAATACCAGGCAATGATTGAAGCCTTAGGTAAGCAGCTAGTCTTCTCTCTGCTCAATGTCATAGAGAATACCAGGCAATGATTGAAGCCTTAGGAGGTAAGCAGCTCTAGTCTTCTCTCTGCTCAATGTCATGGAGAATACCAGGCAATGATTGAAGCATTAGGTAAGCAGCTCTAGTCTTCTCTCTGCTCAATGTCATGGAGAATACCAGGCAATGATTGAAGCATTAGGTAAGCAGCTCTAGTCTTCTCTCTGCTCAATGCCATGGAGAATACCAGGCAATGATTGAAGCCTTAGGTAAGTAGCTCCAGTCTTCTCTCTGCTCAATGTCATGGAGAATACCAGGCAATGATTGAAGCCTTAGGCAAGCAGCTCTGGTCTTCTCTCTGCTCAATGTCATGGAGAATACCAGGCAATGATCATAGAGAATACCAGGCAATGATTGAAGCATTAGGTAAGCAGCTCCAGTCTTCTCTCTGCTCAATGTCATGGAGAATACCAGGCAATGATTGAAGCCTTAGGCAAGCAGCTCTAGTCTTCTCTCTGCTCAATGTCATAGAGAATACCAGGCAATGATTGAAGCATTATGTAAGCAGCTCCAGTCTTCTCTCTGCTCAATGTCATGGAGAATTCCAGGCAATGATTGAAGCATTAGGTAAGTAGCTCTGGTCTTCTCTGCTCAATGTCATGGAGAATACCAGGCAATGATTGAAGCATTAGGTAAGCAGCTCTGGTCTTCTCTCAGCTCAATGTCATGGAGAATACCAGGCAATGATTAAAGCCTTAGGTAAGCAGCTAGTCTTCTCTCTGCTCAATGTCATAGAGAATACCAGGCAATGATTGAAGCATTAGGTAAGCAGCTCCAGTCTTCTCTCTGCTCAATGTCATGGAGAATACCAGGCAATGATTGAAGCCTTAGGCAAGCAGCTCCAGTCTTCTCTCTGCTCAATGTCATGGAGAATACCAGGCAATGATTGAAGCATTAGGTAAGCAGCTCCAGTCTTCTCTCTGCTCAATGTCATGGAGAATACCAGGCAATGATTGAAGCATTAGGTAAGCAGCTCCAGTCTTCTCTCTGCTCAATGTCATGGAGAATACCAGGCAATGATTGAAGCCTTAGGTAAGCAGCTAGTCTTCTCTCTGCTCAATGTCATAGAGAATACCAGGCAATGATTGAAGCCTTAGGTAAGCAGCTCTGGTCTTCTCTCTGCTCAATGTCATGTAGGTATATATACTTAAGACAGAAAGTAAAATATCTGCCATAATTATCTAGTGCAGTTAGCCATAGACAAATCACCAAGAAGTATTCCATGTTGAAATATTCTTATTTTATATAATAGTATCGTTGATGATAATAGTCGTAACAATCATAATAAAAATAATAATAATAATGGCAAGCAGCTGGTGGGATGTGACTGTGTCTGGATATGTTGGCCAAGTCATGTCGGGGGCGGCAGTGAGTGTCAGTCATGTCGGGGGCGGCAGTGAGTGGTGCTATGGCTGCTATAATTATGAGGAGAAGAAAGTTAGTGCCAAGTATGCCAGTCTGGATCCAGGCCACTTTTTTGTGCTCATGGCCATCGAGTCTTTGGTGGTCATTGGAGCCAGGTTGATGGCTGTCCTGAAGGAACTCAGTCTCGGGATAAGGCAAAGAACTGGAGATGTGAATGCCCATACTCGCCTCCTTTGGCAGTCCAGAGGGAGAGTGTCTTATCTGTCTTGGGGTCAGTCGGGAGTTAAACTTGTCGTTATTTATTTGTGTAATTTTATTTTAATTTATTATATTTTGCTTATTCAGTTATACATAATTATGACAGAGAACAACATGCCATATCTCAAGTTAAAAAGTTCATGCGATGACTAGGGAAATGGCTCGTCCCCAACCCTGATGGCAAAGATCCCATTATTTGAGTAATTTTATTTGTGTATTATATATAATTGCAATTATTTATAAATATGTTATATAGTTAATTAGTTATTATTCCTGATGAAGGCTATATAAGAATTTGAAGTTGATTTGGTTATTGTAATACAAAAATTAATTACAAAAATTAATATTAATATTAAAATGATTATTACAATAACTTTCTCAATAATCAAACCTTGAAATTACTCCCTCGATGTTAATAATAATTATTTTAAGATTTCTAGCTTTACGACTTGAATGTTTCAACAGAAATACTTCGTCTTCATCATTTGATGAAAAAGACTGAAGTATTTTACATCACCCAAAAAAAGTTCAAAGTCATCTGAAAGCAATCGTACAAGTTTAATAATCATCATAATGAATCAAAAGTTCCCAATAAGCAGCGGTTCTTCCTCTCCACTGGCAGTCAAGATGCACCATATATCTTGTGGAATATATTGGTGTGATTTAATTTTTTCTTCTTTCTTCCCTTTGTATATAAGAATTACTCGACCAACCCGACATTAATACCGCATAAACACTAATAGAAGAAACCGCAAATAAATATAAAATCCCGACCCCTATATCGCTCAACACCACACCCTCCCCATACGGGATTACCCCTCAAGCGATAAAACCCAAAGTTAAAGAAATAATAGGGGAGAATATGTATATATATAGGTTGGCCTGATTTGGAAAAATCATTTCTTTAGTAAACAACTTGACCCCATCAACTAAAGGCTGTAATACCCCGTACACCCCCACTACATTTGGCCCCTTTCTCCCTTGAATATTGTTTGTTGGGATATTCATACTCGACACTACCTTACCTAGATCACCTCTTAATTAGCCAGCTACCTTACCTAGATCACCTCTTAATTAGGCTTATTGCCCAGTTATTAGCCTAGCAATTCACTTCCAGGCCTCTATCTACGGTGTGAATTTACTGAAAGTGATAATTTGTTTGTAGATTGTAGCACTACACAAGTAGATGTATATACATGTATATACTGATATTTAGGTCAGGGGTCCTATATAGTGTTCTATATATATATATATATATCACATGGTTTGTACATGCTAGAGCTCCTATATATAATAAATGCTTATTGCAAATAATTTTCCTAAGGCTGGCAACAGCGAAGCACTTGGCAATTATGACCAACAAGTTGTAATAACCTGGAGGGGGGGAGTGGACTGGAGGGGTTTAAAACACTATGCCATGTAAAAATTGACAGGCAACACCTTGTCATTCAAGATTAGCAGGTAAATGAAGCTAAACTTTACAACTTATGTACCAGTTTCTAAATATCGTACATCTGCCAGTCTTGACCTCCAACTATTATATATATATACCAGTTTCTAAATATCGTTAGATCTGCCAGTCTTGACCTCCCATTATTATACCAGTTTCTAGATCTGCCAGTCTTGACCAACACCAGTTTCTAAATATCGTAGATCTGCCAGTCTTGACTGCCAACTATTATCGTAGATCTGCCAGTCTTGATCTCCAACTATTATACCAGTTTCTAAATATCGTAGATCTGCCAGTCTTGACCAACCAATTATTATACCAGTTTCTAAATATCGTAGATCTGCCAGTCTTGACTGCCAACTATTATCGTAGATCTGCCAGTCTTGATCTCCAACTATTATACCAGTTTCTAAATATCGTAGATCTGCCAGTCTTGACCGCC
This sequence comes from Cladorhizidae sp. MBARI D1340-BT2, assembly GCA_028752905.1. Lineage (NCBI taxonomy): Eukaryota > Metazoa > Porifera > Demospongiae > Poecilosclerida > Cladorhizidae > Cladorhizidae sp. MBARI D1340-BT2. Next base: position 580,779 of record JAQNBH010000015.1, on the reverse strand, counting down.
AACTATGCATTCATGAAACTACAAGAAATTAAAATGAAGTAATTAGAACTTGTATACATGTAAATTTTCCCCATTGAATTTTCCACATGCACTTGTAAAGTGTTAACCTATCGCAGCCAAGTGTGTGTCAATATAATGAGCCCGACTGATGCACACACTCACCACCCATGCATAGCTCTGTTGTCAAGGTCCTCCACATCCCCAGGACCACTTTTATGCCTTCAAATGTTATGATCTCATGCTTTTATTGATGAAGGAGTAAAGAGTTCTAGTGAATTACTGAGCATCTGACAGTAGGTTGAGCTGGGGGTGTGGTGAGAGAGACCTGATCCCAGCTATCAGTGGGATCCAGCTCAGAGAGACGCCTGTTCAGGACATACACTCATCATCATATTATGCGTACTACATTCAGCACAGAACACAGACTATAGTTCATAGCAGATGGTGAGAGAGTAGCATTCACTGCTGTGGTGCCCAACTTATATCATGTTTATCTTCCTCAAACTCCTTGTAACTACACACCACATGCTTCTACATCTTCAGTGAGTGCCTGCGTATTAGAACTGTATTTCGGCCACTTGCAAGTCTAGCTCAGTGCACTCCTGCTCAGCATCTGATGCTTCCTCAGGGAGCACTCACTCATCATCACCACCATTACCATCATCACCTGACAGGGTGTGCAGCCATGATCAGGTAAAACTATTCTTATCCTCAAGAGGTGAGAGCTGAACCATGGCTAGGTCCTGGGAGAGGCTGAAGCTACTCCCTCCAAATTGTCTAATATACATGCATGGAGTTAGTTATGCTAACACATCAGACAGAGGGTATTTGGTGTGTTGGAATGTTGCTTGCATTCTATTCTGGATAGTGCTATATATATCAGACATCATGTTTACAAGAAACTGGCTGTGGCACATGAGAGTTAACTGGTGTGAGCAGACATCATCCGCTAAATGGGTCCCCCACAGCTTATGTCCATTTGCAGAGCCAGAGTGCAATGGCTTCCACTCTTTCACGTGACTGACCAAATGCCTACCTAACTCACAACATTTTAAAGCACAGCATCTGATCTATAAGTGATGGTAATGTGTGCGAGACATTGCTATGCATAACCATAGAAACTCTTCCATTCATGGATTCACACTGTTAGTGACCATATTAGGATTGGTTAGAGCACTTTTAAGTTATGTCTATACAGAGCTGATATAAGATCAGAGCTAGCACTAGTAATATTACGTTATGCATAAACATTGTCAGGGGTGGAAATAAAACTCCTGGGGGGACCGAGTGGACAAAGTGAGGGGGAGGGGGTGCTTGAGATCTTATACCGTCATCCACAGAGAGGAATCCTCACCTTTTTTCTATCATGCATAGGCATTGCTTCATACTCGTCATCACCATCATCATGGGTGTAGTGCTCTAGTTGATGTAGCGAGCTGTGCTATATGACCTTGGCATAATTTCACTGACAGCTGATCATTCTACAGCTGATCATTCTGCCACAGTATCTGTCAAGAATCCTCCGCCAAATTCAAAATTGTGATCTACCTCTGGGGGATTCACTTGATTCCGACAACAACTAACTAACGACAACACCTAACTAATAGCCTATCTCCACAACACTTAACTAATAGCTTATCTCCACAACACTTAACTAATAGCCTATCCTCACAACACTTAACTAATAGCCTTTCTCCACAACAACTAATGGCCTATCTCCACAACTAGGCTATCCCCAAAACACTTAACTAATTATCCTATCTCCATCACACTTAACTAAGAGCCTATCCCATAACAATTAACTAATAGCCTATCTCCACAACACTTAACTCGTAGTCTATCTCAACAACACTAACTCATAGCCAATCTCCATCATACTTAACTAATATCTCTACAACACTTAACTAATAGCCTATCTCCATCACACTTAACTAATAGCCTATCTCCACAACACGCCTATTCCCACAACACTTAACTAATAGCCTTTCTCCACAACAACTAATAGCCTATCTCCACAACTAGGCTATCCCCAAAACACTTAACTAATATCCTATCTCCATCACCTAACTAAGAGCCTATAACAATTAACTAATAGCCTATCTCCACAACACTTAACTAATAGCCTATTCCACAACACTTAACTCATAGTCTATCTCCACAACACTTAACTAATAGCTTATCTCCACAACACTTAACTAATAGTCTATCTCCACAACACTTAACTAATAGCCTATCTCCGCAGCACTTAACTAATAGCCTATATATCTCCACAAGACTTAATAACTCATAGCCTATCTCCACAACTTAACTCATAGCCTATCTCCACAGATAGGTCTCTCTGTGTGCTCTCTTTTGATACTAAAATATGTTTCATAGGTATATATAACTATTGGCAAGTTACTAGACCTAAAGTGGAGGGACCTCAAAAACCTGAATACCTGCAAACCACTCCACATAAATAACTCCAGATTGCTAAGTGCTAAAGATTTGAAATTGGTACCAGTGGCTAGAGGAAGCCCTAGGCTATTCAATGAGTGGTTTCATTAGGCGTTAAAATTTTAGTACATGGTCAAGCACGTGGGTGGAAAATTATTTGTAATGAAATTCATTTTCCAGGTTTTTTAGGTCTCTCCACTTTAGGTCTAGTAACTTGCCTATAGTTATACATATGAAACATATTTTAGTATCAAAAGAGAGCACACAGAGAGACCTATCTTTGAGCTATATATCAAGTACATACCATGAAGTTTACAGAATCTACGGAGCTCTAAAGTTGTAACCATAAGTAAAAATAAAAATGCAACTGTCTCCCCGATTTGGATTGTTTTAGAGTTTTCACTAGTGCTTGGAATGATTCAGTGACTTGGACAGAAAATTTAGATTTCCCACATGAACTCTTTAAGATGAAATGTGGCAGTTTATGATCGAGGGAGCACTTCTTTAAGCGTAAAGTTGTGGTGGCTTTAGTATTGGCAGGAGTGCCTCTAACTAGCTTTGAAATAAATGTGCTCTGTAATCTGCCCGGACTGAGGGATAATTTTGTGTGTACTCTGTACCTATGCCTTCTGATTTTTCAGGAAATTATGTAATGGCTAACTTGAGATGTTTAGTTATTGGGTTTTTGTATAGAGATGTTGGCAGCACTTGTTGTCTGTATTTTGACAAATTTAACAATGCAGGTTTAAATAGAAATTGAGGGGGAAGTTAGAGTTCCATAACTTCCACACAATCTATCCAGGAATGAAGTCCAGCAGACCTCCTACAAAGCAAAAGGAAGGGATCGAGCCAGTCCCAAGCAGAGCTAATGCAAGAGGTAAAAACCTGTCAGCCAAAATTGTGTGAGGTAAAAATTGCCATCCCCAAGTGGTACGTATACCAAGTTTCACTAGAAATCATGCTATATATCACATGTTAATACCATACAATATGTAGTGACCATGCTCATGTTAATGCCATACAATAATATGTATGGTAATCATGCCATCTCATGTTAATACCATAAGATATGTGGTAACCATGCCATTTCATGTTAATACCATAAAATATGTGGTAACCATGCCATTTCATGCTAACTTGTCTGCACTTGCTGCACTCACTGGAAGATGACCTACACTTTTGAGCTCGCCACGTGCTCTCAAGGTTAGTTCATATTTTTTTAATTATTTTGTTGTGAAATAAGAAATATTATTTTCATTGTAGAGAAGCTGCTGTGGACATCTTTACAAACATCCAGGAGCTTATTCTCACAGGAGGGACTAGTAAAGTAGAAAGGTATTTCTCTGTCTTGACATGTGAAGACCCATCTGCATGCAGCCACATCTGAAGAGGGGTTATCAGGACTGACACTGATGGCTGTGCACTACACAGAGGCACTGAAGCTTAACACTGAGCAAGTTCCCAAATCTTATATACAGACTAATCCCAGCAGGCGCCTCTTCTGCCACTCAGTCTTACTTGACAATGAGTAGGATAAAAAAGCTGGACAATCTCCTACAAATTTTATGTTTATATAAAATGTTTAAATAATTATATCAATAACAAGTGTACCTTATTGCAGAAAAATCATCCTTGAGTTTAAGTCCTCCCACCCCCGGGGGAAGTAAGTGGTAACCCCCCCTTCTAAAAATCCTAGATCCTTCCCTGCCTAAGTAGTCATTCCTTAACTTCACTATCATTGAGAATGCCTCCATTTTTAACACCACAATAGGTAATCTTCCTTCTTGCATTGAAGTGGAGGCAGACAATTCCCTACTAGCACACGAATGAATGAGAACAAACAGTGTCCGTCAATGTGTGCACACTGTAATAGTTCTCGCTAAACAGGAACTTCCCTTAGAAACTATTCAGAGTATTAAGAATCCAGGCAGTTTCTTAGTTAAAGACTGCTGCTACAGGTCAAGTCTTATTTACCACCTCAATAATAATAATCCAGGCAGTTCCTTGGCTCTGCTTAAAGACTATGCTAACAGGTCAAGTCTTACCCAATGCAAACAATGATGTATATTCTTGCCTCAACATAAGTTGATGTCATTGGCCATGATTTGTTTCTGTCTGGCGTAGCTTCTAGGGTCAAGGGAGCCCCAGCCCAGTCAGTGTCTTTTGTGTTCTAGCTGATAGGAGAGCTGTCGTAATGTACAAGCTTTGCCAATCTGTCTTTATTTTATCGACAGTGAATGCAATATTTGGAAGGATTTTCAAAAGTTAGAAAGGATTAGAGGAATTAACATTGCTGATGCAATTATAACCACTCTGGACAATCTTGGGCTGTCTTTGAGTAGTTTGAGAGGTGAGGGCAGTGATGGTGCCTCTGCAGTGAGCGGTGGCACAAGCTGCCAAGCAACTGCTCTGCAGGCACTTCTACCTGGTCATATCATTAATGCCTTATATATTAGCTTAAAAGAGTAAGTGATTTCTACTCAGATGACCTCCCTGGCATTAATACATCTCATAAAGAATTCTGTGGTTTGGAAATCTAAGTGGTTACTATTTACAAAAGTATCTTCAAGAAACACTGACTGATTTTCTGAAGCAATGTTGCACACAACTCTTCCTAATATCTTATCTCATGCTAAAGCCTTTTTTACTGCTCTCCCTTAAAGCTCATGTTCATGTGAAAAGACAGCATTGGCTCTCAAGTCAATTACAGTGCACTCAAACACAGCTATTCTCAAGTGCTTTGGCCTCAATACACAGGAACTGAAATTAGTGTTGGTAAAGTTTGTAAGTTATTTCCTCAAAAGTTCTCATGTTGATTAGAAAAAGTATTTGATTGACATTTTTGTCAAACTGGATTTCATTGCTCTAAGCAAATGTAAGTACTTAGGGCAAGGGGTAGAAGTAGTTGGTGAAGGTTCGCATAATAATTTATTGTGTCAATGACTTCCTAAACAATAGACTGCACTCATGCCAGTTCCTTTTAGCCACAATCTGTCCCCCCTTTTTAAAAGTCTGTCTATGTTGCTATAGCATGTAGTGGCTAAGGTTAGAGCAAGGGCTGGAACAATCTCACAATGCTGATGATGTCATTGGTAATAGTTGGATCATGACTTAATTGAGGCAATTACAGAGACATAGCTAACAATCCAACCCGACACAAAAGATTTCTCTGCAGAGAAGGAGAGCATACAGTGTCTGCATGATTCCACACAGGTGACTGCAGAGAAGGAGAGCATTCAGTGTCTGCATGACTCCACACAGGTGACTGCAGAGAAGGAGAGCATTCAGTGCCTGCATGACTCCACACAGGTGACTGCAGAGAAGGAGAACATTCAGTGTCTGCATGACTCCACACAGGTGACTGCAGAGAAGGAGAGCATTCAGTGTCTGCATGACTCCACACAGGTGACTGCAGAGAAGGAGAGCATTCAGTGCCTGCATGACTCCACACAGGTGACTGCAGAGAAGGAGAGCATTCAGTGTCTGCATGACTCCACACAGGTGACTGCAGAGAAGGAGAGCATTCAGTGTCTGCATGACTCCACACAGGTGACTGCAGAGAAGGAGAGCATTCAGTGTCTGCATGACTCCACACAGGTGACTGCAGAGAAGGAGAGCATTCAGTATCTGCATGACCCCACACAGGTGACTGCAGAGAAGGAGAGCATTCAGTGTCTGCATGACTCCACACAGGTGACTGCAGAGAAGGAGAACATTCAGTGTCTGCATGACTCCACACAGGTGACTGCAGAGAAGGAGAGCATTCAGTGTCTGCATGACTCCACACAGGTGACTGCAGAGAAGGAGAGCATTCAGTGTCTGCATGACTCCACACAGGTGACTGCAGAGAAGGAGAGCATTCAGTGCCTGCATGACTCCACACAGGTGACTGCAGAGAAGGAGAACATTCAGTGTCTGCATGACCCCACACAGGTGACTGCAGAGAAGGAGAGCATTCAGTGTCTGCATGACTCCACACAGGTGACTGCAGAGAAGGAGAGCATTCAGTGTCTGCATGACTCCACACAGGTGACTGCAGAGAAGGAGAGCATTCAGTGTCTGCATGACTCCACACAGGTGACTGCAGAGAAGGAGAGCATTCAGTGTCTGCATGACTCCACACAGGTGACTGCAGAGAAGGAGAGCATTCAGTGTCTGCATGACTCCACACAGGTGACTGCAGAGAAGGAGAGCATTCAGTGTCTGCATGACTCCACACAGGTGACTGCAGAGAAGGAGAGCATTCAGTGTCTGCATGACTCCACACAGGTGACTGCAGAGAAGGAGAGCATTCAGTGTCTGCATGACTCCACACAGGTGACTGCAGAGAAGGAGAGCATTCAGTGTCTGCATGACTCCACACAGGTGACTGCAGAGAAGGAGAGCATTCAGTGTCTGCATGACTCCACACAGGTGACTGCAGAGAAGGAGAGCATTCAGTGTCTGCATGACTCCACACAGGTGACTGCAGAGAAGGAGAGCATTCAGTGTCTGCATGACTCCACACAGGTGACTGCAGAGAAGGAGAGCATTCAGTGTCTGCATGACTCCACACAGGTGACTGCAGAGAAGGAGAGCATTCAGTGTCTGCATGACTCCACACAGGTGACTGCAGAGAAGGAGAGCATTCAGTGTCTGCATGACTCCACACAGGTGACTGCAGAGAAGGAGAGCATTCAGTGTCTGCATGACTCCACACAGGTGACTGCAGAGAAGGAGAGCATTCAGTGTCTGCATGACCCCACACAGGTGACTGCAGAGAAGGAGAGCATTCAGTGTCTGCATGACTCCACACAGGTGACTGCAGAGAAGGAGAGCATTCAGTGTCTGCATGACCCCACACAGGTGACTGCAGAGAAGGAGAGCATTCAGTGTCTGCATGACTCCACACAGGTGACTGCAGAGAAGGAGAGCATTCAGTGTCTGCATGACTCCACACAGGTGACTGCAGAGAAGGAGAGCATTCAGTGTCTGCATGACTCCACACAGGTGACTGCAGAGAAGGAGAGCATTCAGTGTCTGCATGACTCCACACAGGTGACTGCAGAGAAGGAGAGCATTCAGTGTCTGCATGACCCCACACAGGTGACTGCAGAGAAGGAGAGCATTCAGTGTCTGCATGACTCCACACAGGTGACTGCAGAGAAGGAGAGCATTCAGTGTCTGCATGACTCCACACAGGTGACTGCAGAGAAGGAGAGCATTCAGTGCCTGCATGACTCCACACAGGTGACTGCAGAGAAGGAGAGCATTCAGTGTCTGCATGACTCCACACAGGTGACTGCAGAGAAGGAGAGCATTCAGTGTCTGCATGACTCCACACAGGTGACTGCAGAGAAGGAGAGCATTCAGTGTCTGCATGACCCCACACAGGTGACTGCAGAGAAGGAGAGCATTCAGTGTCTGCATGACTCCACACAGGTGACTGCAGAGAAGGAGAGCATTCAGTGTCTGCATGACTCCACACAGGTGACTGCAGAGAAGGAGAGCATTCAGTGTCTGCATGACTCCACACAGGTGACTGCAGAGAAGGAGAGCATTCAGTGTCTGCATGACTCCACACAGGTGACTGCAGAGAAGGAGAGCATTCAGTGTCTGCATGACTCCACACAGGTGACTGCAGAGAAGGAGAGCATTCAGTGTCTGCATGACCCCACACAGGTGACTGCAGAGAAGGAGAGCATTCAGTGTCTGCATGACTCCACACAGGTGACTGCAGAGAAGGAGAGCATTCAGTGTCTGCATGACTCCACACAGGTGACTGCAGAGAAGGAGAGCATTCAGTGTCTGCATGACTCCACACAGGTGACTGCAGAGAAGGAGAGCATTCAGTGTCTGCATGACTCCACACATAACTTGTCGCTATTGCCAAAATTTGTGATTGCCTTGAAACTCACCCAAACTGACTGAAACTCCATTACAATGCCCAGGAAATAAATACAGAAAGAAGACTTCATTGGTTCCGAACAACAGATCAAAACTGCAACAGTATTAACCTACCCAGATGAGAGTGATCCTCAACAAGCAGCAAACTATCTACCAACAATCAACCACAATGCCCTTCATCACAACCACAATGCCCTTCATCACAACCACAATGACACTCAAGGTATGAGCAGTCTCCCACTCACCGTCGACCCCCTCCAGTTACTTGAACCAAGGGTGCTGTCAAGAAAACTGACAGAGACCCATCCAGTTATCGCCCACAATCACAGAAAAAGGACCTTCGACAATACTTTGACAGTGAAAAAGGCCTGATGTGTTTTCATGGCAGTAGTAGATAGCCTGGGGGCACCTCAGTGTGAAATGCACCAATAAAGTATATCTCATCCGATCTGGGACACCGGAAGATGCGCTCTTTGTTGATGGCATTATTGATGGCATTCCTCGATCCAACATCAAGATAGATTAAGCTCTGCTCGACGAAACAACACTAGTCAGAGTTGTACAAGTGGGAGTGTTCAATCTCCCACTTGTCATGGTTACACTTCAGTTTTGAAACCATCGAATCTGTCACAAGATGACAGTAGTAGTAGATAACCTTGAGGAAGATGCCCTCTTTGGGTTTGACTTACCCGAAGTCATGAAGGAGGCACTTAAGCAAGCAGCCAGTAACCACTCGTTCATCGGTAGTGTCCACACCAAACACTAGCCAGCACTACAACAACAAACAGAAGAAGTTGATGACCTCGCCACTACATCATCAGAAGCTCCCCTAATAGACTTAAAAGATGTCTGTAATCTGGACAACCCCAATCCTCTTGGCATTAAATTTAGGATTAAGCTTCTGAAGAACCAAAAGTGGGCTGAAGCTAGACGTCGCCAGCAAGAGTTGTCGAAAACTGGTGATGGCCACCTCAATGCCGCCTCCAACTTGGAATTTGAACATCACAGTGACCCAACCCTCACCAAAGCATGGAAGTCAACAGGAAAGAAAGACTCGCCCTATTACATTGAGAACAGACGACTCTATCATCATCCAAGTTAACTCTTTGATGGCGAGGACCTACACCAGCTAGTGCTACTCTCGTCCATACTTTTCCACTTTTAGGAAACTTGGGAAAAAGAAGATTTCTGGGAAGATGCTACAATACTTCTTCTGGCTGGGAATGCACCACAATACTACAACCTTCTGCAAGATGTGCATTGAATGCCCTAAACAGTCCCGGATGAACGCTTGCCATTACCCAAGACTAAACATGGCAATAAGACATTGTTGGTCCATTACCCGGGACTAAACATGGCAATAAGTTCATATTGGACATTGTTGGTCCATTACCCTGGACTAAACGTGGCAATAAGTTCATATTGGACATTATTGGTCCATTACCCTGGACTAAACGTGGCAATAAGTTCATAGTGGACATTATTGGTCCATTACCCTGGACTAAATGTGGCAATAAGTTCATATTGGACATTATTGGTCCATTACCCTGGACTAAACGTGGCAATAAGTTCATATTGGACATTGTTGGTCCATTACCCTGGACTAAACGTGGCAATAAGTTCATATTGGACATTGTTGGTCCATTACCCTGGACTAAACGTGGCAATAAGTTCATATTGGACATTATTGGTCCATTACCCTGGACTAAACGTGGCAATAAGTTCATATTGGACATTGTTGGTCCATTATCCTGGACTAAACATGGCAATAAGTTCATATTGGACATTATTGGTCCATTACCCTGGACTAAACGTGGCAATAAGTTCATATTGGACATTGTTGGTCCATTACCCTGGACTAAACGTGGCAATAAGTTCATAGTGGACATTATTGGTCCATTACCCTGGACTAAGCGTGGCAATAAGTTCATATTGGACATTGTTGGTCCATTACCCTGGACTAAACATGGCAATAAGTTCATATTGGACATTGTTGGTCCATTACCCTGGACTAAACGTGGCAATAAGTTCATATTGGACATTGTTGGTCCATTACCCTGGACTAAACGTGGCAATAAGTTCATATTGGACATTATTGGTCCATTACCCTGGACTAAACGTGGCAATAAGTTCATATTGGACATTGTTGGTCCATTATCCTGGACTAAACATGGCAATAAGTTCATATTGGACATTATTGGTCCATTACCCTGGACTAAACGTGGCAATAAGTTCATATTGGACATTGTTGGTCCATTACCCTGGACTAAACGTGGCAATAAGTTCATAGTGGACATTATTGGTCCATTACCCTGGACTAAGCGTGGCAATAAGTTCATATTGGACATTGTTGGTCCATTACCCTGAACTAAACGTGGCAATAAGTTCATATTGGACATTGTTGGTCCATTACCCTGGACTAAACGTGGCAATAAGTTCATATTGGACATTGTTGGTCCATTACCCTGGACTAAACGTGGCAATAAGTTCATATTGGACATTATTGGTCCATATCCTGGACTAAACATGGCAATAAGTTCATATTGGACATTATTGGTCCATTACCCTGGACTAAACGTGGCAATAAGTTCATATTGGACATTGTTGGTCTATTACCAGGGACTAAACGTGGCAATAAGTTCATAGTGGACATTATTGGTCCATTACCCTGGACTAAACGTGGCAATAAGTTCATAGTGGACATTATTGGTCCATTACCCTGGACTAAACGTGGCAATAAGCTCATATTGGTGCATTACCCTGGACTAAATGTGGCAATAAGTTCATACTGACCTTGATCACCACCAAATACTCACAAGCAATCCCCTTACATCACACAATCCTCTAGTGGAAATCTTCTCTCGACACTGTATCTCCCATGAACTACTGACAAACTAATGAATTTCACTTTAAACCTGATGGAGGAATTTTCCGCATTCTCATCTTTAATGACACACCCACAGATCCACAGTCTTTAATGACACACCCACAGAGTACCACAGTCTTTAGTGACACACACACAGATGTACCACAGTCTTTAGTGACACACCCACAGATGTACCACAGTCTTTAGTGACACACCCACAGATGTACCACAGTCTTTAGTGACACACCCACAGATGTACCACAGTCTTTAATGACACAACCACAGATGTACCACAGTCTTTAGTGACACACCCACAGATGTACCACAGTCTTTAGTGACACACCCACAGATGTACCACAGTCTTTAGTGACACACCCACAGATGTACCACAGTCTTTAATGACACACCCACAGATGTACCACAGTCTTTAATGACACACCCAGAGATGTACCACAGTCTTTAATGACACACCCACAGATGTACCACAGTCTTTAGTGACACACCCACAGATGTACCACAGTCTTTAGTGACACACCCACAGATGTACCACAGTCTTTAGTGACACACCCACAGATGTACCAGTCTTTAGTGACACACCCACAGATGTACCAGTCTTTAGTGACACACCCACAGATGTACCAGTCTTTAGTGACACACCCACAGATGCACCACAGTCTTTAGTGACACACCCACAGATGTACCAGTCTTTAGTGACACACCCACAGATGTACCACAGTCTTTAGTGACACACCCACAGATGTACCACAGTCTTTAGTGACACACCCACAGATGCATCACAGTCTTTAGTGACACACTCACAGATGTACCACAGTCTTTAGTGACACACCCACAGATGTACCACAGTCTTTAGTGACACACTCACAGATGTACCACAGTCTTTAGTGACACATCCACAGATGTACCACAGTCTTTAGTGACACACCCACAGATGTACCACAGTCTTTAGTGGCATAGCCACAGATGCACCACAGTCTTTAGTGACACACCCACATATGTACCACAGTCTTTAGTCAGTTATTAGTGACACACCCACATATGTACCACAGTCTTTAGTGACACACCCACAGATGTACCACAGTCTTTAGTGACACACCCACAGATGCACCACAGTCTTTAGTCAGTATTAGTGACAGACCCACATATGTAGCCTACCACAGTCTTTAGTGACACACCCACAGATGTACCACAGTCTTTAGTGACACACCCACAGATGCACCACAGTCTTTAGTCAGTATTAGTGACACACCCACATATGTAGCCTACCACAGTCTTTAGTGACACACCCACAGATGTACCACAGTCTTTAGTGACACACCCACAGATGTACCAGTCTTTAGTGACACACCCACAGATGTACCATAGTCTTTAGTGACACACCCACAGATGCAGTCTTTAGTGACACACCCACAGATGTACCACAGTCTTTAGTGACACACCCACAGATGTACCACAGTCTTTAGTGACATAGCCACAGATGTACCACAGTCTTTAGTGACACACCCACAGATGCACCACAGAAGCAACACATCCCATCAACTGGTCATGCGTCTCATTTCAACTACTGCATATAGAATAGCCCAAAGCCTGGGAAGATGACATATGAGCTGAGCTCAAGCGAATGTTAGAAGCAGGAGTAATTGAATCAAGTAAGTCTGTGGAATTCACCTCCACACTGTCCGTAAGAAGGATGGCTCAGTTAGAATTTGGGTTGACTACCATCGATTGAACTCCACTTCATCCAATGGCCCTCCAGATGCCCCATGTGGATGACCTGTCAGATGCCCCATGTGGATGACCCCTCAGATGCCCCATGTGGATGACCTCTCAGATACCCCATGTGGATGACCCCTCAGATGCCCCATGTGGATGACCCCTCAGATGCCCCATGTGGATGACCCCTCAGATGCCCCATGTGGATGACCCCTCAGATGCCCCATGTGGATGACCCCTCAGATGCCCCATGTGAATGACCCCTCCAGATTCCCTATGTGGATGACCTCATTGACAATGTTGGACACATAAAGTATCTATTGACCCTCGACCTTACGACAGGGTATTACCAGGAACTGTTGACGAAAAGGACAGAGACAAGAAAGCATTTGCTATTCCCTTCAGGAAGTAGGCGTCCATTTGCTATTCCCTTCAGGAAGTAGGCGTCCATTTGGTATTCCCTTTAAGAAGTAGGCATGTGATGATGCCATTTGGTATTCCCTTCAGGAAGTAGGCGTGTGATGATGCCATTTGGTATTCCCTTCAGGAAGTAGGCGTGTGATGATGCCATTTAGTATTCCCTTCAGGAAGTAGGTGTGTGATGATGCAGGATGAGCTCCTCTACTTCAGCATCTAATGGACAACTTCCTATGGATTTCAAGACCATACACTGGCCTGTCTGGATGATAATATTGTATTCAGCGGTACATGGGATGATCATCTGATACATCTACGATGAACACTGTGGATGTCATCCAGAGGTGGGTGGACTGTTTGGGCAGTAAAGTGTAATTTCGGAATACCCCTGGGACATATAATCAGCCAAGGGAAAGTGGCCAGGGGAAAGGGAAGATTGAGGCGAGGGAAAGTGGCCAGGGGAAAGGGAAGATTGAGACGAGGGAAAGTGGCCAGGGGAAAGGGAAGATTGAGGCAGTCCTCAACTTTTGATGACCTCTGAAAATGCATGACGTACGAGCATTCTTATGCCTCAATCTCCGCACCCTTGTCAGATCTCACCAAAGCAACTGCTCCCAATGTAGTTAACTGGACACTCGACCTCCAGCGAGAGTTCGAGCAACTTAAGATGGACCTATTCCAAGAACCCACACTCTACACCTACACTCTACACTCTCACTACACCCACACTCTACACCCTCACTATGATAGACTATTCTTACTGCACCATCTGATGCCGGTGATCCAGGCCTACACCCTCACTACGATAGACCATTCTTACTGCATCTGATGCCGGTGATCCAGGCCTAACACTACGATAGACCATTCTTACTGCACCCTGATGCTGGCCTAGGTGCAGTTCTCAGCCAACTTGATGATGAAGGGGCAGATCACCCGGTCGTCGAAAAATACTTTCACAGGAATGTCGTAAGTGGAGAAGGAATGTCTGGGTATTGCTGTAGCCATCCAGTATTTCGATGCCGGCACACCATTCTGTGTCACCACTGGGCCCTGAGGTGCCTCGACTGGATGAAGAACTCCAACAGCCGACTCACCAGATGAGCTCTGGCTATGTAGCCTTTGACTTCCAACCAGGACGACCAATGCAAATGCTGATGGCCTTTCAAGATAAAGTTGGACTAATGAGGATGACCTTCTGAAGGATGGGGAGAGTGTTGCCCAACAACCAAGCCCTAGCAGCCAGAGGAAATGCCCCTCAGCCAAGCAGACAACAGAATGAACCATGAATTGGGTAGATCGAGTGATGACTTGTAATTGACTGTTGGTTGACCTGGTAACCAGCAGGAAGTAAGTCTCAACCAGAAGGAAGTAATTATTTTGTGCTTGGGCAAACAAGTGTTAGGATAAAAAAGCAACTTGTACAGAGTGAGCCCTTGCTAGTCAAGTCTGACTTGTATTCCTAGCTGTATTAGTGAACTTGTCTTGATGATTTTCAAGTTGCACAGCATTTCAATGCTACGTAATAAAGTTATGCACATCTTCCAGTGCAATCTATTCCACGTAATTGCATGCACTCAGCTACAGGATACTTAGATTACAGGATATTCAGATTACAGGATACTCGGGATATCCCAAAAGTGAGCCTACTAACTGCCCAACTTTTTAAATTATTTTATTTTTCCAAATGCACACCTCAAAAAGTAAAAGTCATGCCTGCCACTGTGTGTCGCTACTTGTCCTCCTCTTACCCACGTGTATTAGAGAGAATGGCTGCATGCTTCAGAACCTTTACAGGTATAACATCTTCAAAATTTGCCTCAACATCTGCAACATCTGCAAATTCACTCCATCTTTTTTATGAATATTTAAAATAATTTAAAAAATCAACGAGCAAATTATCTACTGATATGTAACGTTTTCAAGGCAGCAGCTGCACACAGAGCAGCCAAGTGACAATAGCAACCTGCTTTCCTCAACCTACTACTTGAAACACTATTTCTCTTCCCAGTCATACCACTTGCTGTGTTGGAGGCATAGCCCCGTTATATTTAGCCATGGCCTACTACCTTTATCTAGGCCATCAGCAAGGGCTGTAAAGAGAGCTTCAGCTGTACATATATTACAGACTGGTAAGGACAAAACATGTTGCTGCTTGTCTAGAAGGAGGTTTCATGGCATTTGCATTCTACTGATGTGAACAGTTTGACATCAGGACATCAGGACATCAGGACAAACCCCTAAAAATTAATACCGTCCTGATAAAAGCAGAAGATTTAGCAACTTTGCACATCAATAAATGTGTATAGCACATCACAATAGGTAGCCACACCATGGGCTTTTGTTGTGTGCTACACACTTAGTTTTTACAGAGTATCATGGCCATGCAGGACCAGTCACAACACTTTCAAAAGGGATTTGCTAAGTCCATCTAGGTGGGTGTGGTGATGGGCAAGGCTGTCTGTCTGTGTTAACTATCATGTAGGTGGGTGCAGTGATGGGCAAGGCTGTCTGTCAGAGTTAACTATCATGTAGGTGGGTGTGGTGATGGGCAAGGCTCTCTGTCAGAGTTAACTATCATGTAGGTGGGTGTGGTGATGGGCAAGACTGTCTGTCAGAGTTAACTATCATGTAGGTGGGTGTGGTGATGGGCAAGGCTGCCTGTCAGAGTTAACTATCATGTAGGTGGGTGTGGTGATGGGCAAGGCTGTCTGTCAGAGTTAACTATCATGTAGGTGGGTGTGGTGATGGGCAAGGCTCTCTGTCAGAGTTAACTATCATGTAGGTGGGTGTGGTGATGGGCAAGGCTGCCTGTCAGAGTTAACTATCATGTAGGTGGGTGTGGTGATGGGCAAGGCTGTCTGTCAGAGTTAACTATCATGTAGGTGGGTGTGGTGATGGGCAAGGCTCTCTGTCAGAGTTAACTATCATGTAGGTGGGTGTGGTGATGGGCAAGGCTGTCTGTCAGAGTTAACTATCATGTAGGTGGGTGCAGTGATGGGCAAGGCTGTCTGTCAGAGTTAACTATCATGTAGGTGGGTGCAGTGATGGGCAAGGCTGTCTGTCAGAGTTAACTATCATGTAGGTGGGTGCAGTGATGGGCAAGGCTGTCTGTCAGAGTTAACTATCATGTAGGTGGGTGTGGTGATGGGCAAGGCTCTCTGTCAGAGTTAACTATCATGTAGGTGGGTGTGGTGATGGGCAAGGCTCTCTGTCAGAGTTAACTATCATGTAGGTGGGTGTGGTGATGGGCAAGGCTGTCTGTCAGAGTTAACTATTATGTAGGTGGGTGTACTGATGGGCAAGGCTGTCTGTCAGAGTTAACTATCATGTAGGTGGGTGTGGTGATGGGCAAGGCTCTCTGTCAGAGTTAACTATCATGTAGGTGGGTGTGGTGATGGGCAAGGCTCTCTGTCAGAGTTAACTATCATGTAGCAGTGCGATAACCAGAAGAAAATTTCGAATATGAAGAGGAAGTCTGTCTAGGGTTTGCTATATTGTATCAAAGTTATTGCCCCTGTGACGTTGAACAGTTATTACCTTCACTTAGGACATGTCCCACAGAGAATGTGTATTAGTCAATATAAAGAAGTTGGGTGTGTTTGTTTGAGTGTGGTTGACATCATCTGCAGAGATCCTCTCCTGCACTGCATTGGCAATCACTCATCAGATGATCCTTGGCCATGATAGATCATGTGCATGCTTTAACTCTCCTCAGTAAGGAACACTCTCCTTCAGCACTTGCAATAGGTCATGTGCACAGTATCCCAGGTAGCTGCAGGAGGAGATGCAAGGCCTGCAGGAGGAGATGCAAGACCTGCAGGAGGAGATGCAAGACCTGCAGGAGGAGATGCAAGACCTGCAGGAGGAGATGCAATACCTGCAGGAGGAGATGCAAGGCCTGCAGGAGGAGATGCAAGGCCTGCAGGAGGAGATGCAAGGCCTGCAGGAGGAGATGCAAGACCTGCAGGAGGAGATGCAAGGCCTGCAGGAGGAGATGCAAGGCCTGCAGGAGGAGATGCAAGACCTGCTGGAGGAGATGCAAGACCTGCAGGAGGAGATGCAAGGCCTGCAGGAGGAGATGCAAGGACTGCAGGAGGAGATGCAAGGCCTGCAGGAGGAGATGCAAGACCTGCAGGAGGAGATGCAAGGCCTGCAGGAGGAGATGCAAGGCCTGCAGGAGGAGATGCAAGACCTGCTGGAGGAGATGCAAGACCTGCAGGAGGAGATGCAAGACCTGCAGGAGGAGATGCAAGATCTGCAGGAGGAACTGGTAAGAGATCTCCTATATAGAATATATCATGCGACAACATCCATCATGGAGGTCATACTGCCAGATTTGTTCACAGCTGGATCTTGGATTTTGATAGGGAAATGACTATTACTGCACAGGAGAGCTGTTATGGGGATTTGGTGGACATCCCCATGAGTGGTACAGAATTTTGAACAGGGGGAAGGTTGCAGACGCCATATCCGAATGTTCAGCTGTTAGTGTCTTGGTCATATAGCGGCAATGCTCTGAACTGGTGAATTCATACAGACTGTGTATATGATGATAATCAGTATGTAGAGTGCCAATGTATGTTTAAAATAGATGAGCCTTCCTTCTGAAGGAGTTTGGGTTTCTTTCCTCCTTGCCCCCCAGCATTTCTATTACATATTAGGTCCCCTGACATTGTGTTTGGTGCATGACATAATATTTTTAACCTCTATATGGAAATTGAGATATCTTTTTCCTATTTAAAAGTACTCTAACCAATCCTAATAATTATGCTCACTAACAGTGTGCATCCATGAATTGAAGAGTTTCTATGGTTACGCATAACAATGTCTCGCACACATTACCATGTCACTTATAGATCAGATGCTGTGCTTTAAAATGTTGTGAGTTAGGTAGGCATTTGGTCAGTCACGTGAAAGAGTGGAAGCCATTGCACTCTGGCTCTGCAAGTGGACATAGGCTGTGGGGGACCCATTTAGCAGATGTCTGCTCACACCAGTTAACTTTCATGTGCCCAGCCAGTTTCTTGTAAACATGATGTCTGATATATATAGCACTATCCAGAATAGAATGCAAGCAACATTCCAACCCACCAAATACCCTCTTTCCGATGTGTTAGCATAACTCACTCCATGTAGACAATTTGGAGGGAGTAGCTTCAGCCTCTCCCAGGACCCAGCCATGGTTCAGCTCTCTCTTGAGGATAAGAAGAGTTGTACCTGATCATGGCTGCACACCCTGTCAGGTGATGATGGTAATGGTGGTGATGATGAGTGAGTGCTCCCTGAGGAAGCACCAGATGCTGAGCAGGAGTGCACTGAGTTAGACTTGCAAGTAGTTATTGGCATCGTGGGAATGCTCAATGAGATGTTTGAGTTGCTAAACTTAGAAAAATCTTGAGGTGTTGAAATGTTAAATATGAAGGAAACTCCCTCTTTGATGCAAAAGTGTTTTGCAAGTTTTGATAACAGAGAATGTTGTCCTCAGGAATCTGCTGTAAAAATAATTACAAGCCTGTGATGAATGTATCACGGGGAGCATCCCACACTTGTGGGTCCCTCTGAAGTGCATCCCACACATGTGTGTCTCTCTGAGGCCCGCTATGGTCAAGCCTCAAACACCCAGCTCAACCCACTGTCGGGTGCTCAGTGATTTTTCAGAACTAGGAGTCTTCACCATCTCTTTGATCAATAAAGGCACAGGATCTTATCCTAGGAAGGTACGAAAGTGGTCCTGGAGGATAAAGAGGACCTTGACAACACGGCTATATATGCATGTCTGTTGAGTGTGTGCATCAGTCAGTGCTCATTTTATTGACACACACTCGGCTGCAGGTTGATACTTTATAAGTGCATGTGGAAAATTCAATGGGGAAAAACACACGCATGCTTATAACCTAATCACTTTCCTGTAGTTTCATGAATGCAGTGAAATGATAGTTGAGGTCAAGACTGACGGATCTACGATGTTTACTAAAGGAATCAGAATGTTGTGGAAGTTAGCTTCAGTTACATGCATCTTCCATGATAGAGAAATATTAGCAGATGCATTTTAAGTTTACATGATATGGCAATGGATTCAAGAGAGTAAAAAGGAGTCCTTTAAAATGTTATAGCATTACACAACTAATATGTAAATTCCGTTGTCCTAGCCATTCATGGGATGGTTAAGAAAGTAAGTAAGTGGTGTGTTTTCAGAGTTCCCAAGTTTGGTTAACTGAATGGAAGATTTAGGCTGTATCTTTCAGGTGTGCACATATGCAACACGACTAATCATTTGGCCATATTTTTGGCACATAATACCTTAGGGGTTTTGGATGGAAATATTTACATTCGATTATCCCTTCATCTCATTCCAGCAGCCCCCCCCAGCCTCCTCCAAGTGAAGAGAGAAGCAGCCCCCCCCCCCCCCAGCCTCCTCCAAGTGAAGAGAGAAAGTTTTGATTACTGCAGAGAAGATATAATTTTCCTGCACATTGTCCTTGAGCAGATAATTTGTTTGTGAGGGAGTGGCTTGGCTGTGTCTTTTTAATCATTTGTTTGTGGGCTTGGCTGTGTCTTTTTAATAATTTGTTTGTGAGGGAGTGGCTTGGTTGTGTCTTTTTAATAATTTGTAGGGAGTGGCTTGTTTGTGTTTCTTAAATAATTTATTTATGAGGGAGTGTTATTTGGCATGATATATACCTTTTTCTTAGCATGGAAGTGTTGAGGCTGGGCCAGAAAATGTGGTCCAAAAAATGTGGTCCACATGCAAATGCACGAGAATTAGAATGCCGAGTCTTATACATTGTAAGGCCGCTTGCCTGAAATTTTCCATGAAGATCTTCTCTATACCAGGATGGTTATAGGTGAGGTGACATGGTTTCCAATCCCACTAGATGGTTATAGTTGAGGTGACATGGTCTCCAATTCCCCACTGGATGGTTATAGGTGAGGTGACATGGTCTCCAATTCCCCACTGGATGCTTATAGGTGAGGTGACATGGTCTCCAATTCCCCACTGGATGGTTATAGGTGAGGTGACATGGTCTCCAATTCCGTAGGTGAGGTGACATTGTCTCCAATTCCCCACTGGATGGTTATAGGTGAGGTGACATGGTCTCCAATTCCCTACTGGATGGTTATAGGTGAGGTGACATGGTCTCCAATTCCCCACTGGATGGTTGTAGGTGAGGTGACATGGTCTCCAATTCCCCACTGGATGGATATAGGTGAGGTGGCATGGTCTCCAATTCCCCACTGGATGGTTATAGGTGAGGTGACATGGTCTCCAATTCCCCACTGGATGGTTATAGACAATCTTAAAAATAGTTTCAATTGTCTACTATTTTGTTGGCTTTTTTTTTTTAAACTTGTTTAGGGATGACAATGAATACCTGCACATGGTTCCAGGAAATGTGCAGTGTCAGCTCTCAACTGCACATGCACACACATACACACCATTATTTCAGTGTCCTGGGAAGTGCTGGGTACATTTGCTTGTAACTACCTTCATCAAAAAATAAAGTTTACTTCCTAAAAAATGTCCTGGCATACAGCTTGCATACCATCATGGTCATTGTGTTAATTACTACTGATCAGGTGTAAAGGGGTTAATCTATTTCAACAATGAAAAAGTGCACTTATTGTTTGAAGATGAACTGAATATACTTGCATATAGCATCATTTATTACAAACCATATAGCCTGAGTCAGAACTCTGCATCTGGTGTGGAGAGAAGCATGCCAATGAGTGAGCTTTGGTGCAGACACTGAAAATGAGAAACATATACTGTTGAGGCCAGGCGGGCACAATAACTCTTGTTACCCTAAGTTCTGTTTCTGTGATTATAGAGAGTCTTGCTCAGAGGAAACTCCAGCACAGCTCAGAATGCGCTAGAGCCCTACGAACCTCAGCAACATTCAGAGTGCGCACGGCAATTCAACTGGAGTGCGCACGACAATTTAACTGGTGCGCATGGCGGCAACAACTTGAAACGTGTTTTCACTGTAGCTAGTGGCAGCCTACAGGTGCCTCAGGATACATACACGATTGTAAGCTCTAGAATAATAGGTCCAGATACAGGATCACAGTTCGGGTTCACAGAATAGGCCCAGGTAGAGGACAGTTCGAGTTCTCAGAATAGGCCCAGGTACAGGAGGACAGTTAAGAGTTCTCAGAACAGGCCCAGGTACAGGATGACAGTTAAGAGTTCTCATAATAGGCCCAGGTACAGGATGACAGTTAAAGAGTTCTCATAATAGGCCCAGGTACAGGATGACAGTTCGAGTTCTCAGAATAGGCCCAGGTACAGGATGACAGTTAAGAGTTCTCATAATAGGCCCAGGTACAGGATGACAGTTAATAGTTCTCATAATAGGCCCAGGTACAGGATGACAGTTCGAGTTCTCAGAATAGGCCCAGGTACAGGAGGACAGTTAAGAGTTCTCAGAATAGGCCCAGGTACAGGATGACATTTCGAGTCTCAGAATAGGCCCAGGTACAGGATGACAGTTAAGAGTTCTCAGGATAGGCCCAGGTACAGGATGACAGTTAAGAGTTCTTAGAATAGGCCCAGGTACAGGATGACAGTTAAGAGTTCTCAGAATAGGCCCAGGTACAGGATGACAGTTAAGAGTTCTTAGAATAGGCCCAGGTACAGGATGACAGTTCGAGTTCTCAGAATAGGCCCAGGTACAGTTAAGAGTTCTCATAATAGGCCCAGGTACAGGATGACAGTTAAGAGTTCTCAGAATAGGCCCAGGTACAGGATGACAGTTAAGAGTTCTTAGAATAGGCCCAGGTACAGGAGGACAGTTAAGAGTTCTCAGAATAGGCCCAGGTACAGGATGACAGTTAAGAGTTCTCAGAATAGGCCCAGGTACAAGATGACAGTTAAGAGTTCTTAGAATAGGCCAGGGGTACAGGATGACAGTTCGAGTTCTCAGAATAGGCCCAGATACAGGATGACAGTTCGAGTTCTCAGAATAGGCCCAGGTACAGGATGAGACAGTTAAGAGTTCTCATAATAGGCCCAGGTACAGGAGGACAGTTAAGAGTTCTCAGAATAGGCCCAGGTACAGGATGACAGTTAAGAGTTCTCAGAATAGGCCCAGGTACAGGATGACAGTTAAGAGTTCTCAGAATAGGCCCAGGTACAGGATGACAGTTTTAAGAGTTCTCAGAAGAAGTAGCTTGATTTTTACTACTATTTTGTTTGGATCTGTCTGGCTTACTGACAAGATCGTAGCTGTATGAAGCACTTTGTGCGGAGTGGCCGAGTTGAAAGTTTGTTCACTATTAATTTTTAACAATACCTTTTGTCTTCCTGAGTACAGTTTTGCTGCTTTTGTTGTGTGCAGTAAGATACCCCCCCCCCCACTAGCGAGATCACGAAGGTCTGCAGTGTCTTAGCAAAGGGAAGAATTGTTGAAAATAGTATTAGTTCATCTAATGATTAATGCCAACAAAGAAATACACATCATTAGAGCACTTCCATCATTGATAATAGAGCCCATGCAAGACAGAGCCACAGATTATTCTCAAGTCTCATCAGTCACCTCATGAGTACTCACGGATTTCTGTGATCAAGGTCTGAATTTGTGTGCATGCACAGGTGGTGTGCTTATACCTATATATAGTATACATTGTATATATACTATGTATAACATTATGTATTTATAATATATATTGTATATATGCAGCTTATTATATATATAGAAAGAAAGCACCCAGAGCTGATTTAAAAAAAAATGTTTACCACCAGTTGTATTGAAGTTATGAAGCCCTAAAGTAAGTACACACCTCCCCCCCCCCAGATTTTCCAAATTTTGACAGTTAGTCTATTGACTTTACAAAACAGAAAAAAACAAGAGTGCAGAGCTGCTATATAACATTACTAACTAACTAACAAGAGTGCAGAGCTGCTTTATAACATTACTAGACTAACTAACAAGAGTACAGAGCTGCTATATAACATTACTAGACTAACTAACAAGAGTGCAGAGCTGCTATATAACATTACTAGACTAACTAACAAGAGTACAGAGCTGCTATATAACATTACTAGACTACTAACATCTGGAATACCATGCCTGGAGAACAGAAGACAATGCCCGAATAACACCACATGATGTCAGTCTTTCTACTATGAAGTTACTGAAGTAATCAGTGACGATTAACAGTTGGTGTCTGTTCAGCACTCACACAGGGCAGTGCCAACCTTGCCCCACGGATGAACAATGATCTCATGTTGCTGTAGAGGTTCCTTCTGCTGTGCACTACCATGTGATTGACATATGTCACACTTTGACATGAAGACCATATAACAGCAGTCATGCGGGGCCAAACAGACATTCACTAGCTCATCACAGACACCTTTCTACATGACTACCATGAGCAATGGCCATTAGCTCTGTTCTCAGGCACACAGGGATTACTAGCTGGTGGCTCTTGAACAGCAGCTGATCCCACACAATCAGTTCATCACGATAGTCCCAGTATGGTATCAGTGAAACTGGAATGTCCTTCTTGTCCCAAGGCCATCCATCGAGAGCCATGTCGTATAGTAATGACAAGGTTGGATCCTCTGCAGTCACATGTCGAATCTGATGTAATTGCTCGGGTGTTACAGGAACATGAACAATGTGATCCACAGCTACTGAGCGGATGACTTATTTTAACAGCTGTTCACAGGAAGATAGGCTTGACCTAGGGTGTCATACTCTGACATCCAGGGGATAGCACTGCAGACGCAGCAGCATATGTTGCAGTCTGTTGGGAGATAAACATACCGCCTTACGGAAGATGCTCTCTAGAGGCTTATGATCACTCTGCACAGTCACTATGTCCCTGCCATATAGATAGATATCAAAGCGCTGACAGGCGAATGCTATGGCCAGTAGCTCCTTCTTGATTTTAGCATATTGAGTCTCTGCTGATGTCAGACCACGTGATGCATAGGCCACTGGCTGATCATCCTGTAGTATAGCTGCACCAAGACCTAACTTGGATGCATCATACTACACAGTTACCTCCTTGCTCAAGTCATAAGTACTTGAGAACTGATGCACTGCTCACAGCCTTCTTAAAAACAAGGTCTAAAGCAATGAAAACTTGTAATTACATTTGCTGCTACTATTAATAATAATATTGTCTGCACTTGGCATATTTCCTCATGCCCTCAAATAGTACGCGCAGCAGGCAGCTCATGAAGTTTGTGCACGGTCTAATCAAGAAGATCGGTATTCATGTCTAGCAGAGTTCTGCGAATGCCTTTTTCTGAGTATGGTCCCATGTCCATTCGGCATCCTCAAGAACTAATTGTCTGAGGGAGAGTGTCATATCAGACAAACATGGTACACACTTAGCAGGGACTGACTGAACCATCCCAACAGCCTCTGTACAGCAGGTACATCCTGCAGTTCTGGCATCTCCACGATGGCATGCACGTCCTTGTCCGTAGCAACATGTCAGATGAAAGGAACCTCTGACTTTCTGAGTTCAAACTGATATCACCTCGAGACACTGGAATCAACACACGTCCAACTATAGGGGCCTTTGCACCACCATAAGAGATGATGGGTCACCATGCTCAAGTGACGTGTCACCAGTGGCCTTGACATAGACATGGAGTGGCACCACATTACACTTTGTGCCCGTATCTAGCTAGAACCTCATATCGTCACTAGTATCTATACCTTCAATGTGACCCACTAGGAGTCATCAACGGCTGAAACTTCAGTTACATCTTCATCAGTGTGGCACTCCTCAGCAGCATGGCCAAACTTCTTCATGTGTGTTCCACCAGACTGACATTTACGTGTGAAGTGATTCACCTTGGAGTACTTGGAACACTTCTTACCCCAGGATGGACAAGACTCCTTCTTCACCACGTGATGTCAAACACAGAACTTGCAGTCTTTGACCCCAGCTGTGCTAGGCTCCTCTGCAGCCTTGCACTTGCCACATACTTGCCTCCTCACCATACTTACAGAACTACCACCCAGCACCTTGAGCTGTGCTAGGCTCCACATACTTGCCTCCTCACCATACTTACAAATATATCAGCACTACCACCCAGCACCTGGAGCTGTGCTAGGCTCCACATACTTGCCTCCTCACCATACTTACAGATATATCAGCAGCACCTGGAGCTGTGCTAGGCTCCACATACTTGCCTCCTCACCACACTTACAGATATATCAGCAGCACCTGGAGCTGTGCTAGGCTCCACATACTTGCCTCCTCACCATACTTACAAATATATCAGCACTACCACCCAGCTGTGCTAGGCTCCACATACTTGCCTCCTCACCATACTTACAGATATATCAGCACTACCACCCCCAGCACCTGGAGCTGTGCTAGGCTCCACATACTTGCCTCCTCACCACACTTACAGACATATCAGCAGTACCACCCAGCACCTTGAGCTGTGCTGGGGGCATCTCAGTAGCACGACAGAGTTCAAGTCTTCAGTTTAATGTCAGTGCACCTTCACGAAGAAGTCGTTCTCTTACCTTGGAATCAGCAATGCCAAACATTATTTTGTCCCTGAGCAGCTCATCCGGTGTAAAGTTTTCGAAATCACGCTTGCTAGATAGCTAACATAGAGCGGTCACATAATATTCAAAGGTCACCAGCTTCCCGAGCCCTCATGTTGAATGTTGAAATTATAATGCACGAATGGAATGGAATGTTCCTTGGACAACGAAACCTTCCAGTACAGGCTGTATCTTCTGTTTGTCAGCGTCATCCTGCCATTCAAACATGGCAAAGATGTGACGTGCATCAGTGCCAATCAGTTAGTAGAGTAGCCACTTGTATATTCTCATCCTTGTTCAGCTCCGTAGCTAGGCTATAGTTGTCCCACGATAACCTCCATTCATCCATGCCTCAGAGACAGCAGAGGCATGGATCGACTGAGGGATAACCTCCATTTATCCATGCCTCAGAGACAGCAGAGGCATGGATCGACTGAGGGATAACCTCCATTCATCCATGCCTCGGATACAGCAGAGGCATGGATCGACTGAGGGTTTAACCTCCATTCATCCATGCCTCAGAGACAGCAGAGTCATGGATCGACTGAGGACCTGGAGCTGGCAGAAACTTGGAAACCATTTTGAAATTCTTTGACGAGATATAGACTAATCGTCCAAAGAGAGTAATTGGTCATTCGGACAATCATCGAGTCGAGATAATGAGGTAGGGACGCTCCAAGCTGCCACCATTTAACGAGTCGTTGTGCAAAGTAGCAAACAAATAAAAGACAATTTTTATGAGCTTTTTTCATTTCACGAGGACAGTACAGGTAGAACATACAGTACTGATCTCCTAGTATTGTTATATAGCATTGCTCCAGCCATTGCCTGAGGCCTAATACAGTATATACTGATCTCCTAGTATTGTTATATAGCATTGCTCCAGCCATTGCCCTGGCCTGGCATAGCTGAGGCCTAATACAGTACTGATCTCCTAGTATTGAAATATAGCATTGCTCCAGCCATTGCCCTGGCCTGGCATAGCTGAGGCATAATACAGTACTGATCTCCTAGTATTCTTATATAGCATTGCTCCAGCCATTGCCCTGGCCTGGCATAGCTGAGGCCTTATACAGTACTGATCTCCTAGTATTGTTATATAGCATTGCTCCAGCCATTGCCCTGGCCTGGCATAGCTGAGGCCTAATACAGTACTGATCTCCTAGTATTGTTATATAGCATTGCTCCAGCCATTGCCCTGGCCTGGCATAGCTGAGGCCTAATAAGGTACTGATCTCCTAGTATTGTTATATAGCATTGCTCCAGCCATTGCCCTGGCCTGGCATAGCTGAGGCCTAATACAGTACTGATCTCCTAGTATTGTTATATAGCATTGCTCCAGCCATTGCCCTGGCCTGGCATAGCTGAGGCCTAATGCAGCACTGATCTCCTAGTATTGTTATATAGCATTGCTCCAGCCATTGCCCTGGCCTGGCATAGCTGAGGCCTAATGCAGCACTGATCTCCTAGTATTGTTATATAGCATTGCTCCAGCCATTGCCCTGGCCTGGTATAGCTGAGGCCTAATAGAGTACTGATCTCCTAGTATTGTTATATAGCATTGCTCCGGCCATTGCCCTGGCCTGGCATAGCTGAGGCCTAATACAGTATACTGATCTCCTGGTATTGTTATATAGCATTGCTCCAGCCATTGCCCTGGCCTGGCATAGCTGAGGCCTAATACAGTACTGATCTCTTAGTATTGTTATATAGCATTGCTCCAGCCATTGCCCTGGCTTGGCATAGCTGAAGTACTGATCTCCTAGTATTGTTAGGTATGCACTGATGCTGTGGGCAATGCTCGGGCCATGGATGCACCTGATGCTGGCACAGGGGTTGGGTTTAGGACTATGGGAAACAACTTTGAACTTGGACATCCAAGATATCCCATCAGAATTGTTTAGGCCATACACATGGTGTATTATATATGAAGTCCACATGTGGATGCATGCTGGTGTAGGGCATACATGGTGATGATGGTGTATTATATATGAAGTCCACATGTGTGTGCATGCTGGTGTAAGGCATGCATGGTGTATTATATATGAGGTCCACATGTGGATGCATGCTGGTGTAGGCCATACATGGTGTATTATATATGAGGTCCACATGTGGATGCATGCTGGTGTAAGACATGCATGGTGTATTATATATGAGGTCCACATGTGGATGCATGCTGGGTGTAGGCCATACATGGTGTATTATATATGAGGTCCACATGTGGATGCATGCTGGTGTAGAGCATACATGGTGATGATGGTGTATTATATATGAGGTCCACCATATACATGGTTTATTATATATGAGGTCCACATGTGGATGCATGCTTGTGTAGGCCATACATGGTGTATTATATATGAGGTCCACATGTGGATGCATGCTGGTGTAGGGCATACATGGTGATGATGGTGTATTATATATGAGGTCCACATGTGTGTGCATGCTGGTGTAGGGCATACATGGTGTATTATATATGAGGTCCACATGTGGATGCATGCTGGTGTAGGGCATACATGGTGTATTATATATGAGGTCCACATGTGGATGCATGCTGGTGTAGGGCATACATGGTGTATTATATATGAGGTCCACATGTGTGCGCATGCTGGTGTAGGCCATACATGGTGTATTATATATGAGGTCCACATGTGTGTGCATGCTGGTGTAGGCCATACATGGTGTATTATATATGAGGTCCACATGTGGATGCATGCTGGTGTAGGGCATACATGGTGATGATGGTGTATTATATATGAGGTCCACATGTGTGTGCATGCTGGTGTAGGGCATACATGGTGTATTATATATGAGGTCCACATGTGGATGCATGCTGGTGTAGGCCATACATGGTGTATTATATATGAGGTCCACATGTGTGTGCATGCTGGTGTAGGCCATACATGGTGTATTATATATGAGGTCCACATGTGGATGCATGCTGGTGTAGGCCATACATGGTGTATTATATATGAGGTCCACATGTGGATGCATGCTGGTGTAGGCCATACATGGTGTATTATATATGAGGTCCACATGTGTGTGCATGCTGGTGTAGGCCATACATGGTGTATTATATATGAGGTCCACATGTGGATGCATGCTGGTGTAGGCCATACATGGTGTATTATATATGAGGTCCACATGTGTGTGCATGCTGGTGTAGGCCATACATGGTGTATTATATATGAGGTCCACATGTGGATGCATGCTGGTGTAGGGCATACATGGTGTATTATATATGAGGTCCACATGTGGATGCATGCTGGTGTAGGGCATACATGGTGTATTATATATGAGGTCCACATGTGGATGCATGCTGGTGTAGGGCATACATGGTGTATTATATATGAGTCCACATGTGTGTGCATGCTGGTGTAGGGCATACATGGTGTATTATATATGAGGTCCACATGTGGATGCATGCTGGTGTAGGCCATACATGGTGTATTATATATGAGGTCCACATGTGTGTGCATGCTGGTGTAGGCCATACATGGTGTATTATATATGAGGTCCACATGTGGATGCATGCTGGTGTAGGGCATACATGGTGTATTATATATGAGGTCCACATGTGGATGCATGCTGGTGTAGGGCATACATGGTGTATTATATATGAGGTCCACATGTGGATGCATGCTGGTGTAGGGCATACATGGTGTATTATATATGAGTCCACATGTGTGTGCATGCTGGTGTAGGGCATACATGGTGTATTATATATGAGGTCCACATGTGTGTGCATGCTGGTGTAGGCCATACATGGTGTATTATATATGAGGTCCACATGTGGATGCATGCTGGTATTGGCAGTACGTGCGTTCAGTTACTTCTAAAATTGCAAGGACCAGAAAGGAGCTGATAGCACGCATGGGTCCTAGACCCTGTGTGTCTATATATTGAGAAACGGGACGGACGGAGGGGTTTCAGAAGGGGAGAGGTACTGCAGTTTCCTCACCAATTTCTTAAAGACATTTATACCTTGCCATTGGTAGCTCGAGTTCTTCATGGAAAAACAAAAAATTGGAGGTTGAAGTTTCTTAAAATACTTGAGCCATTGTTAGCTTGCATGTGTGTGTGTGTGTGTGTGTGTGTAGAGTGGCTGCCATGTTTAGCTTGCATGTGTGTGTGTGTAGAGTGGCTGCCATCTTTAGCTTGCATGTGTGCATGTGTGTGTGTGTAGAGTGGCTGCCATCTTTAGCTTGCATGTGTGTGTGTGTGTGTGTGTGTAGAGTGGCTGCCATTTTTAGCTTGCATGTGTGTGTGTGTGTAGAGTGGCTGCCATCTTTAGCTTGCATGTGTGTGTGTGTGTGTATAGAGTGGCTGCCATGTTTAGCTTGCATGTGTGTGTGTGTGTGTGTGTGTCTGGGTAATTGGAACCACTAATGTGCTTTAATAATTTTCCTCGTGATTAAATGAACACCACCAACCACATCAACCAGGTAGGCAGGTTGTTATGTGAAGAATTACAGCATGTGTGGCTTATTCCCACACCGAGGCTTGCGAGGTCTCTCATCATGGCCCCTCGTCATGGCCCCTCATCATGGCCCCTCATCATGGCCCCTCATCATGGCCCCTCATCATGGCCCCTCATCATGGCCCCTCGTCATGGCCCCTCGTCATGGCCTCTCGTCATGGCCCCTCGTCATGGCCCCTCATCATGGCCCCTCGTCATGGCCCCTCGTCATGGCCCCTCATCATGGCCCCTCATCATGGCCCCTCATCATGGCCCCTCATCATGGCCCCTCGTCATGGCCCCTCGTCATGGCCTCTCGTCATGGCCCCTCGTCATGGCCCCTCATCATGGCCCCTCGTCATGGCCCCTCGTCATGGCCCCTCATCATGGCCCCTCATCATGGCCCCTCATCATGGCCCCTCATCATGGCCCCTCGTCATGGCCCCTCGTCATGGCCTCTCGTCATGGCCCCTCGTCATGGCCCCTCATCATGGCCCCTCATCATGGCCCCTCATCATGGCCCCTCATCATGGCCTCTCATCATGGCCCCTCATCATGGCCCCTCATCATGGCCCCTCATCATGGCCCCTCATCATGGCCCCTCATCATGGCCTCTTGTCATGGCCCCTCGTCATGGCCCCTCATCATGGCCTCTCATCATGGCCCCTCGTCATGGCCCCTCATCATGGCCCCTCGTCATGGCCCCTCGTCATGGCCCCTCGTCATGGCCCCTCATCATGGCCCCTCATCATGGCCCCTCCTCATGGCCCCTCATCATGGCCCCTCATCATGGCCTCTCATCATGGCCCCTCATCATGGCCCCTCATCATGGCCCCTCATCATGGCCCCTCATCATGGCCCCTCGTCATGGCCCCTCGTCATGGCCCCTCGTCATGGCCCCTCGTCGTGGCCCCTCATCGTGGCCCCTCATCGTGGCCCCTCATCGTGGCCCCTCATCGTGGCCCCTCATCGTGGCCCCTCATCGTGGCCCCTCATCGTGGCCCCTCATCGTGGCCCCTCATCGTGGCCCCTCATCGTGGCCCCTCATCGTGGCCCCTCATCGTGGCCCCTCATCGTGGCCCCTCATCGTGGCCCCTCATCGTGGCCCCTCATCGTGGCCCCTCATCGTGGCCCCTCATCGTGGCCCCTCATCGTGGCCCCTCATCGTGGCCCCTCATCGTGGCCCCTCATCGTGGCCCCTCATCATGGCCCCTCATCATGGCCTACATGTGGGAGTTTTACAATATTCATAGTACGCAATAATTTATTCATCGAGTGCAAAGTAGAAATAGCAGAGGTGGTGGGGTGGGTGGTCTCTCTCTCCAGAGAGAGTCACTTTGTAGGGTGCTTCAGGGAGGAGTAGACGAGGGGAAGTCTCCCCCACATTATAGAGGAGCACTCCAACATCCTTTATACTCACTGCCAGACAATAGACAAATCTGCTATTTGCTGACACATCCTTAACCTCCTGAAAAGCACACCATATTATACATTGCTCACAGACTACTTGTGCCTGTTAGGGGGGTAGGTCCGGATGTTTGAGCTCAATATTCATAGCACCCACTCAACTCAGGCCTTCTAGCCAAGTGGTTGGCTCATAGCTGGTGGCTGGCAACTCTATGAGAATCATAGCAACAGAATACGAGTAAGTTGTTGTTCTAGCAATGCAGCAGGTCACTTCCATTGTTTATGCAGCTTAGTTCAGATGGAATGAAGTGAAGCATATTGTTGCCTCGGGAACCAAGCATGATCCTGACATTACATCATCACAATGCCATCATCAACAGTCTGGGGATTTAGCTAAGGTTAGGGCTAGGGCAGAGCTAGGGTTAGGGCTAGGGTTAGGGCTAGGGTTAGGGCTAGGGCATGGCAATGGCTGGAGTTAGGGCATGGCTAGCATTAGTCGCCAGGCCAGTGGGTGCAGTTATGACCAGGGGAGTGGGTGTGGTCAAGGCCAAGGCAATGGCAGTGGAGTGGCTAGGGTTAGAGGTCAGGTCAGTGAATGGATGATGACCAGAAAGTGAATGTGGTTATGACCATGAAGTGGGTGTGGTCATGGAAGGGAAGTGGGTGTGGTTACGACCAGGAAGTGGGTGCGGTCATGGAAGGGAAGTGGGTGTGGTTATGACCAGGAAGTGGGTGCAGTCATGGAAGGGAAGTGGGTGTGGTGAGGACCAGGACAATGGCTAAGGTTAGGGCCAGGGCACTGCTAGGTTTAGAACAATGGCTAGGGTTAGGGCAGTAGCTAGGTCAATAGCTAGGGCAATGCACTCTAACAGTGTTTATATCATTGCAATGATGTAATGTGGTTTTCTTCTTGATTCCTAAGCTATCCCAGGAAGCAGGGTAAGCATGAAGGGAGGAGATATTACCAGCTTTGACCGATATACTGTGCACAAATGCACACACAGAACATCCCATCAACCATGACATTACCATTCCATTCATTAATGTACATTTCAAATACGATCCCACAGATACCTAAAATATTCTATGGATAGCATATGTGTTGACAGGCTGGCTGACCAGGCCACTGACACATGTCTGAAACCCACTGTACAGGAATTCTAACAGCAATGCACATGTTTCCTGCACCAGCATACAAGTAACAACAGAACACTAGCTTGCTGGGTACAATTCCAATCATAAACAGCTGTGGTTGACACAAAGAAAAAAATGGGCACCCACCAATCAACTTTCTAGGACTATTTACCACGTGTGGTTGTATATTATGTCCATTAGATGATTAGAGGACTCAATTGGGCATGCACAAAGTTTTGACAGTCTCACCCCATTATATACCATTATATTTATAATTTCAGTTTACTTGCAGTCATTACCTAACCCTGCAGCCACTACTTGCAGTCACCTAACCCTAAATTGGGGGGGGGGGGGGGAGAATGTTACAAAACAAACAAACATAATTACACGAGGCAGAAGCCCTACGTATGTACAGCCTTAATTAAGTAAACGCTAAGTGGCGATCGCCCGCTTGTCTCTCAAACTCCCCCCCCCCCCCCTAAGGCAACTCTCATCTGTAGTTAATAATATCCGCAGTTCACCACTCGTACCCGCAGTTGGTGAAAGTTTAGGAGGTTATTAATTATATCGTAGTCAGCTGTTCAGAGATCGTCTGTAGTTAATGAGCCGGAGCAGCATCAAACTTCTGAGTTACTGGAGGATGATGAGTGCGCGTTCTACTCTGTGCGTGTTAGCGCTGGGGCTATTGCTGCTGATGGACCTTGCATCTGGTAAGCTTTTCTAATTATGTAAGCACCTGGCCAAGTACATAGATGCCTTTGGTCCTGACTCTGATGACTAGTATAGCTAGAATACTCGCAGGTGACCTCAAGATTTGAGGTAAATTGTGAGCCGAAGTTGGGATGCAGAACTAGTATAATACTCCTTGCAAGATTCGGTTAGTTAGATTACTTAGTGGGCCTAATACTCCTTGCAAGATTCGGTTAGCTAGATTACTTAGTGGGCCAACATAAAGTTTAGGCTGTGGCTACAGGCAACTTGTATAATCTTTGAGCAGTAGCCTGGTGCAGATATGTCAACCTTTGAGTACTCAAAATTAGTGAGACTGTCATGGGTAGTAGCTGGTAGGGTCAGTTCCATGGATAGCCTAGAGAGTAGCTATTAGGTTAGCTAAGTATATATATATATTATTAAAGCCTGGCTGGCCAAAAAGTCTGGAGCAATGTTTTCATCATTGTCATGCAAGTGTCTATGTATTCCCACCATCCAACACAGACTCTTGCACACTTCATGCATAGCCTGACAATGCATGTCAATTGACTCACCCAACACTCACCAACATGCACATACTTGATTCTGCCTCAAGTTTCTTAGCAATGGCTGCTGTGAGCTTGTTTGTATTCTCTGGCAGCTTGCTTAGCTGCAATGGAAAGTTCCTTTGTGATTCAAATTTGTAAGCTGGGGTGTCGTTCGGAAGAGCCAAATGGTCACTATGCTTCCTATCTGGGGTAGGAAAGGAGATTTATTTTTCCTTACCATGGAGAACGCGTTCTTCAGCACCATTTGAGTGTGGTATTGTGAGAACAAGCTGTGCACCTACTGAAGAGAAAAATTTGGGGTTTATATTTGTGTTGTTCCTGGTGGAAAGGTCTCCACAACATGCATGGAGCACAACATCCATGGAGCACAACATCATCCATGGAGCACAACATCCATGGAGCACAATATCCATGGAGCACAACATCCATGGAGAACAACATCCATGGAGAACAACATCCATGGAGAACAACATCCATGGAGCACAACATCCATGGAGCACAACATCCATGGAGCACAACATCCATGGAGAACAACATCCATGGAGCACAACATGCATGGAGCACAATATCCATGGAGAACAACATCCATGGAGAACAACATCCATGGAGCACAACATCCATGGAGCACAATATCCATGGAGAACATACGTTTCTTCTGTTTCCGTGAGTTTAGTGCACATCCGGGAGATGGCCATCAATTTGGTGTGCCTCTTGGAGAATCTGTTGGGGTTGACTAGTCTGATGGTGCAGCAACTTGACTGTGTAGATGTCGACTTTCAGCTGCTCACATGATAACATACATAGCATATTTTGTACAATGCGGGAACTTGCTTGCAAACACGAACTGCATGCATGTAGCCATTCTATTTCAGCAGGACTTCTGTAGGATGACTGTGCAGTTGTTAGGTGCTCTGCTTATGGGGAGTGGGAAATACACTTGTTATGATGGTGGCCAAACGAGTACACATATATATTGTGTGTTTGTCGGAGCGGGAGCACTATATTCGGTTCTTGCCTCTCACACAAGGCCAGCACATTATCATGATGGCTGCACTTATTCCCAGCCCTCTGTGGAAAGAGTCATGTGTACTCACCTCAAGAGACTCTAACTGAGGTTCACGTTTGAGCTGCAAACTGATAAAGGGCATTAGTTACTGCTGCTAGGGGGAGCATGCAATGAACAGGAGAGCCTGTGGTGTCATTCCTGAGCTGAACTCCATTGCCACAGTAGTGCCTCTTACAACATGTTATGGGTCTCTGACCTACTCCTCACGTCTGTGGCATTGGGCCAGAGGCTAGTGAAGATTTGGACAAGCAGAGGCATAGCTTCAACTCTGCACACACTTCACACAGAGGTCACATTTATATGGCAGCATGTTGGTGCAACTTTGATGTGCAATCAACACATCCTAATAGCCCGCAGGCATTAACAACAAATAGGCTCTCTGTAAGAAGAACAATGAATTCCTTGGCCATGGATGCAAGGTGATAGCTGGCGCAATGGACCACTTATGCAGTTTTCCCTCACACCTCTCTGTGTGGGTCTGTGTATATATTTATGTAGTTGGTCGTCATGCGGGGAAAATTAGATTCATTTGCCCATATTCTGAGCACAGATTAACTATGCATGGGCCAATATTGTATTCACACT
This sequence comes from Cladorhizidae sp. MBARI D1340-BT2, assembly GCA_028752905.1. Lineage (NCBI taxonomy): Eukaryota > Metazoa > Porifera > Demospongiae > Poecilosclerida > Cladorhizidae > Cladorhizidae sp. MBARI D1340-BT2. The sequence continues at coordinate 545,015 of JAQNBH010000015.1, read as the reverse complement.
GCTGCTGGGATGCTTCAAGCTGGAGGGGGCTGCATAGTGTCACATGACTCTGCAGTGTCACATGGCTGCATGGTGTCACATGACTGCATGGTGTCACATGACTGTCAGAAACACTTCTGACAAACACCACGGAACAGCTGAACTCGATCAAGACATACATCCAGACATACATCCGGTTACAAGAACAACTACACAACCACAAGACATTGTATATTCAACTCACCTTCCAGAGTCTTCCATAGGCACACACATGGACAGCAAGGGATCGGATTGGTCACTGGGGAGGTGTGCCTAGAAGAAACAGCTAGTAAATTATAAAAGGAACTGCTCGAACAGGGAGGAGGGTTGGGTAGAAAGGGAGAACTGTGTAGAAAGACTTTATTGTATGATTGTGTCCTAGATATATTTCGAAAGAGTGTATCACAGTTGTGTTCAAGTTGTTATGAGTTTGCCTATATAAACTAGGAGAGAGAGAGAGATTGCTAGCAAGGTGGAGGTTATAGGCGTCATCAGTGGTTGATCGAAGGTTAGCATAAACCCAAAGCAAAGGCTTAAGGTATAACCTTAGAAAGAAATCACTGACAATGACTCTGCATGGTGTCACATGACTCTGCCTAGGGTCACACGACTCTGCCTAGGGTCACACGACGCTGCCTAGGGTCACACGACTCTGCCTAGGGTCACATGACTCTGCCTAGGGTCACACGACTCTGCCTATGGTCACACGACTCTGCCTAGGGTCACACGACTCTGCCTAGGGTCACACGACTCTGCCTAGGGTCACACGACTCTGCCTAGGGTCACACGACTCTGCACAGCTCAAGTACCGAAAGAAATGTAAGAAACCATTCGCTGAAGGAGCCGCAGCCCTAGCCCTAGCCCTAGCCTAGCCCCAGCCCTAGCCCTAGCCCCAGCCCTAGCCCTAGCCTAGCCCTAGCCCTAGCCCTAGCCTAGCCCTAGCCCTAGACCATTAACAATGCAACAATGTTGGGGGTGGGGCTCTGAGAAACGTAAAGGTTCCCTTTGGCAAAATCAACAATGCCGAAACAGAAAAGGACAGAGTGACTATGTCAGGAGAGAGCAGGAGCAACATCAGGTATCTACAGGCTGAGACAAGACAAGAGTGAATATGTCAGGGGAGAGCAGGAGAGCTGAGCAGCAACATCTAGGTATCTACACAGGCTGAGACAGGACAGAGTGAATATGTCAGGAGAGAGCAGGAGAGCTGAGCAGCAACATCTAGGTATCTACACAGGCTGAGACAAGACAGAGTGAATATGTCAGGAGAGAGCAGGAGAGCTGAGCAGCAACATCTAGGTATCTATACAGGCTGAGACAAGACAGAGTGAATATGTCAGGAGAGAGCAGGAGAGCTGAGCAGCAACATCTAGGTATCTACACAGGCTGAGACAGGAAGTGAGATGCCAGAAGAGAGCGGGTAACTACATATCCATGCACCTGGTAACTAAAATGTTTGAGACGGGCTCTTGTTATGAGTCAATACTTCATACCAAAACTAGAACCTTTTCCAGCACATTCTGGATCTCTTGCATGTTGCATCTTTAACTTAGAGAAGATAGTCACCATATTTATATGAGAAGGATATCTGTGAGACCTTCACTGGTGACCTTGTTCTATACGTCTCAGGATTATATATAGGAACACTCCAAAATTCACCACTATATAGAGACAAAAAAAATCACAACTATATAGAGACACAGAATTATCCACTATATATAGGAACACTCCAAAATCAGCCACTATATAGAGACACAAAATTCACCACTATATATAGGGACACTTCCAAAATTCACCACCATAGAGATACAAAAATCTCCACTATATATAGGGACACTCCAAAATTCACCACGGAAAGAGATGCTGATGGTCTTGAATGACCATGTGAATCTATAAATGGTGACATTCCTCGAGGCACAGGCCAAAACCTTAGGATTGGCTGCTACTATTAGCAAGGCACTAGCATGAACCTTGTGCAGGATTGGCTGCTACTATTAGCAAGGCACTAGCATGAACCTTGTGCAGGATTGGCTGCTACTATTAGCAAGGCACTAGCATGAACCTTGTGCAGGATTGGCTGCTACTAGCAAGGCACTAGCATGAACCTTGTGCAGGATTGGCTGCTACTATTAGCAAGGCACTAGCATGAACCTTGTGCAGGATTGGCTGCTACTATTAGTAAGACACTAGCATGAACCTTGTCCAGGATTGGCTGCTACTATTAGCAGGGCACTAGCATGAACCTTGTGCAGGATTGGCTGCTGCAAGGCACTAGCATGAACCTTGTGCAGGATTGGCTGCTACTATTAGCAAGGCACTAGCATGAACCTTGTCCAGGATTGGCTGCTACTATTAGCAAGGCACTAGCATGAACCTTGTGCAGGATTGGCTGCTACTATTAGCAAGGCACTAGCATGAACCTTGTGCAGGATTGGCTGCTAACTATTAGCAAGGCACTAGCATGAACCTTGTCCAGGATTGGCTGCTACTATTAGCAAGGCACTAGCATGAACCTTGTGCAGGATTGGCTGCTACTATTAGCAAGGCACTAGCATGAACCTTGTCCAGGATTGGCTGCTACTATTAGCAAGGCACTAGCATGAACCTTGTGTAGGATTGGCTGCTACTATTAGCAAGGCACTAGCATGAACCTTGTGCAGGATTGGCTGCTACTATTAGCAAGGCACTAGCATGAACCTTGTGCAGGATTGGCTGCTACTATTAGCAAGGCACTAGCATGAACCTTGTGCAGGATTGGCTGCTACTATTAGCAAGCCACTAGCATGAACCTTGTGCAGGATTGGCTGCTACTATTAGCAAGGCACTAGCATGAACCTTGTGCAGGATTGGCTGCTACTATTAGCAAGGCACTAGCATGAACCTTGTCCAGGATTGGCTGCTACTATTAGCAAGGCACTAGCATGAACCTTGTGCAGGATTGGCTGCTACTATTAGCAAGGCACTAGCATGAACCTTGTGCAGGATTGGCTGCTACTATTAGCAGGGCACTAGCATGAACCTTGTGTAGGATTGGCTGCTACTATTAGCAAGGCACTATCATGAACCTTGTGCAGGATTGGCTGCTACTATTAGCAAGGCACTAGCATGAACCTTGTGCAGGATTGGCTGCTACTATTAGCAAGGCAAGCATGAACCTTGTGCAGGATTGGCTGCTACTATTAGCAAGGCACTAGCATGAACCTTGTGCAGGATTGGCTGCTACTATTAGCAAGACACTAGCATGAACCTTGTCCAGGATTGGCTGCTACTATTAGCAAGGCACTAGCATGAACCTTGTGTAGGATTGGCTGCTACTATTAGCAAGGCACTAGCATGAACCTTGTGCAGGATTGGCTGCTACTATTAGCAAGGCACTAGCATGAACCTTGTGCAGGATTGGCTGCTACTATTAGCAAGGCACTACCATGAACCTTGTCCAGGATTGGCTGCTACTATTAGCAAGGCACTAGCATGAACCTTGTGCAGGATTGGCTGCTACTATTAGCAAGGCACTAGCATGAACCTTGTCCAGGATTGGCTGCTACTATTAGCAAGACACTAGCATGACTGTTCCAATTTTAGAGTTATAAATAGTTAAACATTTTCAGTTTTGCTGGAACTTTTGTCCTCATAATTGTGCTAGCTTCTACTTGGATGACAGCTGCGGAACTCTGCAGCTGTTGCTAGGGTGCTTCACTAGGACATTGCCGGATGTCCTACTAGTTACTCCACTTACTATGTCGCATGGCAGTGGACCTAAATATTTCAGGAACCCTCTAAACATAGCCCTAGCCCTAGAATACCCATAAGTGGCTGATGATTCACCGTCACTAGGGATATACTCTACCAAAACATCTGTTGTTTGTGTTAACAGTACGTGAGCAGCTGCATGTATAAATTCAATATTCCATTCTAGTGTTCACATGCGTATCCCCGCCCTCCCTGCAGCGGAGCTGACCGTACTTCACGTGCGAGTGCAGGATGGACAGGGTGCCAACAGCGTGAGCACCAAGATGGTGGAGGCTTTGGCAGTGATGAACCTGAAGCCTCCAGGGCCCACCAACTTCAACCACTTCTTCCTGTGCAAGACGAGCATGGGAGATGTGGAGCACTTAGTGTGGGAGAAGGGAAACCATCCGGTACGCTTCAAGCAGAAGATATCTAATGGTGGCAGGAAGATGGACATGTCTGAACCCCTGGTCGATGCTGAGGGGCCACTGAAGCTTGCTGACATTGGACTCTACACGTGTCGAGACACCATCACCTCTGAGAGCAAGTCCATCCAGATAGTCGCAGGTGAGGGGTATAGGTCAATGGTCTCGTGCCAATGCTGTGTGACCACAATACTTGCCTGTGTCAGTGCTGTGTGACCACAACACTGCCTGTGTCAGTGCTGTGTGACCACAATACTTACCTGTGTCAGTGCTGTGTGACCACAATACTTGCCACAGGTGTCAGTGCTGTGACCACAATACTTGCCTGTGTCAGTGCTGTGTGACCACAACACTTGCCTGTGTCAGTGCTGTGTGACCACAACACTTCCCTGTGTCAGTGCTGTGACCACAACACTTCCCTGTGTCAGTGCTGTGTGACCACAACACTTGCCTGTGTCAGTGCTGTGTGACCACAACACTTGCCTGTGTCAGTGCTGTGTGACCACAACACTTGCCTGTGTCAGTGCTGTGTGACCACAACACTTGCCTGTGTCAGTGCTGTGTGACCACAATACTTCCCTGTGTCTGCTGTGTGACCACAACACTTCCCCGTGTCAGTGCTGTGTGACCACAATACTTCCCTGTGTCAGTGCTGTGTGACCACAATACTTCCCTGTGTCTGCTGTGTGACCACAATACTTGCCTGTGTGTTTGTGTGTTTGTGTGTTACTCTATATAGAGCCTGTTGGAATAATCCCAGCACAGATGAAGTATGTTGTCACGCTGGGAGACAACATGTCTCTGGTTGTTCATGTCGCTAGCTTCCCCAACATCACATCAGACAACATCCACTGGTACAAGGGCCCCCAGCAGACTTCAGTTCTCATCGGCAGTGATGGCAGGAGAGCGCTAATGAATGGTAACACCACCCTGCGGATCAACTCTGTGATGGCAGAGGACAGCGGCACTTATCAGGTGTGTCTCCGGAAAGTGATTGCAGGACAAGTCGTGACTAGCAAGACCAGCCTCGAGCTTTATGTGCAAGGTATGATGTAACAAATATATTTAACATTCCTAGGGACAGCCACTGGTAGTGACTGGAAATGAGGTCATGTGAGCACACAGAGATCATGTGAGCACAGATTGGAGGTCATGTGAGCACATGTTGGAGGTCATGTGAGCACACGTTGGTGGCTTCACTGAGAGCCCCGTGATAGGTGGGCATCATCGGAAACATTCTCATTTGCCAGAGTTCTTGTGATAGTGCATGACATCTATTCAATAATAGATGTGCCCAATTGTGGGGGGTACAATTGTGGGGGGTACTACGCTTTGTCTCAGTGTTGTGCGAGGAACTAATTCAAGGTGCTAAATTTTAATTGGTTCATGATAATTACCACCTTCAAAAACTTTTATTCCAAGTGAACATGCTGAAGGAGGAGGAGCTTGCTAGGAGCTGTTGTGTTGGTGGCTAGCATGACTACCAGTGTGGTGGCCTCCCCCCAACATGCTGAAGGAGGAGAGGTTTGCTAGGAGCTGTTGTGTTGGTGGCTAGCATGGCTACCAGTGTGGTGGCCTCCCCCCCAACATGCTGAAGGAGGAGAGGCTTGCTAGGAGCTGTTGTGTTGGTGGCTAGCATGACTACCAGTGTGGTGGCCTCCCCCCAACATGCTGAAGGAGGAGAGGTTTGCTAGGAGCTGTTGTGTTGGTGGCTAGCATGCCTACCAGTGTGGTGGCCTCCCCCCAACATGCTGAAGGAGGAGAGGCTTGCTAGGAGCTGTTGTGTTGGTGGCTAGCATGCCTACCAGTGTGGTGGCCTCCCCCGAACTGTTGTAGGCCTTCTTGGCCAGTAATTCTTCAACCTCGTGATTAGACTGCTCTTCCCTGTCAGGGAAGCCATGGTGATAGCAGGTATTTGGAAGCAGATAGTCCATTGTTTGTCTTCAAGTTCTCCATAGTAACCTTGGGTTCTGCTGCGACAGCTCGGGGAGAATCTAGGCAGCAGTAGAGCGTGCTATGCACACGCACACACAAACTACATGTACATGAGTAACTAAGATTCCAGATGGCAACTGACACTACCTACATGTACGTATGTATTCCTTACATGTACGTGCGTGCCTTACATGTACGTGCGTGCCCTACATGTACGTGCATGCCTTACATGTACGTGCATGGCTTACATGTATGTGCATGCCTTACATGTACGTGCATGGCTTACATGTATGTGCATGCCTTACATGTACATGCATGCCTTACATGTACATGCATGGATTACATGTATGTGCATGCCTTACATGTACGTGCATGGCTTACATGTATGTGCATGCCTTACATGTACATGCATGCCTTACATGTACGTGCGTGCCTTACATGTACGTGCGTGCCTTACATGTACGTGCGTGGCTTACATGTACGTGCGTGCCTTACATGTACGTGCATGGCCTTACATGTACGTGTGTGGCTTACATGTACGTGCGTGCCTTACATGTACGTGCATGGCCTTACGTGTACGTGTGTGGCTTACATGTACGTGTGTGGCTTACATGTACGTACATGGCTTACATGTACGTGTGTGGCTTACATGTGCATGCATGCCTTACATGTACGTGCGTGCGTGGCTTACATGTACGTGCGTGCCTTACATGTACGTGTGCCTTACATGTACATGCATGCCATACATGTATATGCATGGCCTTACATGTACGTGTGTGGCTTACATGTACGTGCATGGCTTACAATTATGTGCGTGCCTTACATGTACGTGTATGCCTTACATGTACGTGCGTGGCTTACATGTACGTGCATGGCTTACATGTACGTGCATGCCTTACATGTACGTGCGTGGCTTACATGTACGTGCGTCCCTTACATGTATGTACGTGCGTGGCTTACATGTACGTGCATGCCTTACATACATGTACGTGCGTGCCTTACATACATGTACATGCATGGCTTACATGTACGTGCATGCTTTACATTAGACTTGAAAAGTGTTTCTGGCACTTGCTTCCCTCGCAGCGGTGCCCTGCCTGTGGCTTGTCCCTCTGCAGCAGGCCAGACCTGCTCAACTATAGTCAGCTTGGAATATTTGTCCGTAGAATTATGTGCATGTGTGTATTGCATGTGATGATGTTATGCTCAGGCAAAGAGCCAACATGGCTCCCAGCTGAACCTATCTTGTGTGTGGGCATGTTCAGCAAGATCCATCAGCCGTACATAAATCTGGAGGAGATTGTGGGTGGAGCAACTTGCACCTGACCATAGGCCCACTGATGTAACCTCACCTTACCAAGGGAGGCAGAGGTTTAATTGGTGCAAGTGCTATGTTTAGGTGTCCCACACAAACAGTCTCTCTCCAATATTTATGAACCACTTGAAATTCTTGTGGTTCGCCTGCTGAAAAACTTGAAAAACTTGATATTGTCATGTGACGTGCTAAAATGTATTCCATCTGGTGGAGGAGTGGCTTTATTGCATCTCATTTGGCATGAGATTTGTTTGGGAAGCGTCATAGCCTGAAGGCATCTCACACCAAAAGCAAGACAGCTGTGCACCTTGACCTTGTAATATTATTAGAACGCGATGCATGAGTGTAGTGTCCGGTCTCTGGACGGTGGTGACAGGTGTTAGCAACCAGCTGCAGGTGTTAACAACCAGCTGCAGGTGTTAGCAGCCAGCTGCAGGTGTTAGCAGCCAGCTGCAGGTGTTAGCAGCCAGCTGCAGGTGTTAGCAGCCAGCTGCAGGTGTTAGCAGCCAGCTGCAGGTGTTAGCAGCCAGCTGCAGGTGTTAGCAGCCAGCTGCAGGTGTTAGCAGCCAGCTGCAGGTGTTAGCAGCCAGCTGCAGGTGTTAGCAGCCAGCTGCAGGTGTTAGCAGCCAGCTGCAGGTGTTAGCAGCCAGCTGCAGGTGTTAGCAGCCAGCTGCAGGTGTTAGCAGCCAGCTGCAGGTGTTAGCAGCCAGCTGCAGGTGTTAGCAGCCAGCTGCAGGTGTTAGCAGCCAGCTGCAGGTGTTAGCAGCCAGCTTCAGGTGTTAGCAGCCAGCTGCAGGTGTTAGCAGCCAGCTGCAGGTGTTAGCAGCCAGCTGCAGGTGTTAGCAGCCAGCTGCAGGTGTTAGCAGCCAGCTTCAGGTGTTAGCAGCCAGCTTCAGGTGTTAGCAGCCAGCTGCAGGTGTTAGCAGCCAGCTTCAGGTGTTAGCAGCCAGCTTCAGGTGTTAGCAGCCAGCTGCAGGTGTTAGCAGCCAGCTGCAGGTGTTAGCAGCCAGCTGCAGGTGTTAGCAGCCAGCTTCAGGTGTTAGCAGCCAGCTTCAGGTGTTAGCAACCAGCTGCAGGTGTTAGCAACCAGCTGCAGGTGTTAGCAACCAGCTGCAGGTGTTAGCAACCAGCTGCAGGTGTTAGCAACCAGCTGCAGGTGTTAGCAACCAGCTGCAGGTGTTAGCAACCAGCTGCAGGTGTTAGCAACCAGCTGCAGGTGTTAGCAACCAGCTGCAGGTGTTAGCAACCAGCTGCAGGTGATTACATATCATGCATGGTTAGCAACCAGCTGCAGGTGTTAGCAGCCAGCTGCAGGTGTTAGCAGCCAGCTGCAGGTGTTAGCAGCCAGCTTCAGGTGTTAGCAGCCAGCTGCAGGTGTTAGCAACCAGCTGCAGGTGTTAGCCAGCTGCAGGTGTTAGCAACCAGCTGCAGGTGTTAGCAGCCAGCTTCAGGTGTTAGCAGCCAGCTTCAGGTGTTAGCAGCCAGCTGCAGGTGTTAGCAGCCAGCTGCAGGTGTTAGCAGCCAGCTTCAGGTGTTAGCAGCCAGCTTCAGGTGTTAGCAACCAGCTGCAGGTGTTAGCAACCAGCTGCAGGTGTTAGCAACCAGCTGCAGGTGTTAGCAACCAGCTGCAGGTGTTAGCAACCAGCTGCAGGTGTTAGCAACCAGCTGCAGGTGTTACATATCATGCATGGTTAGCAACTAATATTGACAGCAAACACGCAGCCACAAAATGTCCGCTTGAGTGAGAAAATGTTTGCTATTGCGACTGGCTATATTTAGAATTGCCACTACTGTGGGAGGTTAGTCATGGATTGAGATGTGTGGTTGTGAGGTGTGCAGTGTAGTGTGAGGTGTAGTGTGAGGTGTGCAGTGTAGTGGGAGGTGTGCAGTGTTGTGTGAGGTATGCAGTGTTGTGTGAGGTGTGCAGTGTTGTGTGAGGTGTAGTGTGAGGTGTAGTGTGAGGTGTGCAGTGTTGTGTGAGGTATGCAGTGTTGTGTGAGGTGTGCAGTGTTGTGTGAGGTGTAGTGTGAGGTGTGCAGTGTTGTGTGAGGTGTGGTGTGAGGTATGCAATGTTGTGTGCAGTGTTGTGTGAGGTGAGGTGTGCAGTGTTATGTGTGAGGTGTAGTGTGAGGTGAGGTGTGCAGTGTTGTGTGAGGTGTTTTGTGAGGTGTGCAGTGTAGTGTGAGGTGTGCAGTGTAGTGTGAGGTGAGGTGTGCAGTGTTGTGTGAGGTGTGCAGTGTTATGTGTGAGGTGTAGTGTGAGGTGCATAGCTAGAGGATGTTGAATTCAGTAGCTTTGTCAGAATGAAATTCCAGCATATTCTGTCATTTTGTTAGTCTGCGACACCTCACTTGCCTGTGCAGCATTTTTCTTGATCTTCTATTCACCATGACAACCATCTCCAGTTTAAGTGACCCTGTTCAATTGAGGGTGGTAGATAATCCATTCCTTGCTTACAGATGAATGCAGTGGCAACATACATAGATGCATCACCACATGCAGCACTGTATGTTCCTCCAGCCAGTGAAAGCTGCTTTGCTCACCAATAAAACACATTCTTCAGTGTAATGCACACACTTCTATACAAACCCCTTCCTGTAAAATCTGTTATTCCAAAATAATGAGCATTTTCTATGTAATACACACCTTACCGATGCTGTTACCATATTTGGCAGTGTTACCCACTGTGGTGGTGGGGCCAGGGGTAGAGAAAGTGAGGGAACACGACCCTATGACGTTAGTTTGTGTGTTTGTGGGAGTGCCTGCGCCCACCATCACCTGGGAGAGGGAAGACAAGGAAGCATTATTTATGACCTCCTTCAGGTGGACCTTCTCGACCTCAACCACCAACAATACTTCCTTCAGACTTTACACTGTAAGTTGACCTCTGCACCCTGATAACCTAATTAGGCAGCATTATCAGTTGAGGTACATTGAACTGCAAGACCTAATTAGCATTAAGCATCAACAACAACAAACAGTTGTGTGAAAACAGCTTCCCTGCTATCTGATTGGTCGTAGCATGTCTTGATGAGTATCCACAGATGGGTCTGTCTAGCTGGTGTGTGGGTGTGTCTGTGCACTAGCTGGTGTGTGTGTGTGTGTGTGTGTGTGCACTAGCTGGTGTGTGTGTGTGTGCACTAGCTGGTGTGGGTGTGTGTGTGCACTAGCTGGTGTGGGTGTGTTGGTGTGCACTAGCTGGTGTGGGTGTGTGTGTGTGCACTAGCTGGTGTGTGTGTGTGTGTGCACTAGCTGGTGTGGGTGTGTGTGTGTGCACTAGCTGGTGTGTGTGTGTGTGTGTGTGTGTGTGTGTGTGCACTAGCTGGTGTGTGTGTGTGCACTAGCTGGTGTGGGTGTGTGTGTACTAGCTGGTGTGTGTGTGTGTGCACTAGCTGGTGTGTGTGTGTGTGCACTAGCTGGTGTGTGTGTGTGTGTGTGTGCACTAGCTGGTGTGTGTGTGTGCACTAGCTGGTGTGTGTGTGTGTATGTGTGTGTGTGTGTGCACTAGCTGGTGTGTGTGTGTGTGTGTGCACTAGCTGGTGTGTGTGTGTGCACTAGCTGGTGTGTGTGTGTGTGTGTGTGCACTAGCTGGTGTGTGTGTGTGTGTGTGTGCACTAGCTGGTGTGGGTGTGTGTGTGCACTAGCTGGTGTGGGTGTGTGTGTGTGCACTAGCTGGTGTGTGTGTGTGTGTGTGTGCACTAGCTGGTGTGTGTGTGTGTGTGCACTAGCTGGTGTGTGTGTGTGTGTGCACTAGCTGGTGTGTGTGTGTGTGTGTGTGCACTAGCTGGTGTGTGTGTGTGTGCACTAGCTGGTGTGTGTGTGTGCACTAGCTGGTGTGAGTGTGTGTGTGTGTGCACTAGCTGGTGTGTGTGTGTGTGTGTGCACTAGCTGGTGTGTGTGTGTGTGCACTAGCTGGTGTGTGTGTGTGTGTGTGTGCACTAGCTGGTGTGTGTGTGTGTGTGTGCACTAGCTGGTGTGTGTGTGTGTGTGTGTGTGTGCACTAGCTGGTGTGTGTGTGTGTGTGCACTAGCTGGTGTGTGTGTGTGTGCACTAGCTGGTGTGGGTGTGTATGTGTGTGCACTAGCTGGTGTGGGTGTGTGTGTGTGCACTAGCTGGTGTGGGTGTGTCTGTGTGATGTGTGATGTGTGAGTGTAAGTGTGCAGGGAAGGTTTCTTCCTGCGGTGTTGTTAGACAATGCACGTGCTGGTGTGTTATTGATTATTAGGTAAGAAGTGAATTTACTATATTCAACGTGATTCTGGAGGATCAAGGGAAGTTCCGCTGCTTGGCCAGTAACTCCCTCACCCACAGCCCCATCAAGACTGCCTATGGGGAGCTCAAAATATCACGTGAGTATTGCATGCACTAGCAGGAGTGAACACTGCTTAGCCTTGCACCGGTGCACGCACTAGCAGGAGTGAACACTGCTTGCACCGGTGCACGCACTAGCAGGAGTGCTTAGCCTTGCACCGGTGCACGCACTAGCAGGAGTGAACACTGCTTAGCCTTGCACCGGTGCACACACTAGCAGGAGTAAACACTGCTTAGCCTTGCACCGGTGCATGCACTAGCAGGAGTGAACACTGCTTAGCCTTGCACCGGTGCATGCACTAGCAGAAGTGAACAGTGCTTAGCCTTGCACCGGTGCACGCACTAGCAGGAGTGAACACTGCTTAGCCTTGCACCGGTGCACACATTGTGGTGTTAACTATTAACAGTTATTTGTCCCCACAGCCAGACTGCGGGTGAGTGGCACTGTCAACCAGCGGCCTGTTGACCCTTACAAGACCGGAGGCTTGCTGACTGTGCCAGAGAAGGCCCATGTGGTGCTGCTCTGTAATGGGTCTGGCTCTCCGACCTGGAGGCGCTCAGCAGGTGTGGCCATTCCCCTGATTAACTCTGTTGGCTTTCCCACTCTTCCCCTCTACCAGCAGAGCGACTCCAGTCTGTACGCACAGAAGCTCTTCATCAAGGCATTCTCCTCTGCCTCCCACAGAGATCTGTACATCTGCTCCACCAACCTGGCCGCCCTTCAGGAGACCATGAGTGAACTCGTCTTCATCAGCAGCAGTAAGTGGCCTCTGGCTAGTGCTACTATAGCTGTGGCGGTGGCTAGGGCTAGAGCTAGCGAGAACGCAGGCATCTGTAAGGCCATAGGGTCAGGCAGAGTTCCACGTGGCTGTACGAAAGAGTTGATCTAAAGTTAAGGACTGCTCTATCTGCATTGCTGTGCATTCACTGACTGCATATCCTCAAACACTGCATGCGCAAACCATGAACACTCTGCAAACATTGCATGCACAAGCCATCAACACTCAGCAAACATTGCATGCACAAACCATCAACACTCTGCAAACATTGCATGCACAAACCATCAACACTCTGCAAACATTGCATGCACAAACCATCAACACTCTGCAAACATTGCATGCACAAACCATCAACACTCTGCAAACATTGCATGCACAAACCATCAACACTCTGCAAACATTGCATGCACAAACCATCAACACTCTGCAAACATTGCATGCACAAACCATCAACACTCTGCAAACATTGCATGCACAAACCATCAACACTCTGCAAACATTGCATGCACAAACCATCAACACTCAGCAAACATTGCATGCACAAACCATCAACACTCAGCAAACATTGCATGCACAAACCATCAACACTCAGCAAACATTGCATACACAAACCATCAACACTCAGAAAACATTGCATGCACAAACCATCAACACTCAGCAAACATTGCATGCACAAGCTATCAACACTCAGCAAACATTACATGCACAAACCATCAACACTCAGCAAACATTGTACAAGCCATCAACACTCAGCAAACACTGCTTGCACAAGCCATCAACACTCAGCAAACACTGCATGCACAAGCCATCAACACTCAGCAAACACTGCATGCACAAGCCATCAACACTCAGCAAACACTGCCCAAGCCATCAACACTCAGCAAACACTGCATGCACAAGCCATCAACACTCAGCAAACACTGCATGCACAAGCCATCAACACTCAGCAAACACTGTACAAGCCATCAACACTCAGCAAACACTGCATGCACAGCCATCAAAATTCTGCATGCACAAGCCATCAACACTCAGCAGTTGTCTAAATTGAATAGTGGGAAAACTATACCTCCAGTTCCACAAGGTGCAGGTCTCTTTGGTGATTGGTGATGAGCGAACTTCTATCCTGATCTTTTCCGGGCCAGTCCGGTATACGGCTCTTCTGCTGAGGAGGGCCTTCACAGACTCCTGGCTGACCCCTGACTGTATCTGGAGGCTCTTCTGCTGAGGAAGGCCTGCACAGACACCCGGCTGACCCCTGACTGTATCTGGAGGCTCTTCTGCTGAGGAGGGCTGCACAGACTCCTGGTTGACCCCTGACTGTATCTGGAGGCTCTTCTGCTGAGGAGGGCTGCACAGACTCCTGGCTGACCCCTGACTGTATCTGGAGGCTCTTCTGCTGAGGAGGGCTGCACAGACTCCTGGCTGACCACTGACTGTATCTGGAGGCTCTTCTGCTGAGGAGGGCTACACAGACACCTGGCTGACCCCTGAGACTGTATCTGGAGGCTCTACTGCTGAGGAAGGCCTGCACAGACACCTGGCTGACCCCTGACTGTATCTGGAGGCTCTTCTGCTGAGGAGGGCACACAGACAACTGTGCCTACTGTTAGTCCCTCTGAGTTTCTTTGCTTGTAGAGAAGGAAGTGCTCTTGGATGGGTTTCTTTGCTGTTGGTTTTGTTGTGGACAATGCCGGACTTGATGTGGAGAGCTTCTGTTTGCTTACCTCAATGGAGACAGACTGCAGTAACTAGCTTCTGTTTGCTTACCTCAATGGAGACAGACTGCAGCAACTAGCTTCTGTTTGCTTAGCTCAATGGAGACAGACTAGCAACTAGCTTCTGTTTGCTTACCTCAATGGACAGACTAGCAACTAGCTTCTGTTTGCTTACCTCAATGGAGACAGACTGCAGCAACTAGCTTCTGTTTGCTTACCTCAATGGAGACAGACTGCAGCAACTAGCTTCTGTTTGCTTACCTCAATGGAGACAGACTGCAGCAACTAGCTTCTGTTTGCTTAGCTCAATGGAGACAGACTGCAGCAACTAGCTTCTGTTTGCTTACCTCAATGGAGACAGACTGCAGCAACTAGCTTCTGTTTGCTTAGCTCAATGGAGACAGACTAGCAACTAGCTTCTGTTTGCTTACCTCAATGGAGACAGACTAGCAACTAGCTTCTGTTTGCTTACCTCAATGGAGACAGACTAGCAACTAGCTTCTGTTTGCTTACCTCAATGGAGACAGACTAGCAACTAGCTTCTGTTTGCTTACCTCAATGGAGACAGACTGCAGCAACTAGCTTCTGTTTGCTTAGCTCAATGGAGACAGACTAGCAACTAGCTTCTGTTTGCTTACCTCAATGGAGACAGACTGCAGCAACTAGCTTCTGTTTGCTTACCTCAATGGAGACAGACTAGCAACTAGTTACCTTTTAATAATAAATGCCTAGAAGATGCCGATGTTTGTGTGTGTTCTTTCAAGAAAAAACCCCCACAAATTATGTCGGTGGTCAATATTGGTTAAGTAATCTTAGTGCATGTTAGTAAGGCTGTGTTTAGTCTATTCTTATTTAATGTCTGCCCCTTGCATCAGCCACTGACTAGTTGGGGAGAGACAAAAAATCTTATTAGTGAGGGAACGGGCGAGAAGTCTACCCCTTCCCCCTGAGACTACCCCCCCCCCCCCCCCAGAGACTACCCCTTCCAGACACTACCCCTTCCAGAGACTACCCCTTCCAGAGACTACCCCTCCCAGAGACTACCCCTCCCTGAGACTGCCCCTCCCCGAGACTACCCCTCCCTGAGACTACCCCTCCCCAGAGACTACCCCTCCCAGAGACTACCCCTCCCCCCAGAGACTACCCCTCCCAGAGACTACCCCTCCCAGAGACTACCCCTCCCAGGACTACCCCTTCCTGTGTAAGTAGGATTAATAATAAAGCACTGTGCTCCAATTAGAATTAGGATTAATATTAAGAGCACTGTTATTTCTGGAATGTTCCCCACACTACTTGAAGATAAACTTGGAGGAAGAGAGAGAGGGAGCAAGTCAGGTTTGACGAGTCTTTGTTTCACTGGAAGGCTGTGTTTGGCTTCGAGAGCAACTTTTAAAGTATGATTTTTCCAAGTAACCATGACAACCAGTATAACGGCTTTGCAGTGGCTCTAAAGAAATACGGTATCGCTGACTCTTGTAACGTGAACCCCAGTAGGGGTCACATTAGATATTTAATATTACATCTCGAGGAGGGGTTTAAACAGTAGCAATGTGAGGTGATGTCGGCCATCTTGAGAGATAATTCATATCCCCCCCCCCCCCCCCCCATTTCCCCCCTGGTCACACCTCTAGTTGTGCCTGATGTCTACATTGCTAGTGAGGTAGTCTACACCGCCCCAGGAGGTAGTGCAGACCTGACGGCAGTTCATAGCTCCTCCCCCTCCTCCCCCTCGTCAGTGCTCTGGTACTTCAGAGGCAACCAGATCACCAGCAGCACCCACGACCCTCACTACTCTCTGAGCTCGGAGGTATCTGGCAGGAGCACATTGCACGTGAGCAATGTGAGCCTGGCAGAGTTGGGCCAGTATACGGCAACGGTGCTGGGCGATGGCAAACACAACACAAGTGACTCCCTCCAGCTCGTCTTCTCTGGTGAGGAACATAGTCACCCAGTCACCTAATCAGGCACACTAGAGCTGTATTAGTCGTGCCTTGGTGTGCCTGCATGTAGCCACACCCCTGTATTGTGCCTACATATAGCCACACCCCTGTATTGTGCCTACATGTAGCCACCCCCTGTATTGTGCCTACATATAGCCACACCCCTACATGTAGCTACACCCCTTTATTGTGCCTACATATATATTGTGCCTACATATAGCCACACCCTTGTATTGTGTCTACATATAGCCACGCCCCTGTACTGTGTCTACATGTAGCCACACCCCTGTATTGTGCCTACATGTAGCCACACCCCTTTATCGTGTCTACATCTGGCCACACCCCTGTATTGTGCCTACATGTAGCCACACCCCTGTATTGTGCCTACATGTAGCCACACCCCTGTATTGTGCCTACATGCAGCCACACCCCTGTATTGTGCCTACATGCAGCCACACCCCTGTATTGTGCCTACATGTAGCCACGCCCAGGTACTGTGCCTACATGTAGCCACACCCCTGTATTGTGCCTACATGTAGCCACACCCCTGTATTGTGCCTACATGTAGCCACACCCCTGTATTGTGCCTACATGTAGCCACACCCCTGTATTGTGCCTACATGTAGCCACACCCCGGTATTGTGCCTACATGTAGCCACACCCCTGTACCGTGCCTACATGTAGCCACACCCCTGTATTGTGCCTACATGTAGCCACACCCCTGTATTGTGCCTACCTGTATTGTGCCTACATGTAGCCACACCCCTGTATTGTGCCTACATATAGCCACACCTCTGTATCTGTCGTGCCTGTGTGTGCCTACATATAGCCACACCCCTGTCAGTTGTGCCAGTGTGTCTAACATATAACCACACCCTCTGCACAGGCCCACCTGGGTGTGTCCTATCATGCTGTATTTGTCCCGGCCTGTAGGCCAGCCTTCGGCTTCAGCCGTGCCCAGTTCCGTGACTGTCTTGGAAGGAGAGCAGGTGTTGCTGCATTGTGAGGTTGAGGGCTCGACACACACTGTGCGCTGGAGTCTAAATAATGACCTCCCTTTACCAAGTGGAGCAGAGCAGCGAGGTAACAGCCTCGTCATCCCTGTGGCTAGCAGGACCCACGCGGGACTCTACGTGTGCACTGCAGCCAACAGCATCGGAGAGGACAAGAGCTCCGCACGCGTCACCGTCCACTGTAAGCCACCAACCAGCTGGTCATAGAGGGAGGGGGAGTGGCAGGATAGAGGGAGGGGGAGTGGCTTGTCATGGTGGGAGGGGGAGTGGCTGGTCAGGGAGGGAGGAGAGTGGCTTGTCATGGTGGGAGGGGGAGTGGCTTGTCATGGTGGGAGGGGGAGTGGCTGGTCAGGGAGGGAGGGGGAGTGGCTGGTCAAGGAAGGAGGGGGAGTGGTTGTTAAAATGTTATATATACAAATATTTCCTTGGTTAGACCACACCCTCAATTAGACTGTCGATTAGACCGACACAGCAGGAAATGTGTGAGTCCAGAATAAGTACTCCATCTGGAGTGGAGGAAGCTTGCAATTTGTCATCACTTATGGGAGAGGAAACCATCTTCAGGGGGAGAGGAAACATCTTCAGGGAGAGAGGAAACCATCTTCAGGGGGAGAGGAAACCATCTTCAGGGGGAGAGGAAACCATCTTCAGGGGGGAGGAAACCATCTTCAGGGGGGAGGAAACCATCTTCAGGGGGAGAGGAAACCATCTTCAGGGGGAGAGGAAACCATCTTCAGGGGGGAGGAAACCATCTTCAGGGGGGAGGAAACCATCTTCAGGGGGAGAGGAAACCATCTTCAGGGGAGAGGAAACATCTTCAGGGGAGAGGAAACATCTTCAGGGGGGAGGAAACCAGCTTCAGGGGGGAGGAAACCATCTTCAGGGGGGAGGAAACCATCTTCAGGGGGGAGGAAACCATCTTCAGGGGGAGAGGAAACCATTTTCAGCGTGGAGGAAACATCTTCAGGGGAGAGGAACCATCTTCAGGGGGGAGGAAACCATCTTCAGGGGGAGAGGAAGCCATCTTCAGGGGGGAGGAAACATCTTCAGGGGAGAGGAACCATCTTCAGGGTGAGGAAACCATCTTCAGGGGGGAGGAACCCATCTTCAGGGGGAGAGGAAACCATCTTCAGCGTGGAGGAAACATCTTCAGGGGAGAGGAACCATCTTCAGGGGAGAGGAAACCATCTTCAGGGGGGAGGAAACCATCTTCAGGGGGAGAGGAAGCCATCTTCAGGGGGGAGGAAACATCTTCAGGGGAGAGGAACCATCTTCAGGGTGAGGAAACCATCTTGGAACCCATCTTCAGGGGGAGAGGAAACCATCTTCAGGGGGAGAGGAAACCATCTTCAGGGGGGAGGAACCCATCTTCAGGGGGAGAGGAAACCATCTTCAGGGTGAGGAAACCATCTTCAGGGGGAGAGGAAACCATCTTCAGCGTGGAGGAAACATCTTCAGGGGAGAGGAACCATCTTCAGGGGAGAGGAAACCATCTTCAGGGGGGAGGAAACCATCTTCAGGGGGAGAGGAAGCCATCTTCAGGGGGGAGGAAACATCTTCAGGGGAGAGGAACCATCTTCAGGGTGAGGAAACCATCTTCAGGGGGGAGGAACCCATCTTCAGGGGGAGAGGAAACCATCTTCAGGGGGAGAGGAAACCATCTACAGGTGGGAGGAACCCATCTTCAGGGGGAGAGGAAACCATCTTCAGGGTGAGGAAACCATCTTCAGGGGGGAGGAACCATCTTCTGGGGGAGAGGAAACCATCTTCAGGGGAGAGGAAACCATCTTCAGGGGAGAGGAAACCATCTTCAGGGGGAGAGGAAACACTTTCTGGGGGGAAGAAACCATCTTCAGGGGAGAGGAAACCATATTCAGGGGAGAGGAAACATCTTCAGTGGGAGAGGAAACCATCTTCAGGGGAGAGGAAATAATCTTCAGGGGGAGAGGAAACCATATTCAGGGGGAGGAAACCATCTTCAGGGGGGAGGAAACCATCTTCAGGGGAGAGGAAACCATATTCAGGGGGAGGAAACCATCTTCAGGGGGGAGGAAACCATCTTGAGGGGAGAGGAAACCATCTTATCCTCAGGGGAGAGGAAATTATCTTCAGGGGGGAGGAAACATCTTCAGGGGGAGAGGAAACCATATTCAGGTGGAGGAAACCTTTTTCAGGGGGGAGGAAACATCTTCAGGGGGGAGGAAACTATCTTCAGGGGGGAGGAAACCATCTTATCCTCAGCGGAGAGGAAATCATCTTCAGGGGAGAGGAAACCATCTTCAGGGGGAGAGGAAACACTTTCTGGGGGGAGGAAACCATCTTCAGGGGAGACGAAACCATATTCAGGGGAGAGGAAACATCTTCAGGGGAGAGGAAATAATCTTCAGGGGGAGAGGAAACCATATTCAGGGGGAGGAGACCATCTTCAGGGGGGAGGAAACCATCTTCGGGGAGATGAAACCATATTCAGGGGGAGGAAACCATCTTCAGGGGAGAGGAAACCATCTTATCCTCAGGGGAGAGGAAATTATCTTCAGGGGGGAGGAAACATCTTCAGGGGGAGAGGAAACCATATTCAGGTGGAGGAAACCTTTTTCAGGGGGGAGGAAACATCTTCAGGGGGAGAGGAAACCATCTTCAGGGGAGAGGAAACCATCTTCAGGGGGGAGGAAACCATCTTCAGGGGGGAGGAAACTATCTAAATGACCCCGTAACTTTTTGCCTTCCTTGCAATTATTTTTGGTACTGAAGTGGCAGCTTAGGCTTGTGTAGGCTCGTAGGTCTGACCGGTGGTAAGTTTACACCCTTAAAAACTGTGACCTGATCACCTTAAAAATGCACAGAATGCCTGTACCCACTTCACATTCACAAGCTGTGGGCAACACCCCCTCATAACCATGACACCCCCTCATAACCACGACACCCCCTCATAACCACGACACCCCTCATAACCAATACACCCCCTCATAACCACGTTATGACTGCAGAATTGTTTGTACCAGTCAAAAGTGATCCATCAGCTCTGCCACTGGTTCTTGATTTTCCTTCACACTAGACAGACTTATTAGCCTTCACACTAGACAGACTTATTAGCCTTCACACTAGACAGACTTATTAGCCTTCACACTAGACAGACTTATTAGCCTTCACACTAGACAGACTTATTAGCCTTCACACTAGACAGACTTATTAGCCTTCACACTAGACAGACTCATTAGCCTTCACACTAGACAGACTTATTAGCCTTCACACTAGACAGACTTATTAGCCTTCACACTAGACAGACTTATTAGCCTTCACACTAGACAGACTTATTAGCCTTCACACTAGACAGACTTATTAGCCTTCACACTAGACAGACTTATTAGCCTTCACACTAGACAGACTTATTAGCCTTCACACTAGACAGACTTATTAGCCTTCACACTAGACAGACTTATTAGCCTTCACACTAGACAGACTTATTAGCCTTCACACTAGACAGACTTATTAGCCTTCACACTAGACAGACTTATTAGCCTTCACACTAGACAGACTTATTAGCCTTCACACTAGACAGACTTATTAGCCTTCACACTAGACAGACTTATTAGCCTTCACACTAGACAGACTTATTAGCCTTCACACTAGACAGACTTATTAGCCTTCACACTAGACAGACTTATTAGCCTTCACACTAGACAGACTTATTAGCCTTCACACTAGACAGACTCATTAGCCTTCACACTAGACAGACTCATTAGCCTTCACACTAGACAGACTTATTAGCCTTCACACTAGACAGACTTATTAGCCATCACACTAGACAGACTTATTAGCCTTCACACTAGACAGACTTATTAGCCTTCACACTAGACAGACTTATTAGCCTTCACACTAGACAGACTTATTAGCCTTCACACTAGACAGACTTATTAGCCTTCACACTAGACAGACTTATTAGCCTTCACACTAGACAGACTTATTAGCCTTCACACTAGACAGACTTATTAGCCTTCACACTAGACAGACTTATTAGCCTTCACACTAGACAGACTTATTAGCCTTCACACTAGACAGACTTATTAGCCTTCACACTAGACAGACTTATTAGCCTTCACACTAGACAGACTTATTAGCCTTCACACTAGACAGACTTATTAGCCTTCACACTAGACAGACTTATTAGCCTTCACACTAGACAGACTTATTAGCTTCACACTAGACAGACTCATTAGCCTTCACACTAGACAGACTATTAGCCTTCACACTAGACAGACTTATTAGCCTTCACACTAGACAGACTCATTAGCCTTCACACTAGACAGACTCATTAGCCTTCACACTAGACAGACTTATTAGCCTTCACACTAGACAGACTTATTAGCCTTCACACTAGACAGACTTATTAGCCTTCACACTAGACAGACTTATTAGCCTTCACACTAGACAGACTTATTAGCCTTCACACTAGACAGACTTATTAGCCTTCA
Source organism: Cladorhizidae sp. MBARI D1340-BT2 (assembly GCA_028752905.1). Lineage (NCBI taxonomy): Eukaryota > Metazoa > Porifera > Demospongiae > Poecilosclerida > Cladorhizidae > Cladorhizidae sp. MBARI D1340-BT2. The sequence goes on along the minus strand of JAQNBH010000015.1, from coordinate 523,363 downwards.
CACTAGACAGACTTATTAGCCTTCACACTAGACAGACTTATTAGCCTTCACACTAGACAGACTTATTAGCCTTCACACTAGACAGACTTATTAGCCTTCACACTAGACAGACTTATTAGCCTTCACACTAGACAGACTTATTAGCCTTCACACTAGACAGACTTATTAGCCTTCACACTAGACAGACTTATTAGCCTTCACACTAGACAGACTTATTAGCCTTCACACTAGGACAGACTTATTAGCCTTCACACTAGACAGACTTATTAGCCTTCACACTAGACAGACTTATTAGCCTTCACACTAGACAGACTTATTAGCCTTCACACTAGACAGACTTATTAGCCTTCACACTAGACAGACTTATTAGCCTTCACACTAGACAGACTTATTAGCCTTCACACTAGACAGACTCATTAGCCTTCACACTAGACAGACTCATTAGCCTTCACACTAGACAGATTATAGCTTACACTAGACAGACTTATTAGCCTTCACACTAGACAGACTTATTAGCCTTCACACTAGACAGACTTATTAGCCTTCACACTAGACAGACTTATTAGCCTTCACACTAGACAGACTTATTAGCCTTCACACTAGACAGACTTATTAGCCTTCACACTAGACAGACTTATTAGCCTTCACACTAGACAGACTTATTAGCCTTCACACTAGACAGACTTATTAGCCTTCACACTAGACAGACTTATTAGCCTTCACACTAGACAGACTTATTAGCCTTCACACTAGACAGACTTATTAGCCTTCACACTAGACAGACTTATTAGCCTTCACACTAGACAGACTTATTAGCCTTCACACTAGACAGACTTATTAGCCTTCACACTAGACAGACTTATTAGCCTTCACACTAGACAGAGACTTATTAGCCTTCACACTAGACAGACTTATTAGCCTTCACATAGACAGACTTATTAGCCTTCACACTAGACAGACTCATTAGCCTTCACACTAGACAGACTTATTAGTCTTCACACTAGACAGACTTATTAGCCTTCACACTAGACAGACTTATTAGCCTTCACACTAGACAGACTTATTAGCCTTCACACTAGACAGACTTATTAGCCTTCACACTAGACAGACTTATTAGCCTTCACACTAGACAGACTTATTAGCCTTCACACTAGACAGACTTATTAGCCTTCACACTAGACAGACTTATTAGCCTTCACACTAGACAGACTTATTAGCCTTCACACTAGACAGACTTATTAGCCTTCACACTAGACAGACTTATTAGCCTTCACACTAGACAGACTTATTAGCCTTCACACTAGACAGACTTATTAGCCTTCACACTAGACAGACTTATTAGCCTTCACACTAGACAGACTCATTAGCCTTCACACTAGACAGACTTATTAGCCTTCACACTAGACAGACTTATTAGCCTTCACACTAGACAGACTTATTAGCCTTCACACTAGACAGACTTATTAGCCTTCACACTAGACAGACTCATTAGCCTTCACACTAGACAGACTTATTAGCCTTCACACTAGACAGACTTATTAGCCTTCACACTAGGACAGACTTATTAGCCTTCACACTAGACAGACTTATTAGCCTTCACACTAGACAGACTTATTAGCCTTCACACTAGACAGACTCATTAGCCTTCACACTAGACAGACTTATTAGCCTTCACACTAGACAGACTTATTAGCCTTCACACTAGACAGACTTATTAGCCTTCACACTAGACAGACTTATTAGCCTTCACACTAGACAGACTTATTAGCCTTCACACTAGACAGACTTATTAGCCTTCACACTAGACAGACTCATTAGCCCTTCACACTAGACAGACTTATTAGCCTTCACACTAGACAGACTTATTAGCCTTCACACTAGACAGACTTATTAGCCTTCACACTAGACAGACTTATTAGCCTTCACACTAGACAGACTTATTAGCCTTCACACTAGACAGACTTATTAGCCTTCACACTAGACAGACTTATTAGCCTTCACACTAGACAGACTTATTAGCCTTCACACTAGACAGACTTATTAGCCTTCACACTAGACAGACTTATTAGCCTTCACACTAGACAGACTTATTAGCCTTCACACTAGACAGACTCATTAGCCTTCACACTAGACAGACTTATTAGCCTTCACACTAGACAGACTTATTAGCCTTCACACTAGACAGACTTATTAGCCTTCACACTAGACAGACTCATTAGCCTTCACACTAGACAGACTTATTAGCCTTCACACTAGACAGACTTATTAGCCTTCACACTAGACAGACTTATTAGCCTTCACACTAGACAGACTTATTAGCCTTCACACTAGACAGACTTATTAGCCTTCACACTAGACAGACTTATTAGCCTTCACACTAGACAGACTTATTAGCCTTCACACTAGACAGACTTATTAGCCTTCACACTAGCCAGACTTATTAGCCTTCACACTAGACAGACTTATTAGCCTTCACACTAGACAGACTTATTAGCCTTCACACTAGACAGACTTATTAGCCTTCACACTAGACAGACTTATTAGCCTTCACACTAGACAGACTTATTAGCCTTCACACTAGACAGACTTATTAGCCTTCACACTAGACAGACTTATTAGCCTTCACACTAGACAGACTTATTAGCCTTCACACTAGACAGACTTATTAGCCTTCACACTAGACAGACTTATTAGCCTTCACACTAGACAGACTTATTAGCCTTCACACTAGACAGACTTATTAGCCTTCACACTAGACAGACTTATTAGCCTTCACACTAGACAGACTTATTAGCCTTCACACTAGACAGACTTATTAGCCTTCACACTAGACAGACTTATTAGCCTTCACACTAGACAGACTTATTAGCCTTCACACTAGACAGACTTATTAGCCTTCACACTAGACAGACTTATTAGCCTTCACACTAGACAGACTTATTAGCCTTCACACTAGACAGACTCATTAGCCTTCACACTAGACAGACTCATTAGCCTTCACACTAGACAGACTTATTAGCCTTCACACTAGACAGACTTATTAGCCTTCACACTAGACAGACTTATTAGCCTTCACACTAGACAGACTTATTAGCCTTCACACTAGACAGACTTATTAGCCTTCACACTAGACAGACTTAATTAGCCTTCACACTAGACAGACTTATTAGCCTTCACACTAGACAGACTTATTAGCCTTCACACTAGACAGACTTATTAGCCTTCACACTAGACAGACTTATTAGCCTTCACACTAGACAGACTTATTAGCCTTCACACTAGACAGACTTATTAGCCTTCACACTAGACAGACTTATTAGCCTTCACACTAGACAGACTTATTAGCCTTCACACTAGACAGACTTATTAGCCTTCACACTAGACAGACTTATTAGCCTTCACACTAGACAGACTTATTAGCCTTCACACTAGACAGACTTATTAGCCTTCACACTAGACAGACTCATTAGCCTTCACACTAGACAGACTTATTAGCCTTCACACTAGACAGACTTATTAGCCTTCACACTAGACAGACTTATTAGCCTTCACACTAGACAGACTTATTAAGCCTTCACACTAGACAGACTTATTAGCCTTCACACTAGACAGACTTATTAGCCTTCACACTAGACAGACTTATTAGCCTTCACACTAGACAGACTTATTAGCCTTCACACTAGACAGACTTATTAGCCTTCACACTAGACAGACTTATTAGCCTTCACACTAGACAGACTTATTAGCCTTCACACTAGACAGACTTATTAGCCTTCACACTAGACAGACTTATTAGCCTTCACACTAGACAGACTTATTAGCCTTCACACTAGACAGACTCATTAGCCTTCACACTAGACAGACTTATTAGCCTTCACACTAGACAGACTTATTAGCCTTCACACTAGACAGACTTATTAGCCTTCACACTAGACAGACTTATTAGCCTTCACACTAGACAGACTTATTAGCCTTCACACTAGACAGACTTATTAGCCTTCACACTAGACAGACTTATTAGCCTTCACACTAGACAGACTTATTAGCCTTCACACTAGACAGACTTATTAGCCTTCACACTAGACAGACTTATTAGCCTTCACACTAGACAGACTCATTAGCCTTCACACTAGACAGACTTATTAGCCTTCACACTAGACAGACTTATTAGCCTTCACACTAGACAGACTTATTAGCCTTCACACTAGACAGACTTATTAGCCTTCACACTAGACAGACTTATTAGCCTTCACACTAGACAGACTTATTAGCCTTCACACTAGACAGACTTATTAGCCTTCACACTAGACAGACTTATTAGCCTTCACACTAGACAGACTTATTAGCCTTCACACTAGACAGACTTATTAGCCTTCACACTAGACAGACTTATTAGCCTTCACACTAGACAGACTTATTAGCCTTCACACTAGACAGACTTATTAGCCTTCACACTAGACAGACTTATTAGCCTTCCACACTAGACAGACTTATTAGCCTTCACACTAGACAGACTTATTAGCCTTCACACTAGACAGACTCATTAGCCTTCACACTAGACAGACTCATTAGCCTTCACACTAGACAGACTTATTAGCCTTCACACTAGACAGACTTATTAGCCTTCACACTAGACAGACTTATTAGCCTTCACACTAGACAGACTTATTAGCCTTCACACTAGACAGACTTATTAGCCTTCACACTAGACAGACTTATTAGCCTTCACACTAGACAGACTTATTAGCCTTCACACTAGACAGACTTATTAGCCTTCACACTAGACAGACTTATTAGCCTTCACACTAGACAGACTTATTAGCCTTCACACTAGACAGACTTATTAGCCTTCACACTAGACAGACTTATTAGCCTTCACACTAGACAGACTTATTAGCCTTCACACTAGACAGACTTATTAGCTTCACACTAGACAGACTTATTAGCCTTCACACTAGACAGACTTATTAGCCTTCACACTAGACAGACTTATTAGCCTTCACACTAGACAGACTTATTAGCCTTCACACTAGACAGACTTATTAGCCTTCACACTAGACAGACTTATTAGCCTTCACACTAGACAGACTTATTAGCCTTCACACTAGACAGACTTATTAGCCTTCACACTAGACAGACTTATTAGCCTTCACACTAGACAGACTATTAGCCTTCACACTAGACAGACTTATTAGCCTTCACACTAGACAGACTTCATTAGCCTTCACACTAGACAGACTTATTAGCCTTCACACTAGACAGACTTATTAGCCTTCACACTAGACAGACTTATTAGCCTTCACACTAGACAGACTTATTAGCCTTCACACTAGACAGACTTATTAGCCTTCACACTAGACAGACTTATTAGCCTTCACACTAGACAGACTTATTAGCCTTCACACTAGACAGACTTATTAGCCTTCACACTAGACAGACTTATTAGCCTTCACACTAGACAGACTTATTAGCCTTCACACTAGACAGACTTATTAGCCTTCACACTAGACAGACTTATTAGCCTTCACACTAGACAGACTTATTAGCCTTCACACTAGACAGACTTATTAGCCTTCACACTAGACAGACTTATTAGCCTTCACACTAGACAGACTTATTAGCCTTCACACTAGACAGACTTATTAGCCTTCACACTAGACAGACTTATTAGCCTTCACACTAGACAGACTTATTAGCCTTCACACTAGACAGACTTATTAGCCTTCACACTAGACAGACTTATTAGCCTTCACACTAGACAGACTTATTAGCCTTCACACTAGACAGACTTATTAGCCTTCACACTAGACAGACTTATTAGCCTTCACACTAGACAGACTTATTAGCCTTCACACTAGACAGACTTATTAGCCTTCACACTAGACAGACTTATTAGCCTTCACACTAGACAGACTTATTAGCCTTCACACTAGACAGACTTATTAGCCTTCACACTAGACAGACTCATTAGCCTTCACACTAGACAGACTTATTAGCCTTCACACTAGACAGACTTATTAGCCTTCACACTAGACAGACTTATTAGCCTTCACATTAGCATACTTATTAGCCTTCACACTAGACAGACTTATTAGCCTTCACACTAGACAGACTTATTAGCCTTCACACTAGACAGACTTATTAGCCTTCACACTAGACAGACTTATTAGCCTTCACACTAGACAGACTTATTAGCCTTCACACTAGACAGACTTATTAGCCTTCACACTAGACAGACTTATTAGCCTTCACACTTAGACAGACTTATTAGCCTTCATCACTAGACAGACTTATTAGCCTTCACACTAGACAGACTTATTAGCCTTCACACTAGACAGACTCATTAGCCTTCACACTAGACAGACTTATTAGCCTTCACACTAGACAGACTTATTAGCCTTCACAACTAGACAGACTTATTAGCCTTCACACTAGACAGACTTATTAGCCTTCACACTAGACAGACTTATTAGCCTTCACACTAGACAGACTTATTAGCCTTCACACTAGACAGACTTATTAGCCTTCACACTAGACAGACTTATTAGCCTTCACACTAGACAGACTTATTAGCCTTCACACTAGACAGACTTATTAGCCTTCACACTAGACAGACTTATTAGCCTTCACACTAGACAGACTCATTAGCCTTCACACTAGACAGACTTATTAGCCTTCACACTAGACAGACTTATTAGCCTTCACACTGACAGACTTATTAGCCTTCACACTAGACAGACTTATTAGGCCTTCACACTAGACAGACTTATTAGCCTTCACACTAGACAGACTTATTAGCCTTCACACTAGACAGACTTATTAGCCTTCACACTAGACAGACTTATTAGCCTTCACACTAGACAGACTATTTAGCCTTCACACTAGACAGACTTATTAGCCTTCACACTAGACAGACTTATTAGCCTTCACACTAGACAGACTTATTAGCCTTCACACTAGACAGACTTATTAGCCTTCACACTAGACAGACTTATTAGCCTTCACACTAGACAGACTTATTAGCCTTCACACTAGACAGACTTATTAGCCTTCACACTAGACAGACTTATTAGCCTTCACACTAGACAGACTTATTAGCCTTCACACTAGACAGACTTATTAGCCTTCACACTAGACAGACTTATTAGCCTTCACACTAGACAGACTTATTAGCCTTCACACTAGACAGACTTATTAGCCTTCACACTAGACAGACTTATTAGCCTTCACACTAGACAGACTTATTAGCCTTCACACTAGACAGACTTATTAGCCTTCACACTAGACAGACTTATTAGCCTTCACACTAGACAGACTTATTAGCCTTCACACTAGACAGACTTATTAGCCTTCACACTAGACAGACTTATTAGCCTTCACACTAGACAGACTTATTAGCCTTCACACTAGACAGACTTATTAGCCTTCACACTAGACAGACTTATTAGCCTTCACACTAGACAGACTCATTAGCCTTCACACTAGACAGACTTATTAGCCTTCACACTAGACAGACTTATTAGCCTTCACACTAGACAGACTTATTAGCCTTCACACTAGACAGACTTATTAGCCTTCACACTAGACAGACTTATTAGCCTTCACACTAGACAGACTTATTAGCCTGTCACACTAGACAGACTTATTAGCCTTCACACTAGACAGACTTATTAGCCTTCACACTAGACAGACTTATTAGCCTTCACACTAGACAGACTATTAGCCTTCACACTAGACAGACTCATTAGCCTTCACACTAGACAGACTTATTAGCCTTCACACTAGACAGACTTATTAGCCTTCACACTAGACAGACTTATTAGCCTTCACACTAGACAGACTTATTAGCCTTCACACTAGACAGACTTATTAGCCTTCACACTAGACAGACTTATTAGCCTTCACACTAGACAGACTTATTAGCCTTCACACTAGACAGACTTATTAGCCTTCACACTAGACAGACTTATTAGCCTTCACACTAGACAGACTTATTAGCCTTCACACTAGACAGACTTATTAGCCTTCACACTAGACAGACTCATTAGCCTTCACACTAGACAGACTTATTAGCCTTCACACTAGACAGACTCATTAGCCTTCACACTAGACAGACTTATTAGCCTTCACACTAGACAGACTTATTAGCCTTCACACTAGACAGACTTATTAGCCTTCACACTAGACAGACTCATTAGCCTTCACACTAGACAGACTTATTAGCCTTCACACTAGACAGACTTATTAGCCTTCACACTAGACAGACTCATTAGCCTTCACACTAGACAGACTTATTAGCCTTCACACTAGACAGACTTATTAGGCCTTCACACTAGACAGACTTATTAGCCTTCACACTAGACAGACTTATTAGCCTTCACACTAGACAGACTTATTAGCCTTCACACTAGACAGACTTATTAGCCTTCACACTAGGACAGACTTATTAGCCTTCACACTAGACAGACTTATTAGCCTTCACACTAGACAGACTTATTAGCCTTCACACTAGACAGACTTATTAGCCTTCACACTAGACAGACTTATTAGCCTTCACACTAGACAGACTTATTAGCCTTCACACTAGACAGACTTATTAGCCTTCACACTAGACAGACTTATTAGCCTTCACACTAGGACAGACTTATTAGCCTTCACACTGGACAGACTTATTAGCCTTCACACTAGACAGACTTATTAGCCTTCACACTAGACAGACTTATTAGCCTTCACACTAGACAGACTTATTAGCCTTCACACTAGACAGACTTATTAGCCTTCACACTAGACAGACTTATTAGCCTTCACACTAGACAGACTTATTAGCCTTCACACTAGACAGACTCATTAGCCTTCACACTAGACAAGACTCATTAGCCTTCACACTAGACAGACTTATTAGCCTTCACACTAGACAGACTTATTAGCCTTCACACTAGACAGACTTATTAGCCTTCACACTAGACAGACTTATTAGCCTTCACACTAGACAGACTTATTAGCCTTCACACTAGACAGACTTATTAGCCTTCACACTAGACAGACTTATTAGCCTTCACACTAGACAGACTTATTAGCCTTCACACTAGACAGACTTATTAGCCTTCACACTAGACAGACTTATTAGCCTTCACACTAGACAGACTTATTAGCCTTCACACTAGACAGACTTATTAGCCTTCACACTAGACAGACTTATTAGCCTTCACACTAGACAGACTTATTAGCCTTCACACTAGACAGACTTATTAGCCTTCACACTAGACAGACTTATTAGCCTTCACACTAGACAGACTTATTAGCCTTCACACTAGACAGACTTATTAGCCTTCACACTAGACAGACTTATTAGCCTTCACACTAGACAGACTTATTAGCCTTCACACTAGACAGACTTATTAGCCTTCACACTAGACAGACTTATTAGCCTTCACACTAGACAGACTTATTAGCCTTCACACTAGACAGACTTATTAGCCTTCACACTAGACAGACTTATTAGCCTTCACACTAGACAGACTCATTAGCCTTCACACTAGACAGACTCATTAGCCTTCACACTAGACAGACTTATTAGCCTTCACACTAGACAGACTCATTAGCCTTCACACTAGACAGACTATTAGCCTTCACACTAGACAGACTTATTAGCCTTCACACTAGACAGACTCATTAGCCTTCACACTAGACAGACTTATTAGCCTTCACACTAGACAGACTTATTAGCCTTCACACTAGACAGACTTATTAGCCTTCACACTAGACAGACTTATTAGCCTTCACACTAGACAGACTTATTAGCCTTCACACTAGACAGACTTATTAGCCTTCACACTAGACAGACTTATTAGCCTTCACACTAGACAGACTTATTAGCCTTCACACTAGACAGACTTATTAGCCTTCACACTAGACAGACTTATTAGCCTTCACACTAGACAGACTTATTAGCCTTCACACTAGACAGACTTATTAGCCTTCACACTAGACAGACTTATTAGCCTTCACACTAGACAGACTTATTAGCCTTCACACTAGACGACTATTAGCCTTCACACTAGACAGACTCATTAGCCTTCACACTAGACAGACTTATTAGCCTTCACACTAGACAGACTTATTAGCCTTCACACTAGACAGACTTATTAGCCTTCACACTAGACAGACTTATTAGCCTTCACACTAGACAGACTTATTAGCCTCACACTAGACAGACTTATTAGCCTTCACACTAGACAGACTTATTAGCCTTCACACTAGACAGACTTATTAGCCTTCACACTAGACAGACTTATTAGCCTCACACTAGACAGACTTATTAGCCTTCACACTAGACAGACTTATTAGCCTTCACACTAGACAGACTTATTAGCCTTCACACTAGACAGACTTATTAGCCTTCACACAAGACAGACCTATTAGCCTTCACACTAGACAGACTCATTAGCCTTCACACTAGACAGACTTATTAGCCTTCACACTAGACAGACTTATTAGCCTTCACACTAGACAGACTTATTAGCCTTCACACTAGACAGACTTATTAGCCTTCACACTAGACAGACTTATTAGCCTTCACACTAGACAGACTTATTAGCCTTCACACTAGACAGACTTATTAGCCTTCACACTAGACAGACTTATTAGCCTTCACACTAGACAGACTTATTAGCCTTCACACTAGACAGACTTATTAGCCTTCACACTAGACAGACTTATTAGCCTTCACACTAGACAGACTTATTAGCCTTCACACTAGACAGACTTATTAGCCTTCACACTAGACAGACTTATTAGCCTTCACACTAGACAGACTTATTAGCCTTCACACTAGACAGACTTATTAGCCTTCACACTAGACAGACTTATTAGCCTTCACACTAGACAGACTTATTAGCCTTCACACTAGACAGACTTATTAGCCTTCACACTAGACAGACTTATTAGCCTTCACACTAGACAGACTTATTAGCCTTCACACTAGACAGACTTATTAGCCTTCACACTAGACAGACTTATTAGCCTTCACACTAGACAGACTCATTAGCCTTCACACTAGACAGACTTATTAGCCTTCACACTAGACAGACTTATTAGCCTTCACACTAGACAGACTTATTAGCCTTCACACTAGACAGACTTATTAGCCTTCACACTAGACAGACTTATTAGCCTTCACACTAGACAGACTTATTAGCCTTCACACTAGACAGACTTATTAGCCTTCACACTAGACAGACTTATTAGCCTTCACACTAGACAGACTTATTAGCCCTTCACACTAGACAGACTTATTAGCCTTCACACTAGACAGACTTATTAGCCTTCACACTAGACAGACTCATTAGCCTTCACACTAGACAGACTTATTAGCCCTTCACACTAGACAGACTTATTAGCCTTCACACTAGACAGACTTATTAGCCTTCACACTAGACGACTTATTAGCCTTCACACTAGACAGACTTATTAGCCTTCACACTAGACAGACTCATTAGCCTTCACACTAGACAGACTATTAGCCTTCACACTAGACAGACTTATTAGCCTTCACACTAGACAGACTTATTAGCCTTCACACTAGACAGACTTATTAGCCTTCACACTAGACAGACTCATTAGCCTTCACACTAGACAGACTCATTAGCCTTCACACTAGACAGACTTATTAGCCTTCACACTAGACAGACTTATTAGCCTTCACACTAGACAGACTTATTAGCCTTCACACTAGACAGACTTATTAGCCTTCACACTAGACAGACTCATTAGCCTTCACACTAGACAGACTAATTAGCCTTCACACTAGACAGACTTATTAGCCTTCACACTAGACAGACTTATTAGCCTTCACACTAGACAGACTTATTAGCCTTCACACTAGACAGACTTATTAGCCTTCACACTAGACAGACTTATTAGCCTTCACACTAGACAGACTTATTAGCCTTCACACTAGACAGACTTATTAGCCTTCACACTAGACAGACTTATTAGCCTTCACACTAGACAGACTTATTAGCCTTCACACTAGACAGACTTATTAGCCTTCACACTAGACAGACTTATTAGCCTTCACACTAGACAGACTTATTAGCCTTCACACTAGACAGACTTATTAGCCTTCACACTAGACAGACTTATTAGCCTTCACACTAGACAGACTTATTAGCCTTCACACTAGACAGACTTATTAGCCTTCACACTAGACAGACTTATTAGCCTTCACACTAGACAGACTTATTAGCCTTCACACTAGACAGACTTATTAGCCTTCACACTAGACAGACTTATTAGCCTTCACACTAGACAGACTTATTAGCCTTCACACTAGACAGACTTATTAGCCTTCACACTAGACAGACTTATTAGCCTTCACACTAGACAGACTTATTAGCCTTCACACTAGACAGACTTATTAGCCTTCACACTAGACAGACTTCATTAGCCTTCACACTAGACAGACTTATTAGCCTTCACACTAGACAGACTCTATTAGCCTTCACACTAGACAGACTTCATTAGCCTTCACACTAGACAGACTTATTAGCCTTCACACTAGACAGACTTATTAGCCTTCACACTAGACAGACTTATTAGCCTTCACACTAGACAGACTTATTAGCCTTCACACTAGACAGACTTATTAGCCTTCACACTAGACAGACTTATTAGCCTTCACACTAGACAGACTTATTAGCCTTCACACTAGACAGACTTATTAGCCTTCACACTAGACAGACTTATTAGCCTTCACACTAGACAGACTCATTAGCCTTCACACTAGACAGACTCATTAGCCTTCACACTAGACAGACTCATTAGCCTTCACACTAGACAGACTTATTAGCCTTCACACTAGACAGACTTATTAGCCTTCACACTAGACAGACTTATTAGCCTTCACACTAGACAGACTTATTAGCCTTCACACTAGACAGACTTATTAGCCTTCACGACTAGACAGACTTATTAGCCTTCACACTAGACAGACTTATTAGCCTTCACACTAGACAGACTTATTAGCCTTCACACTAGAAGACTTATTAGCCTTCACACTAGACAGACTTATTAGCCTTCACACTAGACAGACTTATTAGCCTTCACACTAGACAGACTTATTAGCCTTCACACTAGACAGACTTATTAGCCTTCACACTAGACAGACTTATTAGCCTTCACACTAGACAGACTTATTAGCCTTCACACTAGACAGACTTATTAGCCTTCACACTAGACAGACTTATTAGCCTTCACACTAGACAGACTTATTAGCCTTCACACTAGACAGACTTATTAGCCTTCACACTAGACAGACTTATTAGCCTTCACACTAGACAGGACTCATTAGCCTTCACACTAGACAGACTTATTAGCCTTCACACTAGACAGACTTATTAGCCTTCACATTAGACAGACTTATTAGCCTTCACACTAGACAGACTTATTAGCCTTCACACTAGACAGACTTATTAGCCTTCACACTAGACAGACTTATTAGCCTTCACACTAGACAGACTTATTAGCCTTCACACTAGACAGACTTATTAGCCTTCACACTAGACAGACTTAATTAGCCTTCACACTAGACAGACTTATTAGCCTTCACACTAGACAGACTCATTAGCCTTCACACTAGACAGACTTATTAGCCTTCACACTAGACAGACTTATTAGCCTTCACACTAGACAGACTTATTAGCCTTCACACTAGACAGACTCATTAGCCTTCACACTAGACAGACTTATTAGCCTTCACACTAGACAGACTTATTAGCCTTCACACTAGACAGACTTATTAGCCTTCACACTAGACAGACTTATTAGCCTTCACACTAGACAGACTTATTAGCCTTCACACTAGACAGACTTATTAGCCTTCACACTAGACAGACTTATTAGCCTTCACACTAGACAGACTCATTAGCCTTCACACTAGACAGACTTATTAGCCTTCACACTAGACAGACTCATTAGCCTTCACACTAGACAGACTTATTAGCCTTCACACTAGACAGACTTATTAGCCTTCACACTAGACAGACTTATTAGCCTTCACACTAGACAGACTTATTAGCCTTCACACTAGACAGACTTATTAGCCTTCACACTAGACAGACTTATTAGCCTTCACACTAGACAGACTTATTAGCCTTCACACTAGACAGACTTATTAGCCTTCACACTAGACAGACTTATTAGCCTTCACACTAGACAGACTTATTAGCCTTCACACTAGACAGACTTATTAGCCTTCACACTAGACAGACTTATTAGCCTTCACACTAGACAGACTTATTAGCCTTCACACTAGACAGACTTATTAGCCTTCACACTAGACAGGACTTATTAAGCCTTCACACTAGACAGACTTATTAGCCTTCACACTAGACAGACTTATTAGCCTTCACACTAGACAGACTTCATTAGCCTTCACACTAGACAGACTTCATTAGCCTTCACACTAGACAGACTTATTAGCCTTCACACTAGACAGACTTATTAGCCTTCACACTAGACAGACTTATTAGCCTTCACACTAGACAGACTTATTAGCCTTCACACTAGACAGACTTATTAGCCTTCACACTAGACAGACTTATTAGCCTTCACACTAGACGACTTATTAGCCTTCACACTAGACAGACTATTAGCCTTCACACTAGACAGACTATTAGCCTTCACACTAGACAGACTTATTAGCCTTCACACTAGACAGACTTATTAGCCTTCACACTAGACAGACTTATTAGCCTTCACACTAGACAGACTTATTAGCCTTCACACTAGACAGACTTATTAGCCTTCACACTAGACAGACTTATTAGCCTTCACACTAGACAGACTTATTAGCCTTCACACTAGACAGACTTATTAGCCTTCACACTAGACAGACTTATTAGCCTTCACACTAGACAGACTTATTAGCCTTCACACTAGACAGACTTATTAGCCTTCACACTAGACAGACTTATTAGCCTCACACTAGACAGACTTATTAGCCTTCACACTAGGACAGACGTATTAGCCTTCACACTAGACAGACTTATTAGCCTTCACACTAGACAGACTTATTAGCCTTCACACTAGACAGACTTATTAGCCTTCACACTAGACAGACTATTAGCCTTCACACTAGACAGACTTATTAGCCTTCACTTCTAGACAGACTTATTAGGCCTTCACACGTAGACAGA
>JAQNBH010000015.1:367169-508066 GCA_028752905.1 Cladorhizidae sp. MBARI D1340-BT2 | reverse complement strand
ATGCTTCACCAAGGTGTAAGCCACAACACTACATGCATGTGCTCAATGCTTCACCAAGGTGTAAGCCACAACACTACATGCATGTGCTCAATGCTTCACCAAGGTGTAAGCCTCAACACTACATGCATGTGCTCAATGCTTCACCAAGGTGTAAGCCACAACACTACATGCATGTGCTCAATGCTTCACCAAGGTGTAAGCCTCAACACTACATGCATGTGCTCAATGCTTCACCAAGGTGTAAGCCACAACACTACATGCATGTGCTCAATGCTTCACCAAGGTGTAAGCCTCAACACTACATGCATGTGCTCAATGCTTCACCAAGGTGTAAGCCACAACACTACATGCATGTGCTCAATGCTTCACCAAGGTGTAGCTCAACACTACATGCATGTGCTCAATGCTTCACCAAGGTGTAAGCCACAACACTACATGCATGTGCTCAATGCTTCACCAAGGTGTAAGCCTCAACACTACATGCATGTGCTCAATGCTTCACCAAGGTGTAAGCCACAACACTACATGCATGTGCTCAATGCTTCACCAAGGTGTAAGCCACAACACTACATGCATGTGCTCAATGCTTCACCAAGGTGTAAGCCACAACACTACATGCATGTGCTCAATGCTTCACCAAGGTGTAAGCCTCAACACTACATGCATGTGCTCAATGCTTCACCAAGGTGTAAGCCACAACACTACATGCATGTGCTCAATGCTTCACCAAGGTGTAAGCCTCAACACTACATGCATGTGCTCAATGCTTCACCAAGGTGTAAGCCACAACACTACATGCATGTGCTCAATGCTTCACCAAGGTGTAAGCCACAACACTACATGCATGTGCTCAATGCTTCACCAAGGTGTAAGCCACAACACTACATGCATGTGCTCAATGCTTCACCAAGGTGTAAGCCACAACACTACATGCATGTGCTCAATGCTTCACCAAGGTGTAAGCCTCAACACTACATGCATGTGCTCAATGCTTCACCAAGGTGTAAGCCACAACACTACATGCATGTGCTCAATGCTTCACCAAGGTGTAAGCCTCAACACTACATGCATGTGCTCAATGCTTCACCAAGGTGTAAGCCACAACACTACATGCATGTGCTCAATGCTTCACCAAGGTGTAAGCCTCAACACTACATGCATGTGCTCAATGCTTCACCAAGGTGTAAGCCACAACACTACATGCATGTGCTCAATGCTTCACCAAGGTGTAAGCCTCAACACTACATGCATGTGCTCAATGCTTCACCAAGGTGTAAGCCACAACACTACATGCATGTGCTCAATGCTTCACCAAGGTGTAAGCCACAACACTACATGCATGTGCTCAATGCTTCACCAAGGTGTAAGCCACAACACTACATGCATGTGCTCAATGCTTCACCAAGGTGTAAGCCACAACACTACATGCATGTGCTCAATGCTTCACCAAGGTGTAAGCCTCAACACTACATGCATGTGCTCAATGCTTCACCAAGGTGTAAGCCACAACACTACATGCATGTGCTCAATGCTTCACCAAGGTGTAAGCCACAACACTACATGCATGTGCTCAATGCTTCACCAAGGTGTAAGCCACAACACTACATGCATGTGCTCAATGCTTCACCAAGGTGTAAGCCTCAACACTACATGCATGTGCTCAATGCTTCACCAAGGTGTAAGCCTCAACACTACATGCATGTGCTCAATGCTTCACCAAGGTGTAAGCCTCAACACTACATGCATGTGCTCAATGCTTCACCAAGGTGTAAGCCACAACACTACATGCATGTGCTCAATGCTTCACCAAGGTGTAAGCCACAACACTACATGCATGTGCTCAATGCTTCACCAAGGTGTAAGCCTCAACACTACATGCATGTGCTCAATGCTTCACCAAGGTGCATGCCACAACACTACATGCATGTGCTCAATGCTTCACCAAGGTGTAAGCCACAACACTACATGCATGTGCTCAATGCTTCACCAAGGTGTAAGCCACAACACTACATGCATGTGCTCAATGCTTCACCAAGGTGTAAGCCTCAACACTACATGCATGTGCTCAATGCTTCACCAAGGTGTAAGCCACAACACTACATGCATGTGCTCAATGCTTCACCAAGGTGTAAGCCACAACACTACATGCATGTGCTCAATGCTTCACCAAGGTGTAAGCCACAACACTACATGCATGTGCTCAATGCTTCACCAAGGTGTAAGCCTCAACACTACATGCATGTGCTCAATGCTTCACCAAGGTGTAAGCCTCAACACTACATGCATGTGCTCAATGCTTCACCAAGGTGTAAGCCACAACACTACATGCATGTGCTCAATGCTTCACCAAGGTGCATGCCACAACACTACATGCATGTGCTCAATGCTTCACCAAGGTGTAAGCCACAACACTACATGCATGTGCTCAATGCTTCACCAAGGTGTAAGCCACAACACTACATGCATGTGCTCAATGCTTCACCAAGGTGTAAGCCACAACACTACATGCATGTGCTCAATGCTTCACCAAGGTGTAAGCCACAACACTACATGCATGTGCTCAATGCTTCACCAAGGTGTAAGCCTCAACACTACATGCATGTGCTCAATGCTTCACCAAGGTGTAAGCCACAACACTACATGCATGTGCTCAATGCTTCACCAAGGTGTAAGCCTCAACACTACATGCATGTGCTCAATGCTTCACCAAGGTGTAAGCCACAACACTACATGCATGTGCTCAATGCTTCACCAAGGTGTAAGCCTCAACACTACATGCATGTGCTCAATGCTTCACCAAGGTGTAAGCCACAACACTACATGCATGTGCTCAATGCTTCACCAAGGTGCATGCCACAACACTACATGCATGTGCTCAATGCTTCACCAAGGTGTAAGCCACAACACTACATGCATGTGCTCAATGCTTCACCAAGGTGCATGCCACAACACTACATGCATGTGCTCAATGCTTCACCAAGGTGTAAGCCACAACACTACATGCATGTGCTCAATGCTTCACCAAGGTGCATGCCACAACACTACATGCATGTGCTCAATGCTTCACCAAGGTGTAAGCCTCAACACTACATGCATGTGCTCAATGCTTCACCAAGGTGCATGCCACAACACTACATGCATGTGCTCAATGCTTCACCAAGGTGTAAGCCTCAACACTACATGCATGTGCTCAATGCTTCACCAAGGTGCATGCCACAACACTACATGCATGTGCTCAATGCTTCACCAAGGTGCATGCCACAACACTACATGCATGTGCTCAATGCTTCACCAAGGTGCATGCCACAACACTACATGCATGTGCTCAATGCTTCACCAAGGTGTAAGCCACAACACTACATGCATGTGCTCAATGCTTCACCAAGGTGTCATGCCACAACACTACATGCATGTGCTCAATGCTTCACCAAGGTGCATGCCACAACACTACATGCATGTGCTCAATGCTTCACCAAGGTGTAAGCCACAACACTACATGCATGTGCTCAATGCTTCACCAAGGTGTAAGCCACAACACTACATGCATGTGCTCAATGCTTCACCAAGGTGTAAGCCTCAACACTACATGCATGTGCTCAATGCTTCACCAAGGTGCATGCCACAACACTACATGCATGTGCTCAATGCTTCACCAAGGTGCAAGCCACAACACTACATGCATGTGCTCAATGCTTCACCAAGGTGCATGCCACAACACTACATGCATGTGCTCAATGCTTCACCAAGGTGTAAGCCACAACACTACATGCATGTGCTCAATGCTTCACCAAGGTGCATGCCACAACACTACATGCATGTGCTCAATGCTTCACCAAGGTGTAAGCCACAACACTACATGCATGTGCTCAATGCTTCACCAAGGTGTAAGCCTCAACACTACATGCATGTGCTCAATGCTTCACCAAGGTGTAAGCCACAACACTACATGCATGTGCTCAATGCTTCACCAAGGTGTAAGCCTCAACACTACATGCATGTGCTCAATGCTTCACCAAGGTGTAAGCCACAACACTACATGCATGTGCTCAATGCTTCACCAAGGTGCATGCCACAACACTACATGCATGTGCTCAATGCTTCACCAAGGTGTAAGCCACAACACTACATGCATGTGCTCAATGCTTCACCAAGGTGTAAGCCTCAACACTACATGCATGTGCTCAATGCTTCACCAAGGTGTAAGCCTCAACACTACATGCATGTGCTCAATGCTTCACCAAGGTGTAAGCCACAACACTACATGCATGTGCTCAATGCTTCACCAAGGTGTAAGCCACAACACTACATGCATGTGCTCAATGCTTCACCAAGGTGTAAGCCACAACACTACATGCATGTGCTCAATGCTTCACCAAGGTGTAAGCCTCAACACTACATGCATGTGCTCAATGCTTCACCAAGGTGTATGCCACAACACTACATGCATGTGCTCAATGCTTCACCAAGGTGTAAGCCTCAACACTACATGCATGTGCTCAATGCTTCACCAAGGTGTAAGCCACAACACTACATGCATGTGCTCAATGCTTCACCAAGGTGTAAGCCACAACACTACATGCATGTGCTCAATGCTTCACCAAGGTGTAAGCCACAACACTACATGCATGTGCTCAATGCTTCACCAAGGTGCATGCCACAACACTACATGCATGTGCTCAATGCTTCACCAAGGTGTAAGCCACAACACTACATGCATGTGCTCAATGCTTCACCAAGGTGCATGCCACAACACTACATGCATGTGCTCAATGCTTCACCAAGGTGTAAGCCACAACACTACATGCATGTGCTCAATGCTTCACCAAGGTGCATGCCACAACACTACATGCATGTGCTCAATGCTTCACCAAGTGTAAGCCACAACACTACATGCATGTGCTCAATGCTTCACCAAGGTGCATGCCACAACACTACATGCATGTGCTCAATGCTTCACCAAGGTGTAAGCCTCAACACTACATGCATGTGCTCAATGCTTCACCAAGGTGCATGCCACAACACTACATGCATGTGCTCAATGCTTCACCAAGGTGCATGCCACAACACTACATGCATGTGCTCAATGCTTCACCAAGGTGCATGCCACAACACTACATGCATGTGCTCAATGCTTCACCAAGGTGCATGCCACAACACTACATGCATGTGCTCAATGCTTCACCAAGGTGCATGCCACAACACTACATGCATGTGCTCAATGCTTCACCAAGGTGCATGCCACAACACTACATGCATGTGCTCAATGCTTCACCAAGGTGTAAGCCACAACACTACATGCATGTGCTCAATGCTTCACCAAGGTGTAAGCCACAACACTACATGCATGTGCTCAATGCTTCACCAGGTGTAAGCCTCAACACTACATGCATGTGCTCAATGCTTCACCAAGGTGCATGCCACAACACTACATGCATGTGCTCAATGCTTCACCAAGGTGCATGCCACAACACTACATGCATGTGCTCAATGCTTCACCAAGGTGCATGCCACAACACTACATGCATGTGCTCAATGCTTCACCAAGGTGTAAGCCACAACACTACATGCATGTGCTCAATGCTTCACCAAGGTGTAAGCCACAACACTACATGCATGTGCTCAATGCTTCACCAAGGTGTAAGCCACAACACTACATGCATGTGCTCAATGCTTCACCAAGGTGTAAGCCACAACACTACATGCATGTGCTCAATGCTTCACCAAGGTGTAAGCCTCAACACTACATGCATGTGCTCAATGCTTCACCAAGGTGTAAGCCACAACACTACATGCATGTGCTCAATGCTTCACCAAGGTGTAAGCCTCAACACTACATGCATGTGCTCAATGCTTCACCAAGGTGTAAGCCACAACACTACATGCATGTGCTCAATGCTTCACCAAGGTGTAAGCCTCAACACTACATGCATGTGCTCAATGCTTCACCAAGGTGTAAGCCACAACACTACATGCATGTGCTCAATGCTTCACCAAGGTGTAAGCCACAACACTACATGCATGTGCTCAATGCTTCACCAAGGTGTAAGCCACAACACTACATGCATGTGCTCAATGCTTCACCAAGGTGTAAGCCTCAACACTACATGCATGTGCTCAATGCTTCACCAAGGTGTAAGCCTCAACACTACATGCATGTGCTCAATGCTTCACCAAGGTGTAAGCCACAACACTACATGCATGTGCTCAATGCTTCACCAAGGTGTAAGCCACAACACTACATGCATGTGCTCAATGCTTCACCAAGGTGTAAGCCACAAACACTACATGCATGTGCTCAATGCTTCACCAAGGTGTAAGCCTCAACACTACATGCATGTGCTCAATGCTTCACCAAGGTGCATGCCACAACACTACATGCATGTGCTCAATGCTTCACCAAGGTGTAAGCCTCAACACTACATGCATGTGCTCAATGCTTCACCAAGGTGTAAGCCACAACACTACATGCATGTGCTCAATGCTTCACCAAGGTGCATGCCACAACACTACATGCATGTGCTCAATGCTTCACCAAGGTGTAAGCCTCAACACTACATGCATGTGCTCAATGCTTCACCAAGGTGTTAGCCACAACACTACATGCATGTGCTCAATGCTTCACCAAGGTGTCATGCCACAACACTACATGCATGTGCTCAATGCTTCACCAAGGTGTAAGCCTCAACACTACATGCATGTGCTCAATGCTTCACCAAGGTGTAAGCCACAACACTACATGCATGTGCTCAATGCTTCACCAAGGTGTAAGCCTCAACACTACATGCATGTGCTCAATGCTTCACCAAGGTGTAAGCCTCAACACTACATGCATGTGCTCAATGCTTCACCAAGGTGCATGCCACAACACTACATGCATGTGCTCAATGCTTCACCAAGGTGTAAGCCACAACACTACATGCATGTGCTCAATGCTTCACCAAGGTGTAAGCCACAACACTACATGCATGTGCTCAATGCTTCACCAAGGTGTAAGCCACAACACTACATGCATGTGCTCAATGCTTCACCAAGGTGTAAGCCACAACACTACATGCATGTGCTCAATGCTTCACCAAGGTGTAAGCCTCAACACTACATGCATGTGCTCAATGCTTCACCAAGGTGTAAGCCACAACACTACATGCATGTGCTCAATGCTTCACCAAGGTGTAAGCCTCAACACTACATGCATGTGCTCAATGCTTCACCAAGGTGCATGCCACAACACTACATGCATGTGCTCAATGCTTCACCAAGGTGTAAGCCACAACACTACATGCATGTGCTCAATGCTTCACCAAGGTGTAAGCCACAACACTACATGCATGTGCTCAATGCTTCACCAAGGTGTAAGCCACAACACTACATGCATGTGCTCAATGCTTCACCAAGGTGTAAGCCACAACACTACATGCATGTGCTCAATGCTTCACCAAGGTGTAAGCCTCAACACTACATGCATGTGCTCAATGCTTCACCAAGGTGTAAGCCACAACACTACATGCATGTGCTCAATGCTTCACCAAGGTGTAAGCCACAACACTACATGCATGTGCTCAATGCTGCACCAAGGTGTAAGCCACAACACTACATGCATGTGCTCAATGCTTCACCAAGGTGTAAGCCTCAACACTACATGCATGTGCTCAATGCTTCACCAAGGTGTAAGCCTCAACACTACATGCATGTGCTCAATGCTTCACCAAGGTGCATGCCACAACACTACATGCATGTGCTCAATGCTTCACCAAGGTGTAAGCCTCAACACTACATGCATGTGCTCAATGCTTCACCAAGGTGTAAGCCACAACACTACATGCATGTGCTCAATGCTGCACCAAGGTGTAAGCCACAACACTACATGCATGTGCTCAATGCTTCACCAAGGTGTAAGCCTCAACACTACATGCATGTGCTCAATGCTTCACCAAGGTGCATGCCACAACACTACATGCATGTGCTCAATGCTTCACCAAGGTGTAAGCCACAACACTACATGCATGTGCTCAATGCTTCACCAAGGTGTAAGCCACAACACTACATGCATGTGCTCAATGCTTCACCAAGGTGTAAGCCTCAACACTACATGCATGTGCTCAATGCTTCACCAAGGTGCATGCCACAACACTACATGCATGTGCTCAATGCTGCACCAAGGTGTAAGCCACAACACTACATGCATGTGCTCAATGCTTCACCAAGGTGTAAGCCTCAACACTACATGCGTGTGCTCAATGCTTCACCAAGGTGTAAGCCACAACACTACATGCATGTGCTCAATGCTTCACCAAGGTGTAAGCCACAACACGACATGCATGTGCTCAATGCTTCACCAAGGTGTAAGCCTCAACATAACATGCATGTGCTCAATGCTTCACCAAGGTGCATGCCACAACACTACATGCATGTGCTCAATGCTTCACCAAGGTGTAAGCCTCAACACTACATGCATGTGCTCAATGCTTCACCAAGGTGTAAGCCACAACACTACATGCATGTGCTCAATGCTTCACCAAGGTGTAAGCCACAACACTACATGCATGTGCTCAATGCTTAACCAAGGTGTAAGCCACAACACTACATGCATGTGCTCAATGCTTAACCAAGGTGTAAGCCTCAACACTACATGCATGTGCTCAATGCTTCACCAAGGTGTAAGCCACAACACTACATGCATGTGCTCAATGCTTCACCAAGGTGTAAGCCTCAACACTACA
Organism: Cladorhizidae sp. MBARI D1340-BT2; assembly: GCA_028752905.1. Lineage (NCBI taxonomy): Eukaryota > Metazoa > Porifera > Demospongiae > Poecilosclerida > Cladorhizidae > Cladorhizidae sp. MBARI D1340-BT2. The sequence continues at coordinate 499,349 of JAQNBH010000015.1, read as the reverse complement.
TGCATGTGCTCAATGCTTCACCAAGGTGTAAGCCACAACACTACATGCATGTGCTCAATGCTTCACCAAGGTGTAAGCCACAACACTACATGCATGTGCTCAATGCTTCACCAAGGTGCATGCCACAACACTACATGCATGTGCTCAATGCTTCACCAAGGTGTAAGCCACAACACTACATGCATGTGCTCAATGCTGCACCAAGGTGCATGCCACAACACTACATGCATGTGCTCAATGCTTCACCAAGGTGTAAGCCACAACACTACATGCATGTGCTCAATGCTTCACCAAGGTGCATGCCACAACACTACATGCATGTGCTCAATGCTTCACCAAGGTGTAAGCCTCAACACTACATGCATGTGCTCAATGCTTCACCAAGGTGTAAGCCACAACACTACATGCATGTGCTCAATGCTGCACCAAGGTGCATGCCACAACACTACATGCATGTGCTCAATGCTTCACCAAGGTGTAAGCCTCAACACTACATGCATGTGCTCAATGCTTCACCAAGGTGCATGCCACAACACTACATGCATGTGCTCAATGCTTCACCAAGGTGCATGCCACAACACTACATGCATGTGCTCAATGCTTCACCAAGGTGCAAGCCACAACACTACATGCATGTGCTCAATGCTTCACCAAGGTGTAAGCCACAACACTACATGCATGTGCTCAATGCTTCACCAAGGTGTAAGCCTCAACACTACATGCATGTGCTCAATGCTTCACCAAGGTGTAAGCCACAACACTACATGCATGTGCTCAATGCTTCACCAAGGTGTAAGCCTCAACACTACATGCATGTGCTCAATGCTTCACCAAGGTGCATGCCACAACACTACATGCATGTGCTCAATGCTTCACCAAGGTGTAAGCCACTACACTACATGCATGTGCTCAATGCTTCACCAAGGTGTAAGCCTCAACACTACATGCATGTGCTCAATGCTTCACCAAGGTGCATGCCACAACACTACATGCATGTGCTCAATGCTTCACCAAGGTGTAAGCCTCAACACTACATGCATGTGCTCAATGCTTCACCAAGGTGTAAGCCTCAACACTACATGCATGTGCTCAATGCTTCACCAAGGTGCATGCCACAACACTACATGCATGTGCTCAATGCTTCACCAAGGTGTAAGCCACAACACTACATGCATGTGCTCAATGCTTCACCAAGGTGCATGCCACAACACTACATGCATGTGCTCAATGCTTCACCAAGGTGCATGCCACAACACTACATGCATGTGCTCAATGCTTCACCAAGGTGTAAGCCACAACACTACATGCATGTGCTCAATGCTTCACCAAGGTGCATGCCACAACACTACATGCATGTGCTCAATGCTTCACCAAGGTGCATGCCACAACACTACATGCATGTGCTCAATGCTTCACCAAGGTGTAAGCCTCAACACTACATGCATGTGCTCAATGCTTCACCAAGGTGCATGCCACAACACTACATGCATGTGCTCAATGCTTCACCAAGGTGCATGCCACAACACTACATGCATGTGCTCAATGCTTCACCAAGGTGTAAGCCACAACACTACATGCATGTGCTCAATGCTTCACCAAGGTGCATGCCACAACACTACATGCATGTGCTCAATGCTTCACCAAGGTGTATGCCACAACACTACATGCATGTGCTCAATGCTTCACCAAGGTGTAAGCCTCAACACTACATGCATGTGCTCAATGCTTCACCAAGGTGCATGCCACAACACTACATGCATGTGCTCAATGCTTCACCAAGGTGCATGCCACAACACTACATGCATGTGCTCAATGCTTCACCAAGGTGTAAGCCTCAACACTACATGCATGTGCTCAATGCTTCACCAAGGTGTAAGCCACAACACTACATGCATGTGCTCAATGCTTCACCAAGGTGTAAGCCACAACACTACATGCATGTGCTCAATGCTTCACCAAGGTGCATGCCACAACACTACATGCATGTGCTCAATGCTTCACCAAGGTGTAAGCCACAACACTACATGCATGTGCTCAATGCTTCACCAAGGTTTAAGCCGGCAGCGCCCGACCCCCAAAATAATTTTTTATTTACTTGGAAATTTGACTTGAAGCCTGCAGTACCTACTCCTCCCACTCATCCTTATAGACATCAGCTCCATCATCATCTTACTACCAGAAGCCTACACACTCAGTGCATTGCAACAACTAATCTGTTTCTGATTCAGCCAAAACCAGGCAAGCTCCTCAAGCCAATAGCTGCTTGTGTGTGTGCAATGCTGAGCTGAGTCAGCAAGCAGCTTCATATTTTTGTACCAAGAAGTGATGAGTTAGTTTCCTCAATTATTCTTGTGACAATACACCTTCTGGCCTGGGAAGTCATCGAGTTATCTAGAGCAACTTTTTCAAGGGAGAGGCAGAGAGAGAGAGAAGCAAAGGCAGGAATATTTAATATATACGTACAGCAGACAACATATAGATGACCCTTTACCTATTAGTATCTGGTGTTATTTTTAATAGGTAAAGGGTCATGTTTGCTGTTGACATCTGCTAATCTTGCTTCATTTCCTTTTTGACTTGCCAATGTATTTAGGACCGGACAAACAGATCGGGTGCGGACGAAACTTCACCTAAAGGATTATGTAGATTTAAGCCCGGATGGTTTTTGTAAACATCTTGTCAGGAAACCTCTAATATCACGAGGCACATAACCTGGAGTTGTCAGGAAGTTAGCTATTTCTTAAAGGAATATATTTGATGGATATGCTTTATTCACACCTGGGTATGCTTTATTCACACCTGGGTATGCTTTATTCACACCTGGGTATGCTTTATTCACACCTGGGTATGCTTTATTCACACCTGGGTATGCTTTATTCACACCTGGGTATGCTTTATTCACACCAGCGACGATAGCACACAAATAATGCAGCATGGCAACAATAAACTGCTAGACCTTGCCTAATGCAAACAGTTGCTAGTGAGGCAGCTTCTCTATAATGCACTTGCTGAAATGGCGTGATTTACCGAGGACTGCTTCGTCATCCACTGATGCCGATAATTTAATTTTTATTTATATGTTTTAAAGTCAGTAGTCAGCACCAAAGGGCTAGGGCTAGGGCTAGGGCTGGGGCTAGGGCTAGAGCTAGTAGCCAGCACCAAAGGGCTAGGGCTAGGGCTAGGGCTGGGGCTAGGGCTAGGGCTAGTGGCCAGCACCAAAGGGCTAGGGCTAGGGCTAGGGCTAGGGCTAGGGCTAGGGCTGGGGCTAGGGCTAGAGCTAGTAGCCAGCACCAAAGGGCTAGGGCTAGGACTAGTAGCCAGCACCAAAGGGCTAGGGCTAGGGCTAGGGCTAGTAGCCAGCACCAATGGGTATATAACTGTTAGGGGGGCAACAATTTGGCGGGGGGGGGGGCATGTCCCTCATTCTTATTTGGCTCGTTTGCTAGATATTTTACCCATTTCCTGGGCAATGCTGGGCACCTCTGCTGGTATATACATATATATACATACTGTATAGTAGTAATGTTTGCATGTCTGCATGTATGCTTGGCAAGTGGAAGGTCGGATCCAAATGGAACTTCACATACAGAACTGCCTGGAAGGTTTTTATTGAAAATTCGGTCTGGACTCACACTGGAAGCCACCGTCAAAATGGGATGGCATTGGCCATCAGCCATTTTGTTCAAGGATATACCTGAACATGTACACACAATCATGCACACCATGGGGGCAACAGCACAACAATCATGAACACCATGGTGGCAACAGCACACCAATCATGCACACCATGGTGGCAACAGCACACCAATCATGCACACCATGGTGGTAATAGCACACCAAAGCAATCATGCACACCATGGTGGCAACAGCACACCAATCATGCACACCATGGTGGCAACAGCACACCAATCATGCACACCATGGTGGTAATAGCACACCAAAGCAATCATGCACACCATGGGGGCAACAGCACACCAATCATGTACACCATGGGGGCAACAGCACACCAATTATGCACACCATGGTGGTAATAGCACACCAAACCAATCATGCACACCATGGCGCACCAATCATGCACACTATGGTGGCATTACACACAAACTACGTTAGCGAGGTAAGACTGGCTCACAATGTGACCGTGCCCATTGTATCCATCCTATCGTATTACATCGTCAATAATGTGAACCATCAACGATGTGATGAATAGCATTAGTTGCATTCCAGCATTGAGTGTCTGACCAATCCAAATGCTAGAATTTAGCATGTGGTGAACTGTCTCAACTGTTTAGCTGCCATTGCGGTGTTAGTGGGCGTGAACAAGCTCACTGGAGCCTTGAAGACCTTATATTAGTGGGCGTGAACAAGCTCACTGGAGCCCTGAACACCTTATATTAGTGGGCGTGAACAAGCTCACTGGAGCCCTGAAGACCTTATATTAGTGGGCATGAACAAGCTCACTGGAACCCTGAAGACCTTATATTAGTGGGCGTGAACAAGCTTACTGGAGCCCTGAAGACCTTATATTAGTGGGCGTGAACAAGCTCACTGGAGCCCTGAAGACCTTATATTAGTGGGCGTGAACAAGCTCATATTAGCCCTGAAGACCTTATATTAGTGGGCGTGAACAAGCTCACTGGAGCCCTGAAGACCTTATATTAGTGGGCGTGAACAAGCTCACTGGAGCCCTGAAGACCTTATATTAGTGGGCGTGAACAAGCTTACTGGAGCCCTGAAGACCTTATATTAGTGGGCGTGAACAAGCTTACTGGAGCCCTGAAGACCTTATATTAGTGGGCGTGAACAAGCTTACTGGAGCCCTGAAGACCTTATATTAGTGGGCGTGAACAAGCTCACTGGAGCCCTGAAGACCTTATATTAGTGGGCGTGAACAAGCTCACTGGAGCCCTGAAGACCTTATATTAGTGGGCGTGAACAAGCTCATGGGAGGAGGAAGAGTGGGCCTGTAGCACACAAGTCATGGGAGGAGGAGTGGACCTGTAGCACACAAGTCATGGGAGGAGTGGATCTGTAGCACACAAGTCATGGCAGGAGTGGATCTGTAGCACACAAGTCATGGCAGGAGGAAGAGTGGACCTGTAGCACACAAGACATGGCAGGAGTGGACCTGTAGCACACAAGCTCATGGGAGGAGGAAGAGTGGACCTGTAGCACACAAGTCATGGCAGGAGTGGACCTGTAGCACACAAGTCATGGCAGGAGGAAGAGCCTGTAGCACACAAGTCATGGGAGGAGGAAGAGTGGACCTGTAGCACACAAGTCATGGCAGGAGTGGACCTGTAGCACACAAGTCATGGCAGGAGGAAGAGCCTGTAGCACACAAGTCATGGGAGGAGGAAGAGTGGACCTGTAGCACACAAGTCATGGGAAGAGTGGACCTGTAGCACACAAGTCATGGCAGGAGGAAGAGCCTGTAGCACACAAGTCATGGGAGGAGGAAGAGCCTGTAGCACACAAGTCATGGGAGGAGTGGACCTGTAGCACACAAGTCATGGGAGGAGTGGACCTGTAGCACACAAGTCATGGCAGGAGTGGGCCTGTAGCACACAAGTCATGGGAGGAGGAAGAGTGGACCTGTAGCACACAAGTCATGGGAGGAGGAAGAGTGGACCTGTAGCACACAAGTCATGGCAGGAGTGGGCCTGTAGCACACAAGCTCATGGGAGGAGGAAGAGTGGACCTGTAGCACACAAGTCATGGCAGGAGTGGACCTGTAGCACACAAGTCATGGCAGGAGTGGACCTGAGGCACACAAGTCATGGCAGGAGGAAGAGCCTGTAGCACACAAGTCATGGGAGGAGGAAGAGTGGACCTGTAGCACACAAGTCATGGGAGGAGTGGGCCTGTAGCACACAAGTCATGGCAGGAGGAAGAGCCTGTAGCACACAAGTCATGGGAGGAGGAAGAGTGGACCTGTAGCACACAAGTCATGGGAAGAGTGGGCCTGTAGCACACAAGTCATGGCAGGAGGAAGAGCCTGTAGCACACAAGTCATGGGAGGAAGAGTGGGCCTGTAGCACACAAGTCATGGCAGGAGTGGACCTGTAGCACACAAGTCATGGCAGGAGGAGAGAGACACTTCAAAATATATTTCAAGGTTTATTCAAACTGAGTGTCTTTTTGGCGCTGCGAGGCCAATACCATCACTTAGGGTCTTAGGCAGTTAAGCTGTTAATTAACATGAGTTTTAGCACCACTTAGGCAGTTAAGCTGTTAACATGCACCACTTAGGAAGTTAAGCTGTTAACATGAGTTTTAGCACCACTTAGGCAGTTAAGCTGTTAACATAAGTTTTAGCACCACTTAGGAAGTTAAGCTGTTAACATGAGTTTTAGCACCACTTAGGCAGTTAATTAAGCTGTTACATGAGTTTTAGCACCACACAGGCAGGAAGCTGTTAACATGAGTTTTAGCACCACAGTTAAGAAGCTGAGTTTTAGCACCACACAGGCAGGAAGCTGTTAACATGAGTTTTAGCACCACAGTTAAGAAGCTGAGTTTTAGCACCACTTAGGCAGTTAAGCTGTTAACGGAGCTAGTTAGGAGTTTAGTTTTTTTGTTTGTGTTTGCGTCTGCCATTTTTAAATAGCAATACTACATAGGGAGTGGTACTTCATTGCACAAACATCTTCCCACAGTCACAGGAGGACTGTTTTATGCTCCTGTCTGTCTGTCTTCCTCGCGCCACCTCTCTCTCTCTCTCTGTACACTTGGTAGGTGATGAAGTACTACATGCACCAAATGAGAAAAATTCATAACATTTGAAAGGTCAAGGTCCATGGTAGGGTGTGTGCCCGTTCACTGTGTGTATTTTGGGTCTAATACTTTCAACTGAAGATATTAATATTCCTAGTAATATTCCTAGTCACTCCTGTGCAGTGTCCACATAGGAATAGCAGGTATGCAGTATCTAGGAATAGTAGTGTGCATTATCTAGGAATAGTAGTGTGCATTATCTAGGAATAGTAGTGTGCATTATCTAGGAATAGTGTGCATTATCTAGGAATAGTTTGGGATTAGATTAAGTGTAAAATAGTACTAAGTGTGCATTATCTAGAAATGTACTAAGTGTACATTATCTAGGAATAGTATCTATAGTACTCTGTATCTTTATCTATGAATAGTCCTAAGTGTGCATTATCTAGGAAGTCTAAGTGTGATTATCCAGGAATAGTGCCAAGTGTGCATTACCTAGGAATAGCACTAAGTGATGATACTATCTACTTAAGTGTGCATTATCCAGGAATCGTACTCAGGAATAGTGCCAAGTGTGCATTACCTAGGAATAGCACTAAGTGATGATACTATCTACTTAAGTGTGCATTATCCAGGAATCGTACTAAGTGTGCATTTTCTAGGAATAATACTAAGCACAGGTCCCAAGTGACCCGCATCTGTCAGCAACCGGTCAACTCCATGGTTGCAGCCTGCCTGGCAATACTTGGAGTTCAGTTGATTTGGTAGCACTGCACCTTGATATCCACAAGCAATGAAGTAAGGTACAGCTTGGTCCCAGGTCTCTCTCGCAGCCCCAGCAAGCAGAATCAGATCCCGGTGGAAGAATAGTAACCAGGGTACAGGAATGCGGGTACAGGAATGCGGGTACAGGAATGCACTTTGTTTGCACGTTACAAACAACCTACATGTACATGTAGTAACATTCTTCAGGTTTCTCTCCTGGGCCGTTGCCTATATTAATGGAATGTCAAAACTTGTAAAAGTTACAAGCGTGATCAGATTGCTAATGGCGCATGATAACTTTGGACTTATGCTAAGTGTATATTATCTCTTAAGTGTGAAATAGTGGTGTGTATACAGCTATTCGTATTAAAATATACTCAAAATTAAAGAGACTTTCATTTCATCAAATGTCCACTAATGCTCGACCCGTCTCCAGGCTAACAGAACCTTTGCTGAGAAAGTACTTTAATTAAGATATGCCTCAAGTCCATTCTGTAGGTCGTGTCTATTGAACCAAAAAACTGATTATTTGTCTCCATAAGTGACGACTTTCCTCGGAGCTCTATAACATACGTGACCACAGACCACACCCCTCACTATAACACCTACACACACACACCCTCACTACAACAGCTACACCCTCCCACCATTACTAGCTGGTGTCCCACTGACCTGAGGTTCTTCCTGCTGTTCTCATGAAAGTGCTCCAGGAAGACCCTGGCTTGGGAGAGGAGAGCCACTCTCAGCTGAGGGCAATGTCTGCAGGTCAGCGTTGCTGAGCCTCGCACAAACCCCTCCACGGTCATGACGAGGGAGAGGAAGTCGTGTGAGGGGAGGGCCTCCAACAGGCCAGCCCTGGAGCGCAGAGTCAGCACTTTAGCACAGCGTGTGTGCACCAGCTCACAACAAGCACTCACCACCTCCTCACACTCTGCCACCAGACGCCCTGCCTCAAGCACTCCACACCTACATGTACATGTACATGCATGCAAGAAGAACAACATGTATACTAAATATGTTGTATAGACAGACACTCTACCTGAACAGGCAACCTGAATGGCCTGTATGTGCTTCCTTTAACCTCCAGTGCGGCCTATTTGTGGCACCTTTGACCTCCACTATGGGCCACCTTTGACCTCCACTATGGCCTGTGACAACTTTAACCTTCCCTATGGTCTGTATGTGGAACCTTTGACCTCCACTATGGCCTGTATGCAGCACCTTTGACCTCCACTATGGCCTTATGTCACTTTAGACCTCCACTATGGTCTGTATGTGGCCACAAGACACCTGGGACATCTTCACAACAGCTGAAGACATTGAGCCTCTCTATCCAGTAAGTCCAGCAAATATATAGTGGTCGTAGTTACCATTTTAGCTCCGCCTAATTCATTATATAAGGTCATGAGGTGCAGGATACAAGTTCTAAGAACATGTTTATGATGTGACACCGAGAGAGCCTGACAGGAAGCAACACCCATTTATGCCTGACAGGAAGCAACACGCCATTTATGCTAACAGTAGCAGGAGATATGCTACAAGATGGTAATGGACATGCACACACATCTCCACAAACACACCACACACATACACATCTCCACAAACACACTGCACACTCCACACACTGCAGACTATGTCAGTGTCTTCTCAGCCCTCCTACATGTAGCTCTATATATTCTCATGCCCTCCTACATGTAGCTCTATATATTCTCATGCCCTCCTACATGTAGCTCTATATATTCTCATGCCCTCCTACATGTAGCTCTATATATTCTCAGCCCTCCTACATGTAGCTCTATATATTCTCAGCCCTCCTACATGTAGCTCTATATATTCTCAGCCCTCCTACATGTAGCTCTATATATTCTCAGCCCTCCTACATGTAGCTCTATATATTCTCAGCCCTCCTACATGTAGCTCTATATATTCTCATGCCCTCCTACATGTAGCTCTATATATTCTCAGCCCTCCTACATGTAGCTCTATATATTCTCAGCCCTCCTACATGTAGCTCTATATATTCTCATGCCCTCCTACATGTAGCTCTATATATTCTCATGCCCTCCTACATGTAGCTCTATATATTCTCATGCCCTCCTACATGTAGCTCTATATATTCTCATGACCTCCTACATGTAGCTCTATATATTCTCATGGCCTCCTACATGTAACTCTATATATTCTCATGCCTCCTACATGTAGCTCTATATATTCTCAGCCCTCCTACATGTAGCTCTATATATTCTCATGCCCTCCTACATGTAGCTCTATATATTCTCATGCCCTCCTACATGTAGCTCTATATATTCTCATGCCCTCCTACATGTAGCTCTATATATTCTCATGCCCTCCTACATGTAGCTCTATATATTCTCAGCCCTCCTACATGTAGCTCTATATATTCTCATGCCCTCCTACATGTAGCTCTATATATTCTCATGCCCTCCTACATGTAGCTCTATATATTCTCAGCCCTCCTACATGTAGCTCTATATATTCTCACCCTCCTACATGTAGCTCTATATATTCTCATGCCCTCCTACATGTAGCTCTATATATTCTCATGCCCTCCTACATGTAGCTCTATATATTCTCAGCCCTCCTACATGTAGCTCTATATATTCTCAGCCCTCCTACATGTAGCTCTATATATTCTCAGCCCTCCTACATGTAGCTCTATATATTCTCAGCCCTCCTACATGTAGCTCTATATATTCTCACCCTCCTACATGTAGCTCTATATATTCTCATGCCCTCCTACATGTAGCTCTATATATTCTCAGCCCTCCTACATGTAGCTCTATATATTCTCAGCCCTCCTACATGTAGCTCTATATATTCTCACCCTCCTACATGTAGCTCTATATATTCTCAGCCCTCCTACATGTAGCTCTATATATTCTCATGCCTCCTACATGTAGCTCTATATATTCTCATGCCCTCCTACATGTAGCTCTATATATTCTCATGCCCTCCTACATGTAGCTCTATATATTCTCATGCCCTCCTACATGTAGCTCTATATATTCTCATGCCCTCCTACATGTAGCTCTATATATTCTCATGCCCTCCTACATGTAGCTCTATATATTCTCAGCCCTCCTACATGTAGCTCTATATATTCTCAGCCCTCCTACATGTAGCTCTATATATTCTCAGCCCTCCTACATGTAGCTCTATATATTCTCATGCCCTCCTACATGTAGCTCTATATATTCTCATGCCCTCCTACATGTAGCTCTATATATTCTCATGCCCTCCTACATGTAGCTCTATATATTCTCAGCCCTCCTACATGTAGCTCTATATATTCTCATGCCCTCCTACATGTAGCTCTATATATTCTCATGCCCTCCTACATGTAGCTCTATATATTCTCAGCCCTCCTACATGTAGCTCTATATATTCTCAGCCCTCCTACATGTAGCTCTATATATTCTCATGCCCTCCTACATGTAGCTCTATATATTCTCATGCCCTCCTACATGTAGCTCTATATATTCTCAGCCCTCCTACATGTAGCTCTATATATTCTCAGCCCTCCTACATGTAGCTCTATATATTCTCATGCCCTCCTACATGTAGCTCTATATATTCTCAGCCCTCCTACATGTAGCTCTATATATTCTCAGCCCTCCTACATGTAGCTCTATATATTCTCATGCCCTCCTACATGTAGCTCTATATATTCTCATGACCTCCTACATGTAGCTCTATATATTCTCATGCCCTCCTACATGTAGCTCTATATATTCTCATGCCCTCCTACATGTAGCTCTATATATTCTCATGCCCTCCTACATGTAGCTCTATATATTCTCATGCCCTCCTACATGTAGCTCTATATATTCTCATGCCCTCCTACATGTAGCTCTATATATTCTCATGCCCTCCTACATGTAGCTCTATATATTCTCATGCCCTCCTACATGTAGCTCTATATATTCTCAGCCCTCCTACATGTAGCTCTATATATTCTCAGCCCTCCTACATGTAGCTCTATATATTCTCATGCCCTCCTACATGTAGCTCTATATATTCTCAGCCCTCCTACATGTAGCTCTATATATTCTCATGCCCTCCTACATGTAGCTCTATATATTCTCATGCCCTCCTACATGTAGCTCTATATATTCTCAGCCCTCCTACATGTAGCTCTATATATTCTCAGCCCTCCTACATGTAGCTCTATATATTCTCATGCCCTCCTACATGTAGCTCTATATATTCTCAGCCCTCCTACATGTAGCTCTATATATTCTCATGCCCTCCTACATGTAGCTCTATATATTCTCATGCCCTCCTACATGTAGCTCTATATATTCTCAGCCCTCCTACATGTAGCTCTATATATTCTCAGCCCTCCTACATGTAGCTCTATATATTCTCACCCTCCTACATGTAGCTCTATATATTCTCAGCCCTCCTACATGTAGCTCTATATATTCTCAGCCCTCCTACATGTAGCTCTATATATTCTCAGCCCTCCTACATGTAACTCTATATATTCTCATGCCCTCCTACATGTAGCTCTATATATTCTCATGCCCTCCTACATGTAGCTCTATATATTCTCATGCCCTCCTACATGTAGCTCTATATATTCTCAGCCCTCCTACATGTAGCTCTATATATTCTCAGCCCTCCTACATGTAGCTCTATATATTCTCATGCCCTCCTACATGTAGCTCTATATATTCTCAGCCCTCCTACATGTAGCTCTATATATTCTCAGCCCTCCTACATGTAGCTCTATATATTCTCAGCCCTCCTACATGTAGCTCTATATATTCTCATGCCTCCTACATGTAGCTCTATATATTCTCATGCCCTCCTACATGTAGCTCTATATATTCTCAGCCCTCCTACATGTAGCTCTATATATTCTCACCCTCCTACATGTAACTCTATATATTCTCACCCTCCTACATGTAGCTCTATATATTCTCAGCCCTCCTACATGTAGCTCTATATATTCTCAGCCCTCCTACATGTAGCTCTATATATTCTCATGCCCTCCTACATGTAGCTCTATATATTCTCATGCCCTCCTACATGTAGCTCTATATATTCTCATGCCCTCCTACATGTAGCTCTATATATTCTCAGCCCTCCTACATGTAGCTCTATATATTCTCATGCCCTCCTACATGTAGCTCTATATATTCTCAGCCCTCCTACATGTAGCTCTATATATTCTCATGCCCTCCTACATGTAGCTCTATATATTCTCATGACCTCCTACATGTAGCTCTATATATTCTCAGCCCTCCTACATGTAGCTCTATATATTCTCATGCCCTCCTACATGTAGCTCTATATATTCTCAGCCCTCCTACATGTAGCTCTATATATTCTCATGCCCTCCTACATGTAGCTCTATATATTCTCATGCCCTCCTACATGTAGCTCTATATATTCTCAGCCCTCCTACATGTAGCTCTATATATTCTCATGCCCTCCTACATGTAGCTCTATATATTCTCAGCCCTCCTACATGTAGCTCTATATATTCTCAGCCCTCCTACATGTAGCTCTATATATTCTCATGCCCTCCTACATGTAGCTCTATATATTCTCAGCCCTCCTACATGTAGCTCTATATATTCTCAGCCCTCCTACATGTAGCTCTATATATTCTCATGCCCTCCTACATGTAGCTCTATATATTCTCATGCCCTCCTACATGTAGCTCTATATATTCTCAGCCCTCCTACATGTAGCTCTATATATTCTCAGCCCTCCTACATGTAGCTCTATATATTCTCAGCCCTCCTACATGTAGCTCTATATATTCTCATGCCCTCCTACATGTAGCTCTATATATTCTCATGCCCTCCTACATGTAGCTCTATATATTCTCATGCCCTCCTACATGTAGCTCTATATATTATCATGCCCTCCTACATGTAGCTCTATATATTCTCATGCCCTCCTACATGTAGCTCCATATATTCTCATGCCCTCCTACATGTAGCTCTATATATTCTCAGCCCTCCTACATGTAGCTCTATATATTCTCAGCCCTCCTACATGTAGCTCTATATATTCTCAGCCCTCCTACATGTAGCTCTATATATTCTCATGCCCTCCTACATGTAGCTCTATATATTCTCATGCCCTCCTACATGTACATGTAGCTCTATATATTCTCAGCCCTCCTACATGTAGCTCTATATATTCTCATGCCCTCCTACATGTAGCTCTATATATTCTCATGCCTCCTACATGTAGCTCTATATATTCTCATGCCCTCCTACATGTAGCTCTATATATTCTCAGCCCTCCTACATGTAGCTCTATATATTCTCAGCCCTCCTACATGTAGCTCTATATATTCTCATGCCCTCCTACATGTAGCTCTATATATTCTCATGCCCTCCTACATGTAGCTCTATATATTCTCAGCCCTCCTACATGTAGCTCTATATATTCTCAGCCCTCCTACATGTAGCTCTATATATTATCAGCCCTCCTACATGTAGCTCTATATATTCTCATGCCCTCCTACATGTAGCTCTATATATTCTCAGCCCTCCTACATGTAGCTCTATATATTCTCATGCCCTCCTACATGTAACTCTATATATTCTCATGCCCTCCTACATGTAGCTCTATATATTCTCATGCCCTCCTACATGTAGCTCTATATATTCTCATGACCTCCTACATGTAGCTCTATATATTCTCATGCCCTCCTACATGTAGCTCTATATATTCTCAGCCCTCCTACATGTAGCTCTATATATTCTCATGCCCTCCTACATGTAGCTCTATATATTCTCATGACCTCCTACATGTAGCTCTATATATTCTCATGCCCTCCTACATGTAGCTCTATATATTCTCAGCCCTCCTACATGTAGCTCTATATATTCTCATGCCCTCCTACATGTAGCTCTATATATTCTCAGCCCTCCTACATGTAGCTCTATATATTCTCAGCCCTCCTACATGTAGCTCTATATATTCTCATGCCCTCCTACATGTAGCTCTATATATTCTCATGCCCTCCTACATGTAGCTCTATATATTCTCAGCCCTCCTACATGTAGCTCTATATATTCTCAGCCCTCCTACATGTAGCTCTATATATTCTCATGCCCTCCTACATGTAGCTCTATATATTCTCATGCCCTCCTACATGTAGCTCTATATATTCTCATGCCCTCCTACATGTAGCTCTATATATTCTCAGCCCTCCTACATGTAGCTCTATATATTCTCATGCCCTCCTACATGTAGCTCTATATATTATCAGCCCTCCTACATGTAGCTCTATATATTCTCATGCCCTCCTACATGTAGCTCTATATATTCTCATGCCCTCCTACATGTAGCTCTATATATTCTCAGCCCTCCTACATGTAGCTCTATATATTCTCAGCCCTCCTACATGTAGCTCTATATATTATCAGCCCTCCTACATGTAGCTCTATATATTCTCATGCCCTCCTACATGTAGCTCTATATATTCTCAGCCCTCCTACATGTAGCTCTATATATTCTCATGCCCTCCTACATGTAACTCTATATATTCTCATGCCCTCCTACATGTAGCTCTATATATTCTCATGCCCTCCTACATGTAGCTCTATATATTCTCATGACCTCCTACATGTAGCTCTATATATTCTCATGCCCTCCTACATGTAGCTCTATATATTCTCAGCCCTCCTACATGTAGCTCTATATATTCTCATGCCCTCCTACATGTAGCTCTATATATTCTCATGACCTCCTACATGTAGCTCTATATATTCTCATGCCCTCCTACATGTAGCTCTATATATTCTCAGCCCTCCTACATGTAGCTCTATATATTCTCATGCCCTCCTACATGTAGCTCTATATATTCTCATGCCCTCCTACATGTAGCTCTATATATTCTCATGCCCTCCTACATGTAGCTCTATATATTCTCATGCCCTCCTACATGTAGCTCTATATATTCTCATGCCCTCCTACATGTAGCTCTATATATTCTCATGCCCTCCTACATGTAGCTCTATATATTCTCAGCCCTCCTACATGTAGCTCTATATATTCTCATGCCCTCCTACATGTAGCTCTATATATTCTCATGCCCTCCTACATGTAGCTCTATATATTCTCATGCCCTCCTACATGTAACTCTATATATTCTCATGCCCTCCTACATGTAGCTCTATATATTCTCATGCCCTCCTACATGTAGCTCTATATATTCTCAGCCCTCCTACATGTAGCTCTATATATTCTCATGCCCTCCTACATGTAGCTCTATATATTCTCATGCCCTCCTACATGTAGCTCTATATATTCTCATGCCCTCCTACATGTAGCTCTATATATTCTCAGCCCTCCTACATGTAGCTCTATATATTCTCATGCCCTCCTACATGTAGCTCTATATATTCTCAGCCCTCCTACGTGTCTATCTGACTGTCCAAGGATAACAACACAAGCACTAGGCCCAAGACCTCTATTGAGATTGTTGGTAATCTTGGAGAGGTTATTTGTAACCTCTTCTCTGCCGAGTGAATGAATAGGTTACGTCAGCTAAAACAACATCACAGCATTCTGCATGTCACAAAGCTTTGCTATGTGAACAGGATTGCTATGTGAACAAGAAGGCTTGTGCAATGTCAGGGGAAATCCCCTCCCACAACCAGCTACTTGCTCTTGCTGTTTATTTGAGGATTACATCATCATGTGACAGACCTGATTTGGGCCTGCACACATGTTGACTTTGTCATGCCTGCACACGTACATGTGCCAGGAAGATAGCACTAAACTAATACAAAATGATAACAAATGATGCATATCAAATTATGAGTAAGGAGATGCCGTTTATTTCCAATTTTCTAATTTTCCACACAACCATGGGTAAGGGGTCATCACACACAATCAATTAAGTTATATAGCTGTAGGTAAGGAATCACACACAACCAACTTAGGTGGGTCAGTGTTTTAGGTGGGTCAGTGTTCAACAAACAACAACTGTAGGTAAGAGTTCATCACACAAACCAACTCAGGTACACAGTAGGTAGGTTTCAGTAGGTAAGGGGTCATCACACACTACAAGTATACAAGAGAATAGGTAAAGGATATGTAAAACTGCAAAAGAGATAGAAAATCATGCTGCGCTCCATGCAGGACAGGATTTTGGAGAAGGGAAAAGGTGGGGAGGGTGAGGGTGGAGACAGCTGTGCTTCTTTGAAACAATCTAGTCGAGGACTGGGCGCCTGTTATGTCAATGCCAAACACTGCAGTCAGCAAATCTAGGGCCATGCTCTTAACTTGCTCTTAGTGTGGTGTCCATAGCAACCAGCAGAAAAGAAGAGCCCCAGCTTGGCTGCATTGTCATCTTGAAGGCTGACATCAGGGAGATGTTGTCAGGGAGTTGTTGTCAGGGAGTTGTTGTCAGGGAGTTGTTGTCAGGGAGTTGTTGTCAGGGAGTTGATATGAGGGAGTTGTTGTCAGGGAGTTGCTGTCAGGGAGTTGTTGGTTGGGTTTTTTCCAAAAAAGCATCCTTTGTGGGGCTGGGAGGAATATCTCAAGGCACATGCCGAAACACACATACAGGGTAAAGGGTCAGGAACTACAGGTAATGGTAGCTACATAAACTACATTTTGGTGTAAAAGGTTATTGAAGTGGGTGTGGTTAAACAATGACTCTATTTATATCATTTTAACCAAATACATTACCCTCATACATTACCCTCACTAATAACCCTCACTAATACATGGTAAGACCACACAGATTGACATATACTAACATGACGTCGCCATCATGACATCTTGAACATACTTTAGATTGCATTATTCTAGCCATTGCATTGTTCTAGCCATTGCATTGTTCTAGCCATTGCTTTTGTTCTAGTCCTAGCTGCTTCCCTAGCCCTCACCATTGCCCCGGCCTAACCCTAGCTGAAGCCCTAGTCCAGTACTGATAAGTCGAGTATTGATGATGTCATTATGATGAAATGCCAGGATGATGTCATCATGATGATGAAATGCCAGGATTATGCCCCATGACAAAGTTGACACATACATGTACCTATAGAGTAAAGGGTATCACACACAACTATACAGTAAACTAGGGTAGGTGTAAATACCATGCCACTGACAACACTTAACACACCATGCCACTGACAATACTTAACACTTGCGGTGTAATGTGGCATTATGTCAAGTATGTCAAGTGTTGTCAGTGGCATGGTGTATTAAGTGTTTAAGTGGCATGGTGTGTTAAGTGTTTAAGTGGCATGGTGTGTTAAGTGTTTAAGTGGCATGGTGTGTTAAGTGTTGTCAGTGGCATGGTATGTCAAGTGTTGTTAGTGGCATGGTGTGTTAAGTGTTTAAGTGGCATGGTGTGTTAAGTGTTGTAAGTATGGTGTGTTAAGTTGTCAGTGGCATGGTGTGTTAACTGTGTGCCCCCTAGAACTAGCGCCCGGGACTCACTGCCACAGGTATATAAACTAAAGGAGATTTTTAGCGTGTGTTTAGCGTGTGCAATAAATCTTATTTTTCCCCAAAAAAGCATAATCTCAATAATTATTCTAATTTAGACTGTTTTTAGCAATCCAGTCCTGTCACAAATAATAACACCTATGATTGGTTAGACCTGGTGTCACTCTTAGGAACTTCTCATGGGCGACTGATCAATGATTGGTTAGACCGGGTGTTGCACTGAGTAACTTCTCATGGGCGACTGATCAATGATTGGTTAGACCTGGTATTACACTGAGTAACTTCTCATGGGCGACTGATCAATGATTGGTTAGACCGGGTGTTTCACTGAGTAACTTCTCATGGGCGACTGATCAATGATTGGTTAGATCTGGTGTCACACTTAGGAACTTCTCATGGGCGACTGATCAATGATTGGTTAGACCGGGTGTTGCACTGAGTAACTTCTCATGGGCGACTGATCAATGATTGGTTAGACCTGGTATTACACTGAGTAACTTCTCATGGGCGACTGATCAATGATTGGTTCGACCTGGTGTTACACTGAGTAACTTCTCATGGGTGACTGATCAATGATTGGTTAGATCTGGTGTCACACTTAGGAACTTCTCATGGGCGACTGATCAATGATTGGTTAGACCGGGTGTTTCACTGAGTAACTTCTCATGGGCGACTGATCAATGATTGGTTAGATCTGGTGTCACACTTAGGAACTTCTCATGGGCGACTGATCAATGATTGGTTAGACCGGGTGTTGCACTGAGTAACTTCTCATGGGCGACTGATCAATGATTGGTTAGACCTGGTATTACACTGAGTAACTTCTCATGGGCGACTGATCAATGATTGGTTCGACCTGGTGTTACACTGAGTAACTTCTCATGGGCGACTGATCAATGATTGGTTACACCGGGTGTTACACTGAGTAACTTCTCATGGGCGACTGATCAATGATTGGTTAGACCGGGTGATGCAATGAGTATATAACTTCTCATGGGCAACTGATCAATGATTGGTTAGACCTGGTGTTACACGGTTAGACCTGGTGTTACACGGTTAGACCTGGTGTTACACGGTTATACCTGGTGTTACACTGAGTAACTTCTCGTGGGTGACTGATCAATGATGGTTAGACCGGGTGTTGCAATGAGTACATAACTTCTCATGGGCGACTGATCAATTATTGGTTAGACCTGATGTTACACTGAGGAACTTCTCATGGGCGACTGAACTGACAATGATTGGTTAGACCTGGTGTTAGACTGAGTAACTTCTCATGGGCGACTGATCAATGATTGGTTAGACCGGGTGTTGCACTGAGTAAATCTCATGGGCGACTGATCAATGATTGGTTAGACCCAGTGTTACACTGAGTAACTCTCATGGGTGACTGATCAATAATTGGTTAGACAGGGTGTTACACTAAGTCACTTATCATGGGCGACTGATCAATGATTGGTTAGACCTGGTGTTACACTGAGTAACTCTCATGGGTGACTGGTCAATAATTGGTTAGACAGGGTGTTACACTGAGTAACTTCTCATGGGCGACTGATCAATGATTGGTTACACCGGGTGTTGCACTGAGTAACTTCTCATGGGCAACTGATCAATGATTGGTTAGACATGGTGTTACACTGAGTAACTTCTCATGGGCGACTGATCAATGATTGGTTAGACCTGGTGTTACACGGTTAGACCTGGTATTACACTGAGTAATTCTCATGGGTGACTGATCAATGATTGGTGAGACCGGGTGTTGCATTTAGTAACTTCTCATGGGTTACAGTTCAATTATTGGTTAGACCTGGTGTTACACTGAGTAACTTCTCGTGGGTGACTGATCAATGATTGGTTAGACCTGGTGTTACACTGAGTAACTTCTGCGACTAGGGCACCTGCTGCAGGGAAATTGAGTATATCGAAATATAAATTATTCTATATTTTGATTATTTTCCTATGGGGGCATTGTGTCAGCTAATCTACTATGGATATTTAAATGCCCTACTGGGTGGGCATTCACGCAGTCATTAACTATGTTACAATATTTTACAAGAATTATGACATCATCTTTCAAGGAAGCAGATTATGAAGCAGTTGGCAATTTATTGAGAGCAATGAGCTACGAATTCTGTCAGGAAAACTAGAAGACACTTTGAATGTTGTGATAGAGATGGCCTCAATCCTGACAGACTGAGGGCTATGTAAAGAAAATCAATTATTACAAACATTGCATCACACTAGTTGTGGAATAAGGTGGGTCATCACACCTGGTCATGGAATAAGGTGAGACATCACACTGGTCGTGGAATAAGATGAGTCATCACACTGGTCGTGGAATAAGGTGGGTCATCACACCTGGTCATGGAATAAGGTGAGTCATCACACTGGTCGTGGAATAAGGTGAGACATCACACTGGTCGTGGAATAAGGTGAGACATCACACTGGTCGTGGAATAAGGTGGGTCATCACACTGGTCGTGGAATAAGGTGAGTCATCACACCTGGTCATGGAATAAGGTGAGTCATCACACTGGTCGTGGAATAAGGTGAGACATCACACTGGTCGTGGAATAAGGTGAGTCATCACACTGGTCGTGGAATAAGGTGAGACATCACACTGGTCGTGGAATAAGGTGAGTCATCACACTGGTCGTGGAATAAGGTGAGTCATCACACTGGTCGTGGAATAAGGTGAGACATCACACTGGTCGTGGAATAAGGTGGGTCATCACACTGGTCGTGGAATAAGGTGAGTCATCACACTGGTCGTGGAATAAGGTGAGTCATCACACTGGTTCACACTGGTCGTGGAATAAGGTGAGTCATCACACTGGTCGTGGAATAAGGTGAGTCAATAAAGTGGGTCATCACACTGGTCGTGAAGGTGAGTCATCACACTGGTCGTGGAATAAGGTGAGACATCACACTGGTCGTGGAATAAGGTAAGACATCACACTGGTCGTGGAATAAGGTGAGTCATCACACTGGTCGTGGAATAAGGTGAGTCATCACACTGGTCGTGGAATAAGGTGGGTCATCACACCTGGTCGTGGAATAAGGTGAGTCATCACACTGGTCGTGGAATAAGGTGAGACATCACACTAGTCATGGAATAAGGTGGGTCATCACACTGGTCGTGGAATAAGGTGAGTCATCACACTGGTCGTGGAATAAGGTGAGACATCACACTGGTCGTGGAATAAGGTGAGACATCACACTAGTCATGGAATAAGGTGGGTCATCACACCTGGTCGTGGAATAAGGTGAGACATCACACTGGTCGTGGAATAAGGTGGGTCATCACACTGGTCGTGGAATAAGGTGAGTCATCACACTGGTCGTGGAATAAGGTGAGTCATCACACTGGTGGTGGAATAAGGTGAGTCATCACACCTGGTCATGGAATAAGGTGAGTCATCACACTGGTCGTGGAATAAGGTGAGACATCACACTGGTCGTGGAATAAGGTGGGTCATCACACTAGTCGTGGAATAAGGTGGGTCATCACACTGGTCGTGGAATAAGGTGAGACATCACACTGGTCGTGGAATAAGGTGAGTCATCACACTGGTCGTGGAATAAGGTGAGACATCACACTGGTCGAGGAATAAGGTGAGACATCACACTGGTCGAGGAATAAGGTGGGTCATCACACCTGGTCATGGAATAAGGTGAGTCATCACACTGGTCGTGGAATAAGGTGAGTCATCACACTGGTCGTGGAATAAGGTGAGACATCACACTGGTCATGAAATAAGGTGAGACATCACACTGGTGGTGGAATAAGGTGGGTCATCACACTGGTCGTGGAATAAGGTGAGACATCACACCTGGTCGTGGAATAAGTTGAGACATCACACTGGTCATGGAATAAGGTGAGACATCACACTGGTCGTGGAATAAGGTGAGTCATCACACTGGTCGTGGAATAAGGTGGGTCATCACACTGGTCGTGGAATAAGGTGAGTCATCACACTGGTCATGGAATAAGGTGAGTCATCACACTGGTCGTGGAATAAGGTGAGACATCACACTGGTCGTGGAATAAGGTGAGACATCACACTGGTCGTGGAATCACACTGGTCGTGGAATAAGGTGAGTCATCACACTGGTCGTGGAATAAGGTGAGTCATCACACTGGTCGTGGAATAAGGTGGGTCATCACACCTGGTCGTGGAATAAGGTGAGTCATCACACCTGGTCGTGGAATAAGGTGAGACATCACACTAGTCATGGAATAAGGTGGCTCATCACACTGGTCGTGGAATAAGGTGAGTCATCACACTGGTCGTGGAATAAGGTGAGTCATCACACTGGTCGTGGAATAAGGTGAGTCATCAAACTAGTCATGGAATAAGGTGAGTCATCACACCTGGTCGTGGAATAAGGTGAGACATCACACTAGTCATGGAATAAGGTGGGTCATCACACTGGTCGTGGAATAAGGTGAGTCATCACACTGGTCGTGGAATAAGGTGAGTCATCACACTGGTCGTGGAATAAGGTGAGACATCACACTGGTCGTGGAATAAGGTGGGTCATCACACTGGTCGTGGAATAAGGTGAGTCATCACACTGGTCATGGAATAAGGTGAGTCATCACACTGGTCGTGGAATAAGGTGGGTCATCACACTGATCGTGGAATAAGGTGAGTCATCACACTGGTCATGGAATAAGGTGGGTCATCACACTGGTGGTGGAATAAGGTGAGTCATCACACTGGTCGTGGAATAAGGTGAGACATCACACTGGTCGTGGAATAAGGTGAGAAATCACACTGGTCGTGGAATAAGGTGAGTCATCACACTGGTCGTGGAATAAGGTGAGTCATCACACCTGGTCGTGGAATAAGGTGAGACATCACACTGGTCGTGGAATAAGGTGAGACATCA
This sequence comes from Cladorhizidae sp. MBARI D1340-BT2, assembly GCA_028752905.1. Lineage (NCBI taxonomy): Eukaryota > Metazoa > Porifera > Demospongiae > Poecilosclerida > Cladorhizidae > Cladorhizidae sp. MBARI D1340-BT2. The sequence goes on along the minus strand of JAQNBH010000015.1, from coordinate 476,519 downwards.
CACTGGTCGTGGAATAAGGTGAGTCATCACACTGGTCGTGGAATAAGGTGAGACATCACACTGGTCGTGGAATAAGGTGAGACATCACACTGGTCGTGGAATAAGGTGAGACATCACACTGGTCGTGGAATAAGGTGGGTCATCACACTGGTCGTGGAATAAGGTGAGACATCACACTGGTCGTGGAATAAGGTGAGTCATCACACTGGTCATGGAATAAGGTGAGTCATCACACTGGTCGTGGAATAAGGTGAGACATCACACTGGTCGTGGAATAAGGTGAGTCATCACACTGGTCGTGGAATAAGGTGAGACATCACACTGGTCGTGGAATAAGGTGAGTCATCACACTGGTCGTGGAATAAGGTGAGTCATCACACTGGTCGTGGAATAAGGTGAGACATCACACTGGTCGTGGAATAAGGTGAGTCATCACACCTGGTCGTGGAATAAGGTGAGTCATCACACTGGTCGTGGAATAAGGTGAGACATCAGACTGATCGTGGAATAAGGTGAGTCATCACACTGGTCGTGGAATAAGGTGGGTCATCACACTGGTCGTGGAATAAGGTGAGACATCACACTGGTCGTGGAATAAGGTGGGTCATCACACTGGTCATGGAATAAGGTGAGACATCACACTGGTCGTGGAATAAGGTGAGTCATCACACTGGTCGTGGAATAAGGTGAGTCATCACACTGGTCGTGGAATAAGGTGGGTCATCACACTGGTCGTGGAATAAGGTGAGACATCACACTGGTCGTGAAATAAGGTGAGTCATCACACTGGTCGTGGAATAAGGTGAGTCATCACACCTGGTCGTGGAATAAGGTGAGTCATCACACCTGGTCGTGGAATAAGGTGAGACATCACACTGGTCGTGGAATAAGGTGAGACATCACACTGGTCGTGGAATAAGGTGAGACATCACACTGGTCATGGAATAAGGTGAGACATCACACTGGTCGTGGAATAAGGTGAGACATCACACTGGTCGTGGAATAAGGTGAGTCATCACACTGGTCGTGGAATAAGGTGAGACATCACACTGGTCGTGGAATAAGGTGGGTCATCACACTGGTCGTGGAATAAGGTGAGACATCACACTGGTCGTGGAATAAGGTGAGTCATCACACTGGTCGTGGAATAAGGTGAGACATCACACTGGTCGTGGAATAAGGTGAGTCATCACACTGGTCGTGGAATAAGGTGAGACATCACACTGGTCGTGGAATAAGGTGAGTCATCACACTGGTCGTGGAATAAGGTGAGTCATCACACTGGTCGTGGAATAAGGTGAGACATCACACTGGTCATGGAATAAGGTGGGTCATCACACTGGTCGTGGAATAAGGTGGGTCATCACACTGGTCATGGAATAAGGCGAGTCATCACACCTGGTCGTGGAATAAGGTGAGACATCACACTAGTCGTGGAATAAGGTGAGACATCACACTGGTCGTGGAATAAGGTGGGTCATCACACCTGGTCGTGGAATAAGGTGGGTCATCACACTGGTCGTGGAATAAGGTGAGTCATCACACTGGTCGTGGAATAAGGTGAGACATCAGACTGATCGTGGAATAAGGTGAGTCATCACACTGGTCGTGGAATAAGGTGGGTCATCACACTGGTCGTGGAATAAGGTGAGACATCACACTGGTCGTGGAATAAGGTGGGTCATCACACTGGTCGTGGAATAAGGTGAGTCATCACACTGGTCATGGAATAAGGTGAGACATCACACTGGTCGTGGAATAAGGTGGGTCATCACACTGGTCGTGGAATAAGGTGGGTCATCACACTGGTCGTGGAATAAGGTGAGTCATCACACTGGTCGTGGAATAAGGTGGGTCATCACACTGATCCGTGGAATAAGGTGGGTCATCACACTGGTCGTGGAATAAGGTGAGTCATCACACTGGTCGTGGAATAAGGTGGGTCATCACACTGATCGTGGAATAAGGTGAGTCATCACACTGGTCGTGGAATAAGGTGGGTCATCACACTGGTGGTGGAATAAGGTGAGTCATCATACTGGTCGTGGAATAAGGTGAGACTTCACACTGGTCGTGGAATAAGGTGAGTCATCACACTGGTCGTGGAATAAGGTGAGACATCACACTGGTCGTGGAATAAGGTGAGTCATCACACTGGTCGTGGAATAAGGTGAGTCATCACACTGGTCGTGGAATAAGTCATCACACTAGTCGTGGAATAAGGCGAGACATCACACTGGTCGTGGAATAAGGTGAGTCATCACACTGGTCGTGGAATAAGGTGAGACATCACACTGGTCGTGGAATAAGGTGAGTCATCACACTGGTGTGAATAAGCTGAGACATCACACTGGTCGAGGAATAAGGTGGGTCATCACACTGGTCGTGCAATAAGGTGAGTCATCACACTGGTCATGAAATAAGGTGAGACATCACACTGGTCGTGGAATAAGGTGAGTCATCACACTGGTTGTGGAATAAAGTGCGTCATCACACTGGTCGTGGAATAAGGTGAGTCATCACACTGGTGGTGGAATAAGGTGGGTCATCACACTGGTCGTGGAATAAGTTGAGTCATCACACTGGTCGTGGAATAAGGTGAGTCATCACACTGGTCGTGGAATAAGGTGAGACATCACACTGGTCATGGAATAAGGTGGGTCATCACACTGGTCGTGGAATAAGGTGGGTCATCACACTGGTCATGGAATAAGGCGAGTCATCACACCTGGTCGTGGAATAAGGTGAGACATCACACTAGTCGTGGAATAAGGTGAGACATCACACTGGTCGTGGAATAAGGTGGGTCATCACACCTGGTCGTGGAATAAGGTGGGTCATCACACTGGTCGTGGAATAAGGTGAGTCATCACACTGGTCGTGGAATAAGGTGAGACATCAGACTGATCGTGGAATAAGGTGAGTCATCACACTGGTCGTGGAATAAGGTGGGTCATCACACTGGTCGTGGAATAAGGTGAGACATCACACTGGTCGATAAGGTGGGTCATCACACTGGTCGTGGAATAAGGTGAGTCATCACACTGGTCATGGAATAAGGTGAGACATCACACTGGTCGTGGAATAAGGTGGGTCATCACACTGGTCGTGGAATAAGGTGGGTCATCACACTGGTCGTGGAATAAGGTGAGTCATCACACTGGTCGTGGAATAAGGTGGGTCATCACACTGATCCGTGGAATAAGGTGGGTCATCACACTGGTCGTGGAATAAGGTGAGTCATCACACTGGTCGTGGAATAAGGTGGGTCATCACACTGATCGTGGAATAAGGTGAGTCATCACACTGGTCGTGGAATAAGGTGGGTCATCACACTGGTGGTGGAATAAGGTGAGTCATCATACTGGTCGTGGAATAAGGTGAGACTTCACACTGGTCGTGGAATAAGGTGAGTCATCACACTGGTCGTGGAATAAGGTGAGACATCACACTGGTCGTGGAATAAGGTGAGTCATCACACTGGTCGTGGAATAAGGTGAGTCATCACACTGGTCGTGGAATAAGTCATCACACTAGTCGTGGAATAAGGCGAGACATCACACTGGTCGTGGAATAAGGTGAGTCATCACACTGGTCGTGGAATAAGGTGAGACATCACACTGGTCGTGGAATAAGGTGAGTCATCACACTGGTGTGAATAAGGTGAGACATCACACTGGTCGAGGAATAAGGTGGGTCATCACACTGGTCGTGCAATAAGGTGAGTCATCACACTGGTCGTGGAATAAGGTGAGACATCACACTGGTCATGAAATAAGGTGAGACATCACACTGGTCGTGGAATAAGGTGAGTCATCACACTGGTTGTGGAATAAAGTGCGTCATCACACTGGTCGTGGAATAAGGTGAGTCATCACACTGGTGGTGGAATAAGGTGAGTCATCACACTGGTCGTGGAATAAGGTGAGTCATCACACTGGTCGTGGAATAAGGTGAGTCATCACACTGGTCGTGGAATAAGGTGAGTCATCACACTGGTCGTGGAATAAGGTGGGTCATCACACTGGTCGTGGAATAAGGTGAGTCATCACACTGGTCGTGGAATAAGGTGAGTCATCACACTGGTCGTGGAATAAGGTGAGTCATCACACTTGTGGTGGAATAAGGTGAGACATCAGACTGGTCGTGGAATAAGGTGAGACATCACACTGGTCGTGGAATAAGGTGGGTCATCACACTGGTCGTGGAATAAGTCATCACACTGGTCGTGGAATAAGGTGAGTCATCACACTGGTCGTGGAATAAGGTGCGACATCACACTGGTCATGGAATAAGGTGAGACATCACACTGGTCGTGGAATAAGGTGAGTCATCACACTGGTCGTGGAATAAGTCATCACACTAGTCGTGGAATAAGGTGAGACATCACACTGGTCGTGGAATAAGGTGAGTCATCACACCTGGTCGTGGAATAAGGTGAGTCATCACACTGGTTGTGGAATAAGGTTGGTCATCACACTGGTCGTGGAATAAGGTGAGACATCACACTGGTCGTGGAATAAGGTGGGTCATCACACTGGTCGTGGAATAAGGTGAGTCATCACACTGGTGGTGGAATAAGGTGAGACATCACACTGGTCGTGGAATAAGGTGAGTCATCACACTGGTCGTGGAATAAGGTGGGTCATCACACTGGTCGTGGAATAAGGTGAGACATCACACTGGTCGTGGAATAAGGTTGGTCATCACACTGGTCGTGGAATAAGGTGAGACATCACACTGGTCGTGGAATAAGGTGGGTCATCACACTGGTCGTGGAATAAGGTGAGACTTCACACTGGTCGTGGAATAAGGTGAGTCATCACACTGGTCGTGGAATAAGGTGAGACATCACACTGGTCGTGGAATAAGGTGAGTCATCACACTGGTGGTGGAATAAGGTGAGTCATCACACTGGTCGTGGAATAAGGTGAGACATCACACTGGTCGTGGAATAAGGTGAGTCATCACACTGGTCGTGGAATAAGGTGAGTCATCACACCTGGTCGTGGAATAAGGTGAGACATCACACCTGGTCGTGGAATAAGGTGAGACATCACACTGGTCGTGGAATAAGGTGAGTCATCACACTGGTCGTGGAATAAGTCATCACACTAGTCGTGGAATAAGGTGAGACATCACACTGGTCGTGGAATAAGGTGAGTCATCACACTGGTCGTGGAATAAGGTGAGACATCACACTGGTCATGAAATAAGGTGAGTCATCACACTGGTCATGGAATAAGGTGAGACATCACACTGGTCGTGGAATAAGGTGAGACATCACACTGGTCGTGGAATAAGGTGAGTCATCACACTGGTCGTGGAATAAGGTGAGTCATCACACTGGTCGTGGAATAAGGTGAGTCATCACACTGATCGTGGAATAAGGTGAGACATCACACTGGTCGTGGAATAAGGTGAGTCATCACACTGGTCGTGGAATAAGGTGGGTCATCACACTGGTGGTGGAATAAGGTGAGTCATCACACTGGTCGTGGAATAAGGTGAGACATCACACTGGTCATGAAATAAGGTGAGTCATCACACTGGTCATGGAATAAGGTGAGACATCACACTGGTCGTGGAATAAGGTGAGACATCACACTGGTCATGGAATAAGGTGAGACATCACACTGGTCGTGGAATAAGGTGAGTCATCACACTGGTCGTTGAATAAGGTGGGTCATCACACTGGTCGTGGAATAAGGTGAGTCATCACACTGATCGTGGAATAAGGTGAGACATCACACTGGTCGTGGAATAAGGTGAGTCATCACACTGGTCGTGGAATAAGGTGGGTCATCACACTGGTGGTGGAATAAGGTGAGTTATCATACTGGTCGTGGAATAAGTTGAGACATCACACTGGTCGTGGAATAAGGTGAGTCATCACACTGGTGGTGGAATAAGGTGAGATATCACACTGGTTGTGGAATAAGGTGGGTCATCACACTGGTCGTGGAATAAGGTGAGTCATCACACCTGGTCGTGGAATAAGGTGAGACATCACACCTGGTCGTGGAATAAGGTGAGACATCACACCTGGTCGTGGAATAAGGTGAGTCATCACACTGGTCATGGAATAAGGTGGGTCATCACACTGGTCGTGGAATAAGGTGAGACATCACACTGGTCATGGAATAAGGTGAGACATCACACCTGGTCGTGGAATAAGGCGAGTCATTTCACTCGCAAGCATTTCCATTTGTTTTCATCTCGTTAAAATATGTGTGCATGCTTTTACCATTTTCCTCTACAACTCGTGTAATACGATATTTATGCCAAGACCTAACCTAACCCAGACCTAGCCCTAACCCTAACCTAGCCTTAACCCAGACCTAACCCTAACCCAGGCCTAGCACTAACCCAGACCTAACCCTAACCTAGCCATAATGCTAACCCAGACCTTGCCCTAACCCAGACCTAACCCTAACCCAAACCTTAACCCAGACCTAACCCTAACCCAGACCTTGCCCTAACCCAGACCTAACCCTAACCCAAACCTAGCCTTAACCCAAACCTAGCCTTAACCCAAACCTAACCCTAACCCAGACCTAACCCTAACCCAGACCTAACCCTAACCCAGACCTAACCCTAACCCAGACCTACAGTAGCCCTAACCCAGACCTAGCCCAGACCAGACCAGCATGCAGCCCAGGCTCCCAATTCCTAATGCTGACAGTGCACATCATGATCCACTGATCCCTACATGAGGACCCTGCTCTGGTGGCCTCTCCATGGCTGGTTAAGCACCCACATCATGATCCACTGATCCCTACACGAGGACCCTGCTCTGGTGGCCTCTCCATGGCTGGTTAAGCACCCACATCATGATCCACTGATCCCTACACGAGGACCCTGCTCTGGTGGCCTCTCCATGGCTGGTTAAGCACCCACATCATGATCCACTGATCCCTACATGAGGACCCTGCTCTGGTGGCCTCTCCATGGCTGGTGAAGCACCCACAGAAGTGCACTCAAAATGTAGTCTTCCAATTGTAGCACACCCAGTTGATTACTATGTCCTAGCCCAGCATGCAGTTAGCTGCCCAGCTGAGGAGTCCTTCTGTGCACACACACTCACAAACAAACAAATTCTTTGGAGCCATCGGACTTATGTATATATTGTACGTATGCATGGTATGCAGGGGGGAGAGATGATCTACTTCCAAGTGGATTTGTTGAACAATTTGGGGGGCTGTGGTTGTAGTTCCGAAGAATATACCATAGGCCGATATTGTCATTGAAACTCCACCCCAGCACTGACCCACATAGGCCGATGTGGTCCCTGAAACTCCACCCACACAGCTCTGGCTCACATAGGCACATACTGTCACTGAAACTCCACCCACATAGCACTGGCTCACATAGGCCGACACCGTCACTGAAACCACACCCACATAGCACTGGCTCACAGGCCGACACTGTCACTGTACATAGCTCCACACACTCCACTTGCCTCACTGCATGTGTGTGACCTCTCACCTTGTGGAGGAGGCTGGTGTCAACTGCTCCTCCAGGCGATGCTTCTGTCCCGGGTCCACCGTACTCTCCACCTCCCTCACCAGATCACCCCCACCACCCTCACTAGCCACACACACACTGTTAACACCACCACCAACCACACCTGCTTCACTACCATCCCAAACATAACTGTCTCCCATCACTCTTGAGTTCACATCCAGACCGGAGGTCACATGAAGATCCTGTGCCTGTGGCATGCCTGCGAGCCGCGCATCACTAAGTTCCTCGTCCATGGCTAGTTGGTTTAACATATCCTCCGCATCCTGCTCCAGAGAGTGCGCCACAAACTTCTCCAAGTCCCCTCCTCCTTCTCCTCCTTCCCCACGTCCATCCAGCAGTGCACCACCTTCACAGAATACAGAGGTCCCATCAGAATTGGATTCTCCGGCTGAGAAGGTGATGTGGGCATGGTTAGTGATGGTGGTGGGTGTGGTTGGGTAGCTGCCGGGATGTTGGTGTGATGGGAGCCCACCGGTGTCTGCACACATGACAGAGATGACCTGCATGCAGCTCTGTGTGTGTGGGGAGGTGTGTGTGGAGGGTGTGTGTGTAGGGTGTGTGTGTATGTGGGTGGGTGGGGGTTACTAATGGTGAGTAGGACCCTCCCCAACATTGCACCATCATTTTTACGATGCCAGTCTCTGTCTCCACAATACAGACACTAGTCAGTCTATAGTCCGCCCGCCTGCCCCCATCGCTAGTACAACTTACTACTACTACTACTACTACTACTACTACTATACTTGACTACTCAATTTTTTATTTGTGGCTCCCGAGGTCACAAGGTCTATTGGGGGGATAAATCTCTGGGCATGTCCGACAATGGAACGTGTGCCTCGAAGGCATTAAATGGCCGACTTCAGCAGGGAGAATGTTATCCGGCAGCGGCCAGGACATGGTGGAGCTATAATACTGACCCTACGTCACAGCTGGTGGGACGCCATTCTCTTGTAAAGATGAGTTGCCTCATTGGCCATCCCACCCGTTGCTGAGAGGACAATGGGGTGAACGAGGCGTGCTCAACTTCACGTACCCTTTGCTCGTACGCTCTCTTCTTCATTTTCTCATGCCTCTTGTAACAAGATGAGAGGGAGGGGCATTGCTGTGGGTGGAGCATGTGGGTGAGGGGGCATTGCTGTGGGTGGAGCATGTGGGTGAGGGGGTGTTGATGTGGGTGGAGCATGTGGGTGAGGGGGTGTTGCTGTGGGTGGAGCATGCAGGTGAGGGGGCGTTGCTGTGGGTGGAGCATGCGGGTGAGGGGGGGGGCGTTGCTGTGGGTGGAGCATGTGGGTGAGAGGGCATTGCTGTGGGTGGAGCATGTGGTTAAACACTCGCACGTCAGCAAATGTTCTCTCAAAGCGGCCACCGCACACAAGATGTCGAGGCGTGCTCGGGCCTCCGTGTTGGCAGTGTTGTACTGAGGAGAGCTTTGGAACTAGCACAGGATCATCCAGCTGGCTGACTACCCAAAGAGGAGCAGGTTCTCCTTTGCACATGTGGCTCTAGTCCCTCAGCTGAGCATGCGATGTCTTGCCCTAAAGGTGGCATCCCGTCAATACATCACAATGAGATCATCATGACCTCACAGCCAACCAGTCACATGCTCCACCCACAGCAACGCCACCCTCACCCACATGCTCCACCCAACAGCAACGCCCACTCACCCACATGCTCCACCCACAGCAACGCCCACTCACCCACATGCTCCACCCACAGCAACGCCCCCTCACCCACATGCTCCACCCACAGCAATGCCCCTCCCTCTCATCTTGTTACAAGAGGCATGAGAAAATGAAGAAGAGAGCGTACGAGCAAAAGGGTACGTGAAGTTGAGCACGCCTCGTTCACCCCATTGTCCTCTCAGCAACGGGTGGGATGGCCAATGAGGCAACTCATCTTTACAAGAGAATGGCGTCCCACCAGCTGTGACGTAGGGTCAGCATTATAGCTCCACCATGTCCTGGCCGCTGCCGGATAACATTCTCCCTGCTGAAGTCGGCCATTTAATGCCTTCGAGGCACACGTTCCATTGTCGGACATGCCCAGAGATTTATCCCCCCAATAGACCTTGTGACCTCGGGAGCCAAAGACTGTTAGCTGGCAATGTTATTTTCTTTCATGCAATACACAATACATGCATCTGCATTCAGTACTGGCTGCAACAATGTTGGCTTTGTTTAAAAAAATTAAAAAATGTTTACTACTACTACCACTACTAGACTATACTATACTACTACTATACTACTACTACTACCACCACTATACTAGTACTATACTAGTACTACTACTATACTACTACCACTACTATACTAGTACTATACTAGTACTACTACTATACTACTACCACTACTATACTAGTACTATACTGGTACTACTATACTACTACTACCCCACTATACTAGTACTATACTAGTACTACTACTGTACTACTACCACTACTATACTAGTACTATACTGGTACTACTTCTATACTACTACTACTCCACTATACTAGTACTATACTAGTACTACTACTATACTACTACCACTACTATACTAGTACTATACTGGTACTACTACTACTACCCCACTATACTAGTACTATACTACTACCACTACTATACGAGTACTATACAGAGGCGGCGGAACCGGGGGGGCACTGGGGGCACGTGCCCCAACAATATTCTCTATGTGGGGGCAATGCCCCCACAAAATTTGTCCATTGCGCGCGCGTGATGCACGATGAAAAAGGAGGGAAGGACTAGGGATTGGCGTTGAGAACTTGAGTCCTGATGAAGCGGCAACGCGTTACTTCGTCCCAGAAAAAAGACGTTCACCATCTTTAGATTTTGGCAGTGACCTTAGCGAGGCAGATGCTGATAAAGCAGATGCTGATGAAGCTGACATCGAGACATCATCTCAGTCAACTGAGTAAGTTTTATTTGTCTGCAACTATTTGATACACTTGATATCGATAGCTAAACTACAGCTAGCTGAGTATCACTGTAAACCATTTTTGTCTTTAAATAGGGTCAGGAAAGGCTTACCTTGCACAAGTGTGTGTTGTAGTGTGGTGGAAGAGTTAACTCCATATCAACCTTGTGATAAGGCAACAATAGCTTCTACCAGACAGAAAGTTGGACAGAAGTTCCGGTTTTTAAATCCAAGATGGTACAAAGACTTCAAATGGATTCATTTTTGTGCAACGAAATGAAAAGTTTTCTGCCTGTATTGTCTTCAAGGCAACAACAAAGGCCTACTGACTATGACTAAAAAGTATGAAGATGCATTTATAATTGATGGATAGAAAGCACGGGAAAGATTCGAGCGTCATCAAGTTAGTGAGTACCATAAAGAGGTTGTACTTAGACTCAAATGTTTCCAGGCTCATAGTGTGATCGATCAACTGGAACTGCAAGCTGTGAAGACACAATCAGAGAATAGAATTCTATTGTTAAAACAGCTATCTAGTCTACAATTCTTGCTGCGACAAGGCCTGGCTATTTGTGGACATAAGGAGGCAGATCCACCATGACCGAAGAGTGCAACATTTTATTGTTGCATGCACACAACGAGGAAACAGATGTCATGGATCTAACAGAAACTGCTCATTTGTTTACGTCTGCTAACACAAGATGGATGAAACATTTGTGTAATATATACAATAATAATACTGACTATATTGAATCTTGGAATACAATTTGCTGCTCGATAGATTTGTATATATGTCTTTTTTGTAGCATACTCTGGACTGAGGTTGGACATTTAATATTTTACAAATGGCAGTGCATGTGGGAAACTTCTTTGGTGGGCAACAATAGCCTCGCTGATGTTTTCACATGTTTAAAGAATTGTTTTATTTGTTTACTTCAGCATTTTGTTATTAATATAATCATCTCATTAATGTAAAATGACCTTGCAGCATATAACAATATAGCTATATAAATACAAAAATTAACATCCATCTTCAGTCCATACAATATTATAGTCCAATCCATGGTCCAGTCCGGAGTAGGTTTGTAGGTTTCACAGTAACAAATAGCATAGTATAATTTTTTCATGTGACAAACGTAACCATAACAGAAGGCCCACCCCCCCCCCCCCCCTCCCTCCCCAAAACTTGATTATTACAATAGTAATTTGCTGAGAAATGCATCTTGGGGCTCCCCTCTCAAACTTGGTCTTGCACTTGCAGTAGTTTACAGTATGTTAATTTTGTATTGGCCCCTATGCTCCTGAGGAGGAGGAGGAGGGGGGGATGATTTAATATGATTTAATACTGTGCCCCCCCTACTTTCAATAGCTTCCTCCGCCTCTGCTATACTACTACTATACTACTACTACTACTACTATACTACTACTATACTACTCTACTACTACCACTACTATACTAGTACTATTCTAGTACTACCACTACTATACTAGTACCAAACTACTACTACTACTATACTAGTACTACCCTACTATACTAGTAATATACTACTATACTAGTACTACCACTACTATACTACTACTATACTACTACTATACTACTACTACTATACTACTACTACCACTACTATACTACTACTATACTACTACACTACTACTACTACTACTACCACTACTATACTAGAGCTATACTAGTACTATACTAGTACTACCACTACTATACTAGTACTATACTACTACCACTACAATACTAGCACTATCTACTACTATACTAGTACTATACTATTACTATACCACTACTATACTAGTACTATACTACTACTACTATACTAGTACTACTATACTAGTACTATACTTACTACTTCTATACTACTACTTCTACTACAATACTACTATTACTCTACTACCATACTACTGCTACTACACAATTTGCATCAGTATACTTGAGATTGCAATGTTTGTGAGCTTCATCTAGAAATCAGCAACTGTAAAGCATGCTTATTGATTAACTAAAATTAGTGCTCACTAACACCTAGTAACACAGCATAAACTAATTTCCCCCCCATCATGGCAATCTCTGTCATCTAGGCAAAACCAGCAGAAAAACAAATTAATAATAATAATAACTAATAACTAATAAATAATAATAATAATAATAATAATAATAATAATAATAATAATAATAATAATAATTATTATTATTATTATTATTATTATTATCATTAATAAATCATCATTATTATTAACTAGACAAAGAAGCCATATACCATAATTACTGCATCCAATAATTTCCATGACTAAAAATTATGATCCTGTGAAGCATTAGGATCATTTAAAATAAATATAATAATAAAAATAATATATAAATAAGTAAATAAGTAAATAAGTAAACAAACAAACTAACTAACTAACTAACTAACTAACTAACTAACTAACTAACTAACTAACTAACTAACTAACTAACTAACTAACTAACTAACTAACTAACTAACTAACTAAATAAATAACTAAATAAATAAATAAGGGGAATACAGAGGAAGGGGTTAAAAGTGCCGGGTCAATATAGAGGAAGGGGTTAAAAGTGCCGGGTCAATACAGAGGAAGGGGTTAAAAGTGCCGAGTCATGAGGTGCCACACGTGCTGGCAAGCACATGATGAGGAGGAGAGCAAGTGAACGACACAGCAAGTTATTTATCACTTGCTGCTGTCCTCACAGGCAAGAGACAATGTCTACAGGCAGAAATGACACCCACCTTGATGGCCTTCTGGAAGTGCAGCACCCGTTCAAACAGCTCGGACAACATGGCCAGCCACGCCTCAAAGCTCATACTCCTCATGCAGTCAGCTAACGAGGGGGGCTCCCCTAGGGCACCTTGTTCTTTCTCTTCCTCCTGGAGGCATCCAGCGACAACACCTTTGATCTTTGCCTTGAGGAAGATGAGCAGAGCTTCACGAAGTGCTGGCAAGAAGTGAAACTTGCCCTGCCTCAGCAACCCTAGCACCACTGAACCAAGATGCTCCTGCCACACACACACACACCACACACACACACACCACAACCACACACATAACACATGAGAGGAGGACATGTCAAGTTTAAAAACTCCCAGTTCCTGTGGCGCTACAAATGTTGTGGTAATGAACCAACACAAAGCAAAGGGGTGCGGTCACAAATAGACAAATAGCAGAGGGTCACGAAACTGAAGACTCAATAGCTGATCCTGACACTTTAGTTGTGGTGGGCTTACCGGGCGGTAGTGCCTCTCCAAGACAGCACACCATCAGAACTACACACCCACAACACACCAGCTGCACACAACACACTAGCTGTACACTACAACACACTAGCTGTACACTACAACACACTAGCTGCACACTACAACACACTAGCTGTACACTACAACACACTAGCTGTACACTACAACACACTAGCTGCACACTACAACACACTAGCTGTACACTACAACACACTAGCTACACACTACAACACACTAGCTGTACACTACAACACACTAGCTGTACACTACAACACACTAGCTGTACACTACAACACACTAGCTGCACACTACAACACACTAGCTGCACACTACAACACACTAGCTGCACACTACAACACACTAGCTGTACACTACAACACACTAGCTGTACACTACAACACACTAGCTACACACTACAACACACTAGCTACACACTACAACACACTAGCTGCACACTACAACACACTAGCTACACACTACAACACACTAGCTACACACTACAACACACTAGCTGTACACTACAACACACTAGCTGTACACTACAACACACTAGCTACACACTACAACACACTAGCTACACACTACAACACACTAGCTACACACTACAACACACTAGCTGTACACTACAACACACTAGCTACACACTACAACACACTAGCTGTACACTACAACACACTAGCTACACACTACAACACACTAGCTACACACTACAACACACTAGCTGCACACTACAACACACTAGCTGCACACTACAACACACTAGCTGTACACTACAACACACTAGCTGTACACTACAACACACTAGCTGCACACTACAACACACTAGCTACACACTACAACACACTAGCTGTACACTACAACACACTAGCTGTACACTACAACACACTAGCTGTACACTACAACACACTAGCTGTACACTACAACACACTAGCTACACACTACAACACACTAGCTACACACTACAACACACTAGCTGTACACTACAACACACTAGCTACACACTACAACACACTAGCTGCACACTACAACACACTAGCTGTACACTACAACACACTAGCTGTACACTACAACACACTAGCTACACACTACAACACACTAGCTGTACACTACAACACACTAGCTACACACTACAACACACTAGCTGTACACTACAACACACTAGCTACACACTACAACACACTAGCTACACACTACAACACACTAGCTACACACTACAACACACTAGCTACACACTACAACACACTAGCTGTACACTACAACACACTAGCTGCACACTACAACACACTAGCTACACACTACAACACACTAGCTACACACTACAACACACTAGCTACACACTACAACACACTAGCTGCACACTACAACACACTAGCTGTACACTACAACACACTAGCTGTACACTACAACACACTAGCTACATACTACAACACACTAGCTACACACTACAACACACTAGCTGTACACTACAACACACTAGCTGTACACTACAACACACTAGCTACACACTACAACACACTAGCTACACACTACAACACACTAGCTACACACTACAACACACTAGCTACACACTACAACACACTAGCTGTACACTACAACACACTAGCTACACACTACAACACACTAGCTACACACTACAACACACTAGCTACACACTACAACACACTAGCTGTACACTACAACACACTAGCTGCACACTACAACACACTAGCTGTACACTACAACACACTAGCTGTACACTACAACACACTAGCTACACACTACAACACACTAGCTACACACTACAACACACTAGCTACACACTACAACACACTAGCTGTACACTACAACACACTAGCTACACACTACAACACACTAGCTGTACACTACAACACACTAGCTACACACTACAACACACTAGCTACACACTACAACACACTAGCTGTACACTACAACACACTAGCTGTACACTACAACACACTAGCTACACACTACAACACACTAGCTACACACTACAACACACTAGCTACACACTACAACACACTAGCTGCACACTACAACACACTAGCTACACACTACAACACACTAGCTACACACTACAACACACTAGCTGTACACTACAACACACTAGCTACACACTACAACACACTAGCTACACACTACAACACACTAGCTACACACTACAACACACTAGCTGTACACTACAACACACTAGCTGTACACTACAACACACTAGCTACACACTACAACACACTAGCTACACACTACAACACACTAGCTACACACTACAACACACTAGCTACACACTACAACACACTAGCTGTACACTACAACACACTAGCTGTACACTACAACACACTAGCTACACACTACAACACACTAGCTGTACACTACAACACACTAGCTGCACACTACAACACACTAGCTACACACTACAACACACTAGCTGTACACTACAACACACTAGCTGTACACTACAACACACTAGCTGTACACTACAACACACTAGCTACACACTACAACACACTAGCTGTACACTACAACACACTAGCTGCACACTACAACACACTAGCTACACACTACAACACACTAGCTGTACACTACAACACACTAGCTGTACACTACAACACACTAGCTGTACACTACAACACACTAGCTACACACTACAACACACTAGCTACACACTACAACACACTAGCTGTACACTACAACACACTAGCTGTACACTACAACACACTAGCTGTACACTACAACACACTAGCTGTACACTACAACACACTAGCTACACACTACAACACACTAGCTACACACTACAACACACTAGCTGTACACTACAACACACTAGCTGCACACTACAACACACTAGCTACACACTACAACACACTAGCTGTACACTACAACACACTAGCTACACACTACAACACACTAGCTACACACTACAACACACTAGCTACACACTACAACACACTAGCTGTACACTACAACACACTAGCTGCACACTACAACACACTAGCTGCACACTACAACACACTAGCTACACACTACAACACACTAGCTGTACACTACAACACACTAGCTACACACTACAACACACTAGCTGTACACTACAACACACTAGCTGTACACTACAACACACTAGCTACACACTACAACACACTAGCTGCACACTACAACACACTAGCTGCACACTACAACACACTAGCTACACACTACAACACACTAGCTGCACACTACAACACACTAGCTGCACACTACAACACACTAGCTGTACACTACAACACACTAGCTACACACTACAACACACTAGCTGTATACTACAACACACTAGCTACACACTACAACACACTAGCTACACACTACAACACACTAGCTGCACACTACAACACACTAGCTGCACACTACAACACACTAGCTGTACACTACAACACACTAGCTACACACTACAACACACTAGCTACACACTACAACACACTAGCTGCACACTACAACACACTAGCTGCACACTACAACACACTAGCTGCACACTACAACACACTAGCTGTACACTACAACACACTAGCTGTACACTACAACACACTAGCTGTACACTACAACACACTAGCTGTACACTACAACACACTAGCTACACACTACAACACACTAGCTACACACTACAACACACTAGCTGTACACTACAACACACTAGCTACACACTACAACACACTAGCTACACACTACAACACACTAGCTGCACACTACAACACACTAGCTACACACTACAACACACTAGCTGTACACTACAACACACTAGCTACACACTACAACACACTAGCTACACACTACAACACACTAGCTGTACACTACAACACACTAGCTGTACACTACAACACACTAGCTACACACTACAACACACTAGCTGCACACTACAACACACTAGCTACACACTACAACACACTAGCTGTACACTACAACACACTAGCTGTACACTACAACACACTAGCTGTACACTACAACACACTAGCTGTACACTACAACACACTAGCTGTACACTACAACACACTAGCTGTACACTACAACACACTAGCTGCACACTACAACACACTAGCTACACACTACAACACACTAGCTGTACACTACAACACACTAGCTACACACTACAACACACTAGCTACACACTACAACACTAGCTGTACACTACAACACACTAGCTGTACACTACAACACACTAGCTGTACACTACAACACACTAGCTACACACTACAACACACTAGCTACACACTACAACACTAGCTGTACACTACAACACACTAGCTGTACACTACAACACACTAGCTGTACACTACAACACACTAGCTACACACTACAACACACTAGCTGTACACTACAACACACTAGCTGTACACTACAACACACTAGCTACACACTACAACACACTAGCTACACACTACAACACACTAGCTGCACACTACAACACACTAGCTACACACTACAACACACTAGCTGTACACTACAACACACTAGCTGTACACTACAACACACTAGCTACACACTACAACACACTAGCTGTACACTACAACACACTAGCTACACACTACAACACACTAGCTACACACTACAACACACTAGCTACACACTACAACACACTAGCTGTACACTACAACACACTAGCTACACACTACAACACACTAGCTACACACTACAACACACTAGCTGTACACTACAACACACTAGCTACACACTACAACACACTAGCTACACACTACAACACACTAGCTACACACTACAACACACTAGCTACACACTACAACACACTAGCTGTACACTACAACACACTAGCTGCACACTACAACACACTAGCTACACACTACAACACACTAGCTGTACACTACAACACACTAGCTACACACTACAACACACTAGCTACACACTACAACACACTAGCTGCACACTACAACACACTAGCTGTACACTACAACACACTAGCTACACACTACAACACACTAGCTACACACTACAACACACTAGCTGCACACTACAACACACTAGCTACACACTACAACACACTAGCTATACACTACAACACACTAGCTGTACACTACAACACACTAGCTGCACACTACAACACACTAGCTGTACACTACAACACACTAGCTGTACACTACAACACACTAGCTGTACACTACAACACACTAGCTACACACTACAACACACTAGCTGCACACTACAACACACTAGCTGTGCACTACAACACACTAGCTACACACTACAACACACTAGCTACACACTACAACACACTAGCTGCACACTACAACACACTAGCTGCACACTACAACACACTAGCTGTACACTACAACACACTAGCTGTACACTACAACACACTAGCTACACACTACAACACACTAGCTGCACACTACAACACACTAGCTACACACTACAACACACTAGCTACACACTACAACACACTAGCTGTACACTACAACACACTAGCTACACACTACAACACACTAGCTGTACACTACAACACACTAGCTACACACTACAACACACTAGCTACACACTACAACACACTAGCTGTACACTACAACACACTAGCTACATACTACAACACACTAGCTGCACACTACAACACACTAGCTGTACACTACAACACACTAGCTACACACTACAACACACTAGCTACACACTACAACACACTAGCTACACACTACAACACACTAGCTGCACACTACAACACACTAGCTGCACACTACAACACACTAGCTACACACTACAACACACTAGCTACACACTACAACACACTAGCTGTACACTACAACACACTAGCTACACACTACAACACACTAGCTGCACACTACAACACACTAGCTGCACACTACAACACACTAGCTACACACTACAACACACTAGCTGTACACTACAACACACTAGCTGTACACTACAACACACTAGCTGCACACTACAACACACTAGCTGTACACTACAACACACTAGCTGCACACTACAACACACTAGCTACACACTACAACACACTAGCTGCACACTACAACACACTAGCTGTACACTACAACACACTAGCTACACACTACAACACACTAGCTACACACTACAACACACTAGCTGTACACTACAACACACTAGCTGTACACTACAACACACTAGCTGCACACTACAACACACTAGCTACACACTACAACACACTAGCTACACACTACAACACACTAGCTGTACACTACAACACACTAGCTGTACACTACAACACACTAGCTACACACTACAACACACTAGCTACACACTACAACACACTAGCTACACACTACAACACACTAGCTGTACACTACAACACACTAGCTGCACACTACATACTAGCCGTATGCAAAGAAGAATCATGACTGCCAATATTGGCAACTCAGAACTGGCTCAAGTCTAAACATTGGTAGAAACATCTTCTGACCCCAAACATGCCAACCTGTTCAATGGATGTATTTCACCTTCTTAACCCTTACCGGACGAGCGTTATGAATCTGTGACACAATTAATTAAGTGTGGAGAACAAACGTCACGGATACATGATGGGCTTCTTCTTTATGACCATCCTTTACCATGCACCATAACTACTAATCAATTTGTCCCCCACCCTTCGTTGTGCAAGACATGCTCCCAACAGGCTAAGCTACCAGCTCCAGCAAGCGGATTTTGCAGTATACTGTACATCAAATATTGTGGATCATGTCTTGTATAGATACTGCTGTGGAGACTGAGAGAGTGAGTGTGTGTGTGTGTGTGTGTGTGTGTGTGTGTGTGTGTGTGTGTGTGTGTGTGTGTGTGTGTGTGTGGATAGTAGCATGCAATAGAAGTGGAGTTCAGACGGTGTTGCAGAGAACTTGGAGCTATTGCAAGTTGAACTGCCTGGGGGAGAGAAGGCCGAGCAGAGAATGGAGGTGTAATTCTGCCTTAGCTTCAAGTGAACACTTGTGTGTCTACTATGAACAAGAAAGAGCAGTATAACAGATACCATCTTTATAATGTACAGGTGATATGTGCATGTAGGCTCAACTTACATACAAGACAATACCAAGCAACAACAAGTTTAAGATCCATCTTCTATATCCTGTGATGGTCAGGTCATCTTGGACTTGAAGAAAGTGAGCAAATTTTGTAGAGTCACTTTATAATTAGCTCTAGTCTCTGGGAAGACAAACAAGATAGCTAGCTAGCTCAAGAAACACGCTTAGCTACCTAGCTAATATCAGAAAATAGCTAGCTACTAATATAATAACTAGCTGTTAGCTAAATCTTTCCAGAAGTAAGCTTATAGCCTCTCATATCTAAGCTCAGATGCTCATGAAGTCTAACATATTCAGCAACTTCCACGGCAGACACAATGCGATCTGAAAAAAGGTGAGAAAACAATATGAAAGTTCCACACATATGTAGGTGCTCTTATTAAGGCATCCTTAGCTACGAGCTAACACTCGGCAAGTAGTCAGCTACATACTAGGAACATAAGTTGCTCTCCCGCATAGTAGATGACAAAATGATTCAGCTCCACCAAGCCAGAATAACCAGAAGTACTGTGGCCAAAATATGGAGAACCTACTTGTCCAGAGAGGCCAGAGAGGCCAGAGAGGCCAGAGAGGCCAGGTTGTGTTCAAGTAACAATGCCTATGATTGCTTGCAGCTAGACAACCAGATGATTGCTCACATCCACCAGGGCTAGACAACCAGATGATTGCTTACATCCACCAGGGCTAGACAACCAGATGATTGCTTACATCCACCAGGGCTACCAGATGATTGCTTACATCCACCAGGGCTAGATAACCAGATGATTGCTCACATCCACCAGGGCTAGACAACCAGATGATCGCTCACATCCACCAGGGCTAGATAACCAGATGATTGCTCACATCCACCAGGGCTAGATAACCAGATGATTGCTTACATCCACCAGGGCTAGATAACCAGATGATTGCTTACATCCACCAGGGCTAGATAACCAGATGATTGCTTACATCCACCAGGGCTAGATAACCAGATGATTGCTTACATCCACCAGGCTAGATAACCAGATGATTGCTCACATCCACCAGGGTTAGATAACCAGATGATTGCTCACATCCACCAGGGCTAGATAACCAGATGATTGCTTGCATCCACCAGGGCTAGACAACCAGATGATTGCTCACATCCACCAGGGCTAGACAACCAGATGATTGCTCACATCCACCAGGGCTAGACAACCAGATGATTGCTTGCATCCACCAGGGCTAGATAACCAGATGATTGCTCACATCCACCAGGGCTAGATAACCAGATGATTGCTCACATCCACCAGGGCTAGATAACCAGATGATTGCTTACATCCACCAGGGCTAGATAACCAGATGATTGCTTACATCCACCAGGGCTAGATAACCAGATGATTGCTTACATCCAACAGGGCTAGATAACCAGATGATTGCTTACATCCACCAGGGTTAGATAACCAGATGATTGCTCACATCCACCAGGGCTAGATAACCAGATGATTGCTTACATCCACCAGGGCTAGATAACCAGATGATTGCTCACATCCACCAGGGCTAGATAACCAGATGATTGCTCACATCCACCAGGGCTAGATAACCAGATGATTGCTCACATCCACCAGGGCATGATTGCTCACATCCACCAGGGCTAGATAACCAGATGATTGCTCACATCCACCAGGGCTAGACAACCAGATGATTGCTTACATCCACCAGGGCTAGATAACCAGATGTTTGCTCACATCCACCAGGGCTAGATAACCAGATGATTGCTCACATCCACCAGGGCTAGATAACCAGATGATTGCTTACATCCACCAGGGCTAGATAACCAGATGATTGCTTACATCCACCAGGGCTAGATAACCAGATGATTGCTTACATCCAACAGGGCTAGATAACCAGATGATTGCTTACATCCACCAGGGTTAGATAACCAGATGATTGCTCACATCCACCAGGGCTAGATAACCAGATGATTGCTTACATCCACCAGGGCTAGATAACCAGATGATTGCTCACATCCACCAGGGCTAGATAACCAGATGATTGCTCACATCCACCAGGGCTAGATAACCAGATGATTGCTCACATCCACCAGGGCTAGATAACCAGATGATTGCTCACATCCACCAGGGCTAGATAACCAGATGATTGCTCACATCCACCAGGGCTAGACAACCAGATGATTGCTTACATCCACCAGGGCTAGATAACCAGATGTTTGCTCACATCCACCAGGGCTAGATAACCAGATGATTTCTTACATCCACCAGGGCTAGATAACCAGATGATTGCTTACATCCACCAGGGCTAGATAACCAGATGATTGCTCACATCCACCAGGGCTAGATAACCAGATGATTGCTCACATCCACCAGGGCTAGATAACCAGATGATTGCTCACATCCACCAGGGCTAGATAACCAGATGATTGCTTACATCCACCAGGGCTAGATAACCAGATGATTGCTCACATCCACCAGGGCTAGATAACCAGATGATTGCTCACATCCACCAGGGCTAGATAACCAGATGATTGCTCACATCCACCAGGGCTAGATAACCAGATGATTGCTCACATCCACCAGGGCTAGATAACCAGATGATTGCTCACATCCACCAGGGCTAGACAACCAGATGATTGCTTACATCCACCAGGGCTAGACAACCAGATGATTGCTTGCATCCACCAGGGCTAGATAACCAGATGATTGCTCACATCCACCAGTAACCAGATGATTGCTTGCATCCACCAGGGTTAGATAACCAGATGATTGCTCACATCCACCAGGGCTAGATAACCAGATGATTGCTTGCATCCACCAGGGCTAGATAACCAGATGATTGCTCACATCCACCAGGGCTAGATAACCAGATGATTGCTCACATCCACCAGGGCTAGATAACCAGATGATTGCTCACATCCACCAGGGCTAGATAACCAGATGATTGCTCACATCCACCAGGGCTAGACAACCAGATGATTGCTCACATCCACCAGGGCTAGACAACCAGATGATTGCTCACATCCAGGGTTAGATAACCAGATGATTGCTCACATCCACCAGGGCTAGATAACCAGATGATTGCTTACATCCACCAGGGCTAGATAACCAGATGATTGCTCACATCCACCAGGGCTAGACAACCAGATGATTGCTTGCATCCACCAGGGCTAGATAACCAGATGATTGCTCACATCCACCAGGGCTAGATAACCAGATGATTGCTCACATCCACCAGGGCTAGACAACCAGATGATTGCTCACATCCACCAGGGCTAGATAACCAGATGATTGCTCACATCCACCAGGGCTAGATAACCAGATGATTGCTCACATCCACCAGGGCTAGATAACCAGATGATTGCTTACATCCACCAGGGCTAGATAACCAGATGATTGCTCACATCCACCAGGGCTAGATAACCAGATGATTGCTCACATCCACCAGGGCTAGATAACCAGATGATTGCTCACATCCACCAGGGCTAGATAACCAGATGATTGCTCACATCCACCAGGGCTAGATAACCAGATGATTGCTCACATCCACCAGGGCTAGATAACCAGATGATTGCTCACATCCACCAGGGCTAGATAACCAGATGATTGCTCACATCCACCAGGGCTAGATAACCAGATGATTGCTTACATCCACCAGGGCTAGATAACCAGATGATTGCTTACATCCACCAGGGCTAGATAACCAGATGATTGCTCACATCCACCAGGGCTAGATAACCAGATGATTGCTCACATCCACCAGGGCTAGATAACCAGATGATTGCTCACATCCACCAGGGCTAGATAACCAGATGATTGCTTACATCCAGGGTTAGATAAGATCTGCTGACTTGGTGCCGTCTCTGCTCCTGATGTGGTTTGTTTGTGTGTTTTAACGCATCGTCCTACCAATAATTTTGTCCCTTGGCCGGTAAGGGTTAAAGACACTTATTAATGGGGTGGGAAAATGAGATTGAGGGTGTGGTCTAAAGAGGGGCAGTTTCACTGACCTCTGACTCCGAGGGTATGGTATCTTGTGTGGGTGTGTCATCAAGTGGGAGTTCTAGCCGTGTCCGGATGTCCTGTATAGCATAGTCGACCAGATCAGCCTCCATCATGCGACCAATCAGACTCTCTATCTCTGCCAGCTGCGAGCCTAGATGTCTGCATAGACCACAGTGACACACACACACACCACATAAAAACAACAATGCTCTTATCCAAGAACATGGATCAGCCTAAATATTAGTGTCGGAGATGTAACTGGTAAGGGGTCATCAAACTGGGTCTGTATAGTTGTTTTCTTACTCATAAAAATATTTTTTCAAGTTTCAGGTTGTAAGATGTTTGTTTGCTAGTTTGTTCTTGGAATTGCAGCTGAGCGTGTGGAAGACTATTCCAAGTAGAGTTCTACAAAGGCCAAGTCAGAGCTTCAGGGTCTCCAAAGCTTTCAGACCTTTTCTAACTCTTTTGTTCATGTTGTCCACTCCACACAGGCCATGTCTTGCTGCATCAGTTGGCTGTCCCTGTGAAGACCACACGGTGATAACTATTCACTTCACAACAATTCACCGACCATAATTCCAGAGTGATGACTATATGGACATGCATAGACAAGTGTTTTTATTGCAAGAAATTGTGTGTGGTGGGGAACTTTGCCCGTTCTTTGTGCTGGAGCTACTGATGCCTCACCATACAACTCACCATACAATAAGCTTAGCTTGCTGATGGCTTGTTAGTTCTGTCCTACCCTCCATGTACACTGACACATGCCTACATCTGTATCACACATACATACATATATACACTGACACATGCCTATCACACATACATACATATATACACTGACACATGCCTACATCATACATACATACATACATATATACACTGACACATGCCTACATCTGTACCATACATACATACATATATACACTGACACATGCCTATCACACATACATACATATATACACTGACACATACTTACATCTGTATCACACATACATACATATATACACTGACACATGCCTACATCTGTATCACACATACATACATATATACACTGACACATGCCTACATCTGTACCATACATACATACATATATACACTGACACATGCCTACATCTGTACCACACATACATACATATATACACTGACACATGCCTGCATCTGTACCATACATACATACATATATACACTGACACATGCCTACATCTGTACCATACATACATACATATATACACTGACACATGCCTACATCTCTATCACACATACATACATACATATATACACTGACACACGCCTACATCTGTATCACACATACACACATATATACACCGACACATGCCTACATCTGTACCATACATACATACATATATACACTGACACATGCCTACATCTGTACCATACATACATACATATATACACTGACACATGCCTACATCTGTACCACACATACATACATATATACACTGACACACGCCTACATCTGTACCACACATACATACATATATACACTGACACATGCCTACATCTGTACCATACATACATACATATATACACTGACACATGCCTACATCTGTACCATACATACATACATATATACACTGACACATGCCTACATCTGTACCACACATACATACATATATACACTGACACATACCTACATCTGTACCATACATACATACATATATACACTGACACATGCCTACATCTCTATCACACATACATACATATATACACTGACACATACTTACATCTGTATCACACATACATACATATATACACTGACACATGCCTACATCTGTACCACACATACATACATATATACACTGACACACTCCTACATCTGTCATACATACATACATATATACACTGACACATGCCTACATCTGTACCACACATACATACATATATACACTGACACATGCCTACATCTGTACCATACATACATACATATATACACCGACACATACTTACATCTGTATCACACATATACACATATATACACTGACACATGCCTACATCTGTCATACATACACACATATATACACTCAGGGGTGTATTTAGGGGGGGGCGGGGGGGGGGGGCATTCGCCCCCCCTTGTATCATTCTCGCCCCCCCCCCCTTGAAATTAGAGATTTTTTTTTAAATAATGTCAAGAAAGGTGAAGAAAGGTGTAATACAAGAAAGGTGTAATAAGCTTATGATATCAGGTTCAAATGATAGGAATGTCAAACTGAGGTTCTTCTTGGTTTTCTCTGCCATACGTCCACAATCTCTTCAAGGTCGCTCTCAGAGAGTACTTCTGGTGCCTCTATAGCAATCCTCATAAGGTGAGAAAGGCTGCAGTCACTTAGAGAATTACGCAAATGAGTCTTGATCATCTTCATCTGTGAGAAGCTTCTCTCCACAGAAGCAGTAGAAACTGGAATCGATAAGCAGATGGAGGCAATCTTGTGCAAATTGGGAAACATGGCCTTGAGCATGTCGTTTGAAACAAGTTCTTTCAGCTGTGATGCAGTAGTATCCCGTGGTTGCTTGACTAACAGCTGGCGGAATGTTTTCCACTCTGTAAGTATTTCAGTGGAAATCATGGCTGTCTTCACTGTTTCTTCTCCATCCAATGTTTCTGCATCTCTATCTTCTCCGTAGTGAGCA
Source organism: Cladorhizidae sp. MBARI D1340-BT2 (assembly GCA_028752905.1). Lineage (NCBI taxonomy): Eukaryota > Metazoa > Porifera > Demospongiae > Poecilosclerida > Cladorhizidae > Cladorhizidae sp. MBARI D1340-BT2. The sequence continues at coordinate 449,177 of JAQNBH010000015.1, read as the reverse complement.
ATCAGTTTCTCAACAGACGTGTCTCCATAAGTGGGAAAAGATACTGAATCTGGTTTTGGAACTTTCCGTGGATCGAATATAGACAATGCTGATACAACAGCGTTGGATGAAGAAAATCGGCTTGTTATGTTGGCCTTTAAATCAGCAACAAAAGGCTTACCAACAACATTCTGGAACGAAAGTATTTTATCAGCGTCAATAGACACCTTTGTAGATGACTTCAAGTCTTCAACGTTTTCAAGAAGCTCCAACACCCAGTTCGCTCCAGGCAAAACTGCATCATCCAAGGATTTAACAGTAGCATCAACAAGGAATGATATCAACGAGAGGTCAAGCTGCTCTGCCTGAAGTGCTTTGCTGAGCTTGGCTACTTGTGGTAGAGTGAAATCAAGCAAATATATAGCTGCAATCGTAGACAATTTGCAGAGGGCACCATGGATTCCAAGAGTTTCTGGCTCGTGGGACGTCTCGTAGATGTTCCCAATGGTGATTACAATTGCAGAATAACTTGCTTTGACAGCTTTGACACACCTTTCATGTGCCAGCCAGCGTGTGTCAGATGGCTTGATCACTTTCATTTCTGGAAGTTCAAGAACGTGCTGTACCTCCTTCAGACACTCTGCTCGCTTGGGGGAATTGCGAAAATGCTTCCAAAGAGTAGTCAATGTTCTGTAAACATGAGCAATTCCAGGAGTTTTATTGGCAGCTTGCACACAAGCCAACTGCAGTAAGTGACAGTGGCAGTGTATAAACAGAGCGTGAGGAGTATGTTTCTTGATACGTGCCTGAACCCCGGTCTTTCGTCCAGAAAAAGTTGCAGCTCCATCAAATCCCAATCCAACTATTCTTCCGACTTGTAGACCTTTCTTCTTTAAACAATCGATGAGATTAGAATAGATGGTCTCTGCATCAGCCTTCTTCAATGGAATAAGCTCCAGAAAGCACTCTACTGGTACACCATCTTCCTCCCAGCGGCAAAACACAGACAATTCTTCTACGTTGGTGACATCTGTGCACTCATCTGCCATGAGGCTGTACATAGGTGCCTTTTGAAGTCGCTTCAGAATCGACTCCTCCACCCATGTCCCCAATGATTCGATGAATTCAAAACACAGCACTCTTGATGTGTACACAGCATTTCTTGGTGCAGTTTCTAAGAATTGCTTCAAATGTTGGCTGCCACATCGAACCACCACGTCAACCAGCTTCTCAAATTTTGTCGAATGTGCAACTTGTTCTTTCGTAAGAAAATGAGTGAGTAGGATCAGGCACTTCACTGCAGCTCTGTTCTGAGCTCTTTTGCGAGCTAAAACATTCTGGAGTTGCTGTACAACTGTTCCACCTTTGGCTGCTCCTTTAGCTGCAAAAAGAGCTTGAGTTGCATGGATATGGAAGTCACTTCTCGCATGAGCTTTCATTTTTTCAACAGCTTTCTTCCAATTTCTGCAAGGTTGTGTGACCCACACTCCTCCAGTACGCTGCAGACCAGATTGCTTGCAAACCTTGCAAAAGGCACCATCGCTATCCTCGTCATAATAGAGCCAACTGAAATCTTTCTCCCAGCTCTTAGAGTATTTTCTCTTCGTGGATACAGAAGAGCGGTGTTTGTTTTGCTTGCTTTTCTTTGAAGGTGGAGGACTAAGGCTAGGACTAGATGCCTCGACATGCTCAGAGCTATCTGTTCTGCTATCTTCGCTATCGCTGCTATTAGCATGAGAAGAGGCTTGAGAAGTACTTGCAAAGTATGAGCGAATATCCATATTAATATGAAGAGAAATCAGCTAGTAAGGTTTCTTTTATAGAGACTTTAAGACCATGACATAATGGACTGAGTTAAAAATACTGAGAGAGAGTGGGAAAGAAGGAGGGAACTGAAGAAGTGACAAACCTACAAAGGAGAACACGTGGTGGTGTGTGATGACTTTAAGACCATGACATAATGGACTGAGTTAAAAATACTGAGAGAGAGTGGGAAAGAAGGAGGGAACTGAAGAAGTGACAAACCTACAAAGGAGAACACATGGTGGCGTGTGATGACATCATGTCTAAGATTAGACTTGAAGACCATGACATAATGGACTGAGTTAAAAATACTGAGAGAGAGGGAGTGGGAAAGAAGGAGAAACAAAAGAAGTGACAAACCTACAAAGGAGAGCACGTGGTGGTGTTTGATGTCATCGTGTCATGACACATGCTCTCCTTTTTCTAAGCAGCTACAATATCATGAGAAATATATACAGTCTAGCCACAGTTCGGTATAGCATAATGCCATTGGTAGTCAGTCAAAATAGCTATCCTCAGACATTGTAAAAGCAAAAAAATATATGGGGGGATCTTCCCCCCAGACCCCCCTTTTACGACTTATGAACATGTTAAGAAAATATTAACAAAAATTAGGGCACCAAGTGACCAACCATTTCCACCCCCCCCCCCCCTAGAGAACTAGAGAAAAATTGTGTATGAAACCTGTTGTCCATGATTTTGTAAGAAAATGCATGGAATGCAACATAATTCGATTTCACAAAAGCCCACCTCCATTATACGAGTGACAAGTGACTATATCTAATCTATATATGCTGATTGCCGTAGCATGCAACTTCAGCAAATATTTAAGATGGAATGTTGTACTAAAGATTTTAGAAAAAGTGCATGCCATCATAAGTAGCAGCTATATATACAGTTAGTACTGCAAAAATACCTGTGGGTAAAACACTTTCGTACTCCACGCGGAAGCCCAGGGTGCACGTCCCCTTTCCGCACCATCCAGGCTCTCCGCCCCCCCTTATTTTTCCATATCTCAAGTTCGCCCCCCCTTGGCAAAATTTCTGTATACAACCCTGTACACTGACACATACTTACATCTGTATCACACATACATACATATATACACTGACACATACTTACATCTGTACCACACATACATACATATATACACTGACACATGCCTACATCTGTACCATACATACATACATATATACACTGACACATACTTACATCTATATCACACATACATACATATATACACTGACACATGCCTACATCTGTACCATACATACACACATATATACACTGACACATGCCTACATCTGTACCATACATACATACATATATACACTGACACATACTTACATCTATATCACACATACATACATATATACACTGACACATGCCTACATCTGTACCATACATACATACATATATACACTGACACATGCCTACATCTGTACCATACATACATACATATATACACTGACACATGCCTACATCTGTACCACACATACATACATATATACACTGACACATGCCTACATCTGTACCATACATACACACATATATACACTGACACATGCCTACATCTGTACCATACATACATACATATATACACTGACACATGCCTATCACACATACATACATATATACACTGACACATGCCTACATCTGAATCACGCATACATACATATATACACTGACACATTTGTATATATACTGCCTATATCTGTATCATTCATTTTCCACCCACGCACTTGACCACGTACTTACATTTTAACGCTTAATGAAAACAGTCATTGAATAGCCTAGGGCTTCCTCTAGCCACTGGTACCAATTTCAAATATTTAGCACTTAGCAATCTGGAGTTATTTATGTGGAGGTTGCAGGCATTCAGGTTTTTGAGGTCCCTCCACTTTAGGTCTAGTAACTTGCCTATAGTTATACCTATGATTAGTATCAAAAGAGAGCACACAGAGAGACCTATCTTTTGAGCTATATATCAAGTCCATACCATGAAGTTTGCAGAATCTACGGAGCTCTAAAGTTGTAACCACAAGTTAAAATTAAAAAATGTAATGCCATTGTCTCCCCTTAGTTGCAACTTGTTGCTGCAACTCGCTCAAACAGAAAGAGACAGCTGCTACATAGTTGGTGTATTTAGGAAAGATAACTGAGGCATAATTTAAATAGAGGAGAGATGTACATACTAGTAATGGAGAGGATAGCATGAAGTGCCACTAACAAGATGTCCAAAGGTTGTCAACTTCTGTTGGCCCACTGTCAGCAGACAAGCACTGGACCTCACCATTAGTGTGCTCCATCTGCACCTCACCATTAGTGTGTCCATCTGGACCTCACCATTAGTGTGCTCCATCTGCACCTCACCATTAGTGTGTCCATCTGGACCTCACCATTAGTGTGCTCCATCTGGACCTCACTGTTAGTGTGCTCCATCTGGACCTCCCTATTAGTGTGCTCCATCTGGACCTCCCTATTAGTGTGCTCCATCTGGACCTCACTATTAGTGTGCTCCATCTGGACCTCACCATTAGTGTGCTCCATCTGGACCTCACCATTAGTGTGCTCCATCTGGACCTCAATATTAGTGTGCTCCATCTGGACCTAACTATTAGTGTGCTCCATCTGGACCTCACCATTAGTGTGCTCCATCTGGACCTCACCATTAGTGTGCTCCATCTGGACCTCACCATTAGTGTGCTCCATCTGGACCTCACCATTAGTGTGCTCCATCTGGACCTCACCGTTAGTGTGCTCCATCTGGACCTCACCATTAGTGTGCTCCATCTTCAGTCAGAAAAATCTTCATTTCTTAGCCATTAACTGCAACAGGAAAATTTCTCTATCAGAACCTGCTTGTCAGCTTGTGCAACATTTCCTGTCATTATGTTGCTAGCATCAGGTTGTGCAACAGTGCCTGTCATTATGTTGCTAACATCAAGTTGTGCAACATTGCCTGCCATTATGTTGCTAGCATCAGGTTGTGCAACATTACCTGTCATTATGTTGCTAGCATCAGGTTGTGCAACATTGCCTGTCATTATGTTGCTAGCATCAGGTTGTGCAACACTGCCTGTCATTATGTTGCTAGCATCAGGTTGTGCAACAGTGCCTGCCATTATGTTGCAAGCATCAGGTTGTCCTGTCATTATGTTGCAAGCATCATGTTGTGCAACATTGCCTGTCATTATGTTGCTAGCATCAGGTTGTGCAACACTGCCTGTCATTATGTTGCTAGCATCAGGTTGTGCAACACTGCCTGTCATTATGTTGCTAGCATCAGGTTGTGCAACAGTGCCTGTCATTATGTTGCAAGCATCAGGTTGTGCAACAGTGCCTGTCATTATGTTGCAAGCATCAAGTTGTGCAACATTGCCTGCCATTATGTTGCTAGCATCAGGTTGTGCAACAGTGCCTGTCATTATGTTGCTAGCATCAGGTTGTGCAACATTGCCTGTCTTTATGTTGCAAGCATCAGGTTGTGCAACACTGCCTGTCATTATGTTGCTAGCATCAGGTTGTGCAACACTGCCTGTCATTATGTTATTAGCATCAGGTTGTGCAACACTGCCTGTCATTATGTTGCTAGCATCAGGTTGTGCAACAGTGCCTGTCATTATGTTGCTAGCATCAAGTTGTGCAACATTGCCTGCCATTATGTTGCTAGCATCAGGTTGTGCAACAGTGCCTGTCATTATGTTGCTAGCATCAGGTTGTGCAACATTGCCTGTCTTTATGTTGCAAGCATCAGGTTGTGCAACACTGCCTGTCATTATGTTGCTAGCATCAGGTTGTGCAACACTGCCTGTCATTATGTTATTAGCATCAGGTTGTGCAACACTGCCTTGCTAGCATCAGGTTGTGCAACAGTGCCTGTCATTATGTTGCTAGCATCAGGTTGTGCAACAGTGCCTGTCATTATGTTGCTAGCATCAGGTTGTGCAACACTGCCTGTCATTATGTTTCTAGCATCAGGTTGTGCAACACTGCCTGTCATTATGTTGCTAGCATCAGGTTGTGCAACATTACCTGTCATTATGTTGCTAGCATCAGGTTGTGCAACATTGCCTGTCATTATGTTACTAGCATCAGGTTGTGCAACACTGCCTGTCATTATGTTGCAAGCATCAGGTTGTCCTGTCATTATGTTGCAAGCATCAGGTTGTGCAACATTGCCTGTCATTATGTTGCAAGCATCAGGTTGTGCAACACTGCCTGTCATTATGTTGCTAGCATCAGGTTGTGCCTGTCATTATGTTGCTAGCATCAGGTTGTGAAACATTGCCTGTCATTATGTTGCTAGCATCAGGTTGTGCAACAGTGCCTGTCATTATGTTGCTAGCATCAAGTTGTGCAACATTGCCTGTCATTATGTTGCAAGCATCAGGTTGTGCAACACTGCCTGTCTTTATGTTGCTAGCATCAGGTTGTGCAACAGTGCCTGTCATTATGTTGCAAGCATCAACATATAAACACATTATATGTACAATACTCGGGCTACTCATACCACAATCACACCTCATCATCATGGCGACATCAACAATAATGTATGCCGAACATCTTGGAGTTTAGGGAGGCCCCACCCACACAAGCTCTGTATTTGGTTCTAATATGACTGTCTTATATACACTCCAGCCAATACAGCACAGTGCTGGTGAGGTAGCTCACAATATCTGCCCCTGAACCCTACACATCACAGTATAGATGTACAATACAGCACAGTGCTGGTGAGATGTTCACAATATCTGTCCCTGAACCCTACACATCACAGTATAGATGTACAATACAGCACAGTGCTGGTGAGATGCTCACAATATCTGACCCTGAACCCTACACATCACAGTATAGATGTACAATACAGCACAGTGCTGGTGAGATGGTCCACAATATCTGTCCCTGAACCCTACACATCACAGTATAGATGTACAATACAGCACAGTGCTGGTGAGATGCCCACAATATCTGTCTCTGAACCATACACATCACAGTATAGATGTACAATACAGCACAGTGCTGGTGAGGTGCTCACAATATCTGTCCCTGAACCCTACACATCACAGTATAGATGTACAATACAGCACAGTGCTGGTGAGATGCTCACAATATCTGACCCTGAACCCTACACATCACAGTATAGATGTACAATACAGCACAGTGCTGGTGAGGTGCTCACAATATCTGACCCTGAACCCTACACATCACAGTATAGATGTACAATACAGCACAGTGCTGGTGAGATGCTCACAATATCTGTCCCTGAACCCTACACATCACAGTATAGATGTACAATACAGCACAGTGCTGGTGAGGTGCTCACAATATCTGTCCCTGAACTCTACACATCACAGTATAGATGTACAATACAGCACAGTGCTGGTGAGGTAGCTCACAATATCTGACCCTGAACCCTACACATCACAGTATAGATGTACAATACAGCACAGTGCTGGTGAGGTGCTCACAATATCTGACCCTGAACCCTACACATCACAGTATAGATGTACAATACAGCACAGTGCTGGTGAGATGCTCACAATATCTGTCCCTGAACCCTACACATCACAGTATATAGATGTACAATACAGCACAGTGCTGGTGAGATGCTCACAATATCTGCCCCTGAACCCTACACATCACAGTATAGATGTACAATACAGCACAGTGCTGGTGAGGTGCTCACAATATCTGACCCTGAACCCTACACATCACAGTATAGATGTACAATACAGCACAGTGCTGGTGAGATGCTCACAATATCTGACCCTGAACCCTACACATCACAGTATAGATGTACAATACAGCACAGTGCTGGTGAGGTGCTCACAATATCTGTCCCTGAACCCTACACATCACAGTATAGATGTACAATACAGCACAGTGCTGGTGAGATGCCCACAATATCTGTCCCTGAACCATACACATCACAGTATAGATGTACAATACAGCACAGTGCTGGTGAGGTAGCTCACAATATCTGCCCCTGAACCCTACACATCACAGTATAGATGTACAATACAGCACAGTGCTGGTGAGATGCTCACAATATCTGACCCTGAACCCTACACATCACAGTATAGATGTACAATACAGCACAGTGCTGGTGAGGTGCTCACAATATCTGACCCTGAACCCTACACATCACAGTATAGATGTACAATACAGCACAGTGCTGGTGAGATGCCCACAATATCTGTCCCGGAACCCTACACATCACAGTATAGATGTACAATACAGAACAGTGCTGGTGAGGTGCTCACAATATCTGACCCTGAACCCTACACATCACAGTATAGATGTACAATACAGCACACTTAACCTAATTACTAGGAGCCCACTCCTAGTTTATTAACAATCCAACCCCACCTACAGGTACCAGGAACCCCCACCTAGTTTACTAGGGGCTAGTTTACTAGTAACCACACCTAGTTTACCAGTAACCCCACCTAGTTTACTAGGAATACCACCTAATTTACTAGGAGCCCCAACCTGAGTGCATGAATTCCATGTAGCTCGTGCTGCAGCACGTCTTGTGTGGTTGTGATAAGATCCAGAGCACCCACAAAGTCAGAGCTCCTGAGCAGCAGCTGTATGGTGGGCTGTGTCTGCTGTACCACGGCAACCAGTTGCAACTTCTCGATCAACCCCTTCAATCGCTGCTGGCGCCTGCACTTGGAGTAGAGCAGGAGAGCTCCATGTGTGCACACACTGTCCAGAGTACGCAGTTTGTGCCTCAGCTCCATCACCTGCTGCCGTATCAGCATGATGAATGACTCCAACTCCTGCTGAGAGGTCAAAGTGCTGAAGAATAAGTCGGAACGCTGAGAGATGTGATAGGCCAGGTGCACCTCCACCACGTCCAAGTAGTGAGTCAGCTTCTCGTTCAGTAGCTTCATGGAGTGATGTCTTCCTTCATTCCGACTTCTCTCGCCCTCTCTTACCCCTTCTTGGACTTGTTTAGCCTCTGCTTGGTCAGAGGAATTATCTGCAACAGCAGCAGCAGGCAAGTCTGTTGTACTTCTTATCTGTAAGGTTTTGCTCTCGGCTGCTCTGCCACGAGCATCAGCAGTGGTAGTGGACTTCTTTGGGGGCAGCAGATGTGCTAGTGGAAGCACTTCCTGGAAAGTAGGAGGGTCTCTCAAGGAAAAGTCGGCCAGCAGGAAGATCCTGGGCACCGCGTCTATGTTGTAGCTCTTGCCTTCTTGTTGTAGCTGGTTGCTCAGTGGACGAAAGTCATCAATGTTGCTGGGACTATTAGTTTCCTCCTTGCTTTCCTCTCTGCTCATCTGCCTCACCAATGCCCGATGCAGCTTGCGGCCGGCATTCGTCTCCTTCAAGTAGCAAAGGAAATCATTGAGACCAATGATAGGCAAGTTGACGTGAGGGATAGAGCATGTGGGGGTAAAATAACTTCCCCAAGTTTTCGTAAAGAGGTCTAGCTCTCTTTTGGCTGGGTCGTTGAGGGCAGTAGAAAGGCTCTGAGCGCTGGAGAAGACTGTCCACTTTACTAAACCCTTGTCTTTTGCCAAGTTCTCCAGACTGGTATTACGTGAAGTAGGGACCTGACTTCCCCCAGCCATACCCTTCCTACTCAACGTACGCGAATGGGGCTGGGTCGCTTCCAGGGAGACGTCGCTGTCGTTGTCTTCCAAAGGGGCTCATCTGGGATGGTGAGCATTAATAAAAGCTAATTTAACCACACGTCATACAGCCCCGCCCCACATTGTGAGAAAAAGTGGGCGGATCTCGTTGCTGCTCAACATCGCAAATACAGAATTGGAAGGATGCATTTTCTAGTCAGATGCTCAGGATGTAGTGGAGGTAAGCATCCTTGTGCTATGCTTTATTTGAGCTTGGATTGAGTACTATTCTGCTGAATGCCCCAACTGAATTGCAGGCCATCTCCTGAGACATGGTAGAATTGTTGTGGGTGTCATTGCATTAGTCCTGGCCCTAGTTCCAGTGCCTAGTGTGAGTCAAGGGCCTGGTTTAGTCAGCTTTGCTCAAGACAGAATAGTGGTGGATGAAGATGCTTCTGCTTCCTTGTACAACTTTGTCTCTCTACCTCTGCTCAGAGAAGGAGGCACATCAGGCGCTGTGGCGGTCAACATTCAAGTGAGAGAGGGAGCAGAGGGGGTCAATTAATAGTTATAGCAAGTGAGTAAGGGAGTAGAGAGGGTCAATTAATAGTTATAGCAAGTGAGGGAGTAGAGGGTGTCAATTAATAGTTACAGCAAGTGAGGGAGTAGAGTGTGTCAATTAATAGTTATAGCAAGTGAGGGAGTAGAGGGTGTCAATTAATAGTTACAGCAAGTGAGGGAGTAGAGTGTGTCAATTAATAGTTATAGCAAGTGAGGGAGAAGAGAGGGTCAATTAATAGTTATAGCAAGTGAGGGAGTAGAGGGTGTCAATTAATAGTTATAGCAAGTGAGGGAGTAGAGGGTGTCAATTAATAGTTACAGCAAGTGAGGGAGTAGAGGGGGTCAATTAATAGTTATAGCTAGTGAGGGAGTGGAGTGGGTCAATTAATAGTTATAGCAAGTGAGGGAGTAGAGGGTGTCAATTAATAGTTACAGCAAGTGAGGGAGTAGAGGGGGTCAATTAATAGTTATAGCAAGTGAGGGAGTAGAGGGTGTCAATTAATAGTTATAGCAAGTGAGGGAGTAGAGGGTGTCAATTAATAGTTACAGCAAGTGAGGGAGTAGAGGGGGTCAATTAATAGTTATAGCTAGTGAGGGAGTGGAGTGGGTCAATTAATAGTTATAGCAAGTGAGGGAGTAGAGTGGGTCAATTAATAGTTATAGCAAGTGAGGGAGTAGAGTGGGTCAATTAATAGTTATAGCAAGTGAGGGAGTAGAGGGTGTCAATTAATAGTTATAGCAAGTGAGGGAGTAGAGTGAGTCAATTAATAGTTATAGCAAGTGAGGGAGTAGAGGGTGTCAATTAATAGTTATAGCAAGTGAGGGAGTAGAGGGTGTCAATTAATAGTTACAGCAAGTGAGGGAGTAGAGTGTGTCAATTAATAGTTATAGCAAGTGAGGGAGTAGAGAGGGTCAATTAATAGTTATAGCAAGTGAGGGAGTAGAGGGTGTCAATTAATACTTATAGCAAGTGAGGGAGTAGAGGGTGTCAATTAATACTTATAGCAAGTGAGGGAGTAGAGGGTGTCAATTAATAGTTACAGCAAGTGAGGGAGTAGAGGGGGTCAATTAATAGTTATAGCTAGTAAGGGAGTGGAGTGGGTCAATTAATAGTTATAGCAAGTGAGGGAGTAGAGTGGGTCAATTAATAGTTATAGCAAGTGAGGGAGTAGAGGGGGTCAATTAATAGTTATAGCAAGTGAGGGAGTAGAGTGGGTCAATTAATAGTTATAGCTAGTGAGGGAGTAGAGTGGGTCAATTAATAGTTATAGCAAGTGAGGGAGTAGAGTGGGTCAATTAATAGTTATAGGTAGTGAGGGAGTAGAGGGGGTCAATTAATAGTTATAGCAAGTGAGGGAGTAGAGTGGGTCAATTAATAGTTATAGCAAGTGAGGGAGTAGAGGGTGTCAATTAATAGTTATAGCAAGTGAGGGAGTAGAGTGGGTCAATTAATAGTTATAGCAAGTGAGGGAGTAGAGGGTGTCAATTAATAGTTATAGCAAGTGAGGGAGTAGAGTGGGTAAATTAATAGTTATAGCAAGTGAGGGAGTAGAGTGGGTCAATTAATAGCTACAGCAAGTGAGGGAGTAGAGGGGGTCAATTAATAGTTATAGCAAGCGAGGGAGTAGAGTGGGTCAATTAATAGTTACAGCTAGTGAGGGAGTAGAGTGGGTCAATTAATAGTTATAGCAAGTGAGGGAGTAGAGTGGGTCAATTAATAGAGGGAGTAGAGTGGGTCAATTAATAGTTATAGCAAGTGAGGGAGTAGAGGGGGTCAATTAATAGTTATAGCAAGTGAGGGAGTAGAGTGGGTCAATTAATAGTTATAGCAAGTGAGGGAGTAGAGGGGGTCAATTAATAGTTATAGCAAGTGAGGGAGTAGAGTGGGTCAAGTAATAGTTATAGCAAGTGAGGGAGTAGAGTGGGTCAATTAATAGTTATAGCAAGTGAGGGAGTAGAGAGGGTCAATTAATAGTTATAGCAAGTGAGGGAGTAGAGTGGGTCAATTAATAGTTATAGCAAGTGAGGGAGCAGAGGGGGTCAATTAATAGTTATAGCAAGTGAGGGAGTAGAGTGGGTCAATTAATAGTTATAGCAAGTGAGGGAGTAGAGTGGGTCAATTAATAGTTATAGCAAGTGAGGAAGGGAGTAGAGGGTGTCAATTAATAGTTATGGCAAGTGAGGGAGTAGAGTGGGTCAATTAATAGTTATAGCAAGTGAGGGAGTAGAGTGAGTCAATTAATAGTTACAGCAAGTGAGGGAGTCGAGTGGATCAATTAATAGTTATAGCAAGTGAGGGAGTAGAGTGGGTCAATTAATAGTTATAGCAAGTGAGGGAGTAGAGTGGGTCAATTAATAGTTATAGCTATATAGTGAGGGAGTAGAGTGGGTCATAATAGTTATAGCAAGTGTGGGAGTAGAGGGGGTCAAATAATAGTTATAGCAAGTGAGGGAGTAGAGTGGGTCAATTAATAGTTATAGGAGTAGAGTGGTCAATTAATAGTTATAGCTAGAAGAAGTCCCTAATATTGGCACTATTTTGAGTTGGTGTATTTGTAAGACTTTGGAGGGACAGAAGTGGGTCACAAACAGGCGTATTTATATCTTAATAATATTCATGATGTTTTGCCCAGGAAGTGCCAATGGGATATATCCTGGTGGTTGTGTGGCATTCATGGGTGGTCTAGTTATATCTATATAGTAGCCTCTCACAGTGTAGGGCCTCGTGGGTAAAGTTGGTGCATGCACATGGCAATTATGACGACTAGTGGACAACAATTTCCTGGTCCTGGTTGGATCTGAAGGATCTGTATGTGTGCTTTTATGACATTTTCATCATATATTTCCATACATATAAAGCGATGGTATCTCAGTATCCTCTTCGCTTAAAATCATTAATGAACCTTTAGAATCTCAGCATAGAAGTCAACATCTATATTAGAATGCAGCTCAATTCCATATTTTGAAAATGACTTTGTGAAGGTGTTGGATCCAGATTCAGACTTTGAAACTCAAGATCTAGTGGGTCTCTTTCTTGATGGCAGCTCTGAGACTGCAGTTCCTGTCATAATCACTAATGATGACCTTCCAGAGGACAATGAGACTTTCACATGGACAATCATCAGTGCAGGGGCAGCCCAAATTGGGGCCAGGAGATCATTGGAGATGATTATCAGTGCCAGTGATCAACCTCATGGCTTGCTCCAGTTTGATAGTGTGAGTGTTTGGTCATAAGTATACCATTAAATAGCTGCAGCAACAGTAGAAATAGCTGCAGTACCAGTAGAGATAGCTGCAGTACCAGTAGAGATAGCTGCACCAGTAGAGATAGCTGAAGTACCAGTAGAGATAGCTGAAGTACCAGTAGAGATAGCTGCAGCACCAGTAAAGATAGCTGCAGTACCAGTAGAGATAGCTGCAGTACCAGTAGAGATAGCTGAAGTACCAGTAGAGATAGCTGCAGTACTAGTAGAGATAGCTGTAGAGATAGCTGCAGCACCAGTAGAGATAGCTGCAGCACCAGTAGAGATAGCTGCAGTACCAGTAGAGATAGCAGTAGAGATAGCTGCAGTACCAGTAGAGATAGCTGCAGTACCAGTAGAGATAGCTGCAGTACCAGTAGAGATAGCTGCAGCACCAGTAGAGATAGCTGCAGCACCTGTAGAGATAGCTGCAGTACCAGTAGAGATAGCTGCAGTACCAGTAGAGATAGCTGAAGTACCAGTAGAGATAGCTGCAGTACTAGTAGAGATAGCTGTAGAGGTAGCTGCAGTACCAGTAGAGATAGCTGAAGTACCAGTAGAGATAGCTGCAGTACTAGTAGAGATAGCTGTAGAGATAGCTGCAGCACCAGTAGAGATAGCTGAAGTACCAGTAGAGATAGCTGCAGTACTAGTAGAGATAGCTGTAGAGATAGCTGCAGCACCAGTAGAGATAGCTGCAGTACCAGTAGAGATAGCTGCAGTACCAGTAGAGATAGCTGCAGCACCAGTAGAGATAGCTGCAGTACCAGTAGAGATAGCTGCAGAACCAGTAGAAATAGGTGCACCAGTAGAGATAGCTGCAGTACCAGTAGAGATAGCTGCAGCACCAGTAGAGATAGCTGCAGTACCAGTAGAGATAGCTGCAGTACCAGTAGAGATAGCTGCAGCACCAGTAGAGATAGCTGCAGCACCAGTAGAGATAGCTGCAGTACCAGTAGAGATAGCTGCAGTACCAGTAGAGATAGCTGCAGCACCAGTAGAGATAGCTGCAGTACCAGTAGAGATAGCTGCAGTACCAGTAGAGATAGCTGCAGCACCAGTAGAGTTTGCTGCAGCACCAGTAGAGATAGCTGCAGTACCAGTAGAGGTAGCTGCACCATTAGAGATAGCTGCAGCACCAGTAGAGATAGCTGCACCAGTAGAGATAGCTGCAGCACCAGTAGAGATAGCTGCAGCACCAGTAGAGATAGCTGCAGTACCAGTAGAGATAGCTGCAGTACCAGTTGAGATAGCTGCAGTACCAGTAGAGATAGCTGCAGCACCAGTAGAGATAGCTGCAGCACCAGTAGAGTTAGCTGCAGTACCAGTAGAGATAGCTGCAGTACTAGTAGAGATAGCTGCAGCACCAGTAGAGATGTGCAGTACCAGTAGAGATAGCTGCAGTACCAGTAGAGATAGCTGCAGCACCAGTAGAGATTGCTGCAGCACCAGTAGAGATACCAGTAGAGATAGCTGCAGCACAAGTAGAGATAGCTGCAGTACCAGTAGAGATAGCTGCAGCACCAGTAGAGATGTGCAGTACCAGTAGAGATAGCTGCAGTACCAGTAGAGATAGCTGCAGCACCAGTAGAGATTGCTGCAGCACCAGTAGAGATACCAGTAGAGATAGCTGCAGCACAAGTAGAGATAGCTGCAGTACCAGTAGAGATAGCTGCAGCACCAGTAGAAATAGGTGCACCAGTAGAGATAGCTGCAGTACCAGTAGAGATAGCTGCAGCACCAGTAGAGATAGCTGCAGTACCAGTAGAGATAGCTGCAGTGTCAGTAGAGATAGCTGCAGCACCAGTAGAGATAGCTGCAGCACCAGTAGAGATAGCTGCAGTACCAGTAGAGATAGCTGCAGTACCAGTAGAGATAGCTGCAGCACCAGTAGAGATAGCTGCAGCACCAGTAGAGATGTGCAGCACCAGTAGAGATAGCTGCAGTACCAGTAGAGATAGCTGCAGTACCAGTAGAGATAGCTGCAGCACCAGTAGAGATAGCTGCTGCACCAGTAGAGATAGCTGCAGTACCAGTAGAGATAGCTGCAGCACCAGTAGAGATAGCTGCAGTACCAGTAGAGATAGCTGCAGCACCAGTAGAGATAGCTGCAGCACCAGTAGAGATAGCTGCAGTACCAGTAGAGATAGCTGCAGCACTAGTAGAGATAGCTGCAGTACCAGTAGAGATAGCTGCAGTACCAGTAGAGATAGCTACAGCACCAGTAGAGATAGCTGCAGTACCAGTAGAGATAGCTGCAGTACCAGTAGAGATAGCTGCAGTACCAGTAGAGATAGCTGCAGTACCAGTAGAGATACCTATAGCACCAGTAGACTTTTTGCATGCAAAAATGAGAATCTTTTCAAATGCATGGTCACCAACACACTATAGGATTCTCTGGCGTTAGATGCAACTGAGCCCACCAGACAAGCAGGACAAGTAACTGTGTTAACTGTACGCAGAGGACTAGGAACATTTGGAAGAGTTTCTGTGGAGTATGAAGTACGTTGTTCGTAGCCTCACATGTGCCAGACAACTTGCATTGTCTATGCTACTAAATATTTAATGTGGTATGGAGCAGGTCATGTATTGAAGTGTTAATAGAAAGTCATTGTTCATATTTTATTATTGCACTATTTTCTCAGGTATTGCTTAGTGATGAAAGTGTCGGACGTGATGATATAGGACCATTACGTGGCCAACTAGTGTTTGCTGAGGGTGTGGTCACTCAAAACATTATCTTGGAAGTCCTGCCTGATGATCTTCCAGAGTCTGATGAACTTTTCTTTGTGCATCTCATAAATCCCACTGGTGGAGTTGCTTTGGAACAGGAAAACACTGTTGCCTCTGTCACTGTGCTCGCTAACGATGCTCCCCTGCACTGGTCTGAGGCAGTCACCTCAGTGAGGGAGGACTCTGGTGTGGTCCAACTTACCCTTATCAGAGGACTGCACGATGATGAGAATATGGCAGGACTCCTCAGAGTGCAGAGTACAGTGCAAGTGACCACCACCAGTGGAAGTGCGACATCTGGTTCAGATTTCACTCCCGTCAGCCGAGTATTTACATTTCCACCGAGCGTGTCCTCCATTCAAGTTCCTGTCAACATCATAAATGATACTCTTGCTGAAGGAGATGAGATCTTTACTGTGGTTCTCTCTTCTCCATCTGCTGATGCCATTCTTTCCTCCCCCTCTACAGCCACCATCATCATTGAGATCAATGACAATGCTGGGGGGCTGGTGTCCTTTGTCCTGCCAGGCCCAGTGGTGGTACAGGAAGACCAACAGACTAGTGGCTTTTTCATCATACGCCGCACAGTGGGAACCTTTGGGGACCTCACTGTAGAGTGGCAGATCATCAACAACGCTGATACTACTTTGGCCACATCTGATTTCCAGCTAGCACAAGGAAATCTGACTATCATCGACGGTGATATGGATGCATTGTTGACTATAACAGCACTGGATGATCATACCCCAGAAGTGTCTGAAAGCTTCACAGTGAAGCTAGTGAGAGTTGTGAGCTCATTTGGAGGTCTGAGTGATAGTGGAAGATTAGCCTCTCTGATTGTGGCTGATAGTGATGATGTGTATGGCTTGCTGGACTGGGCACAAGATAACTTGCTTTCAATAGTGGGCTCTGTAAGTAACCCCGTCAAGTTAAGCTTTAACTCTCTGTAACAAGTTAAGCCTTAACTCTCCATAAGTAGCCCCATCAAGTTAAGCCTCAACTCTCTGTAAGTAACCCCATCATTTACTCTATGTAAGTAGCCCCATCAAGTTAAGCCTTAACTCTCTGTAAGTAGCCCCATCAAGTTAAGCCTTAACTCTCTGTAAGTAACCCCATCAAGTTCAGCCTTAACTCTATGTAATTAACCCCATCAAGCTAAGCCTCAACTCTCTGTAAGTTACACCATCAAGTTAATCCTTAATTCTCTGTAAGTAGCCCCATCAAGTTAAGCCTTAACTATCTGTAAGTAATCCCATCAAGCTAAGCCTTAACTTTATATCACTGGCAATTTTGTGGCGCCTAATTTCATATTGATTGATTCCTGGAATACTAATCACCAGTTTAATTATTTAAAATCACCTCAATTCAAATTTTATTCACTCGACGTTTCGACTAGATGCTCTAGTCATTATTCCTGATGAAGACTAGAGCATCTAGTCGAAATGTCAAAAATTGAATTGAGAAGGTGATTTTAATGTTATAATGTCAACTGAAAGTTCATTGAGAGTTTAATTATTAGTCAAACCTTTGGTAGAAGTTGTCAAGGCAACATGCTTAAGCACACCTAAAATAAATATGTGTGTGCAGACACCCAGAGAGCTGAGACTTGCTGTGAACAGGACTGGGGATGCTGTTGGAATAGTATCTGTTGACTACAGTATCCTCTACCTACCTGCTGGTGGCATCGACCCCACCCCAGTGGATGCAAGCATGGCTCTAATCCTGTCAGGATCTGTACAGTTGCAGGGCAAACAGACTATCAGGAACTTCAGTGTTACAATAGATGATACTGCTTTTCTGGAGGCAGGTGGACAGTTTATGGCCACACTGGACAACGTCACAATTGTTGGTGGAGGTAAGCACATGTGGCCACACTGGACAATGTCAGAATTGTTGGTGAGGTAAGCACATGAAAGGAAAAAATAATATCAGAACCTGCTCCTGTCACACTTCCATGGAAGTGCTGTGGGTGTGGTAGCTATTCAAAAACAAACCCTAGGCAAAGCAAAGGAAGGAAAACAAAGAGCGTGTTTAAGGAGGGGAGAGAATTGCTGCAGGTATAACTTAGTGCTCTGGGGAGATGCAGGAATGTGTGGAAGTAAGAATAAATAATATAATAGTGTCTTCTAAACGTTTGTGGTGAATTGTAGCTGCCACACATGCTACCAAACATCGAGTGGTAGTTCAACTCTAGGGAAGTGGATATCTATGTAGAAAGCTTGTGTGTCTGTACGTCAGTTTATCCTCTACACACTAGAAAAATATCAGGAGAAAACCCCACCCGCTGTATATTATGATTTAGCATGATCTGGAGATGGGTTTTCAAAAAACAATTGGTTCCAAGATCCCGGAAGCTGCTATTACCAAAATGGCATGACACTTGTGATCATTGGTCATTTTATTTAGGGATATACCCACACATACGGTTGAAATGGTAGCTCACTAATTACACAGCATTGCAGCATAATCAGCGTAGTTGCATTTGAGCCCGCATAATGCAAGCAGTTAGTAACGAGGCTCCTCTAGCCATACTCGATTAGATTAGTTATTGAAATCTGACGGCACCAACCACCATCATTCTCAATGGGGCAAGGCTGCCTCTAGCTCTACTATTAGAAGAACACCTTAGTTACTTGCAATGGCTATTGTTATTTTTGATCAACAATGTTCCTTCCTGTACCTCTGGTGCAGATCCTGCTAGGATCCTCCCAGGAGGGTGTGTGTTAACCCCCGTTTGTTTGTCTGTTTGTTTGTTTGTTTGTTTGTTTGTTTGTTTGTTTGTTTGTCTGTCTGTTTGTTTGTTTGTTTGTTTGTCTCTCTGCTAAAAGGATTACACAAAAACTTACAAATGAATTTTCATGAAATTTTATAGATGGTTTAGGCATGGGCCAAGGACCAACATCATTCATGGTGACCCACATTGCTAGATGCCCTTGTAGATGGTTTAGGCATGGGCCAAGGACCAACGTCATTCATGGTGACCCACATTCTTATAGATGGTTTAGGCATGGGCCAAGGACAAATGTCATTCATGGTGACCCACATTGCTAGATGCCCTTATAGATGGTTTAGGCATGGGCCAAGGACCAACGTCATTCATGGTGACCCACATTCTTATAGATGGTTTAGGCATGGGCCAAGGACAAACGTCATTCATGGTGACCCACATTGCTAGATGCCCTTATAGATGGTTTAGGCATGGGCCAAGGACCAACGTCATTCATGGTGACCCACATTCTTATAGATGGTTTAGGCATGGGCCAAGGACAAACGTCATTTCATGGTGACCCACATTGCTAGATGCCCTTATAGGCATGAGCCAAGGACCAACTTCATTCATGCTGACCCACATTCTTATAGATGGTTTAGGCATGGGCCAAGGACCAACATCATTCATGGTGACCCACATTGCTAGATGCCCTTATAGATGGTTTAGGCATGGGCCAAGGACCTACGTCATTCATGGTGACCCACATTCTTATAGATGGTTTAGGCATGGGCCAAGGACCAACGTCATTCATGGTGACCCACATTGCTAGATGCCCTTATAGATGGTTTAGGCGCATGGGCCAAGGACCAACGTCATTCATGGTGACCCACATTCTTATAGATGGTTTCGGCATGGGCCAAGGACAAACGTCATTCATGGTGACCCACATTGCTAGATGCCCTTATAGATGGTTTAGGCATGGGCCAAGGACCAACGTCATTCATGGTGACCCACATTCTTATAGATGGTTTAGGCATGGGCCAAGGACCAACGTCATTCATGGTGACCCACATTGCTAGATGCCCTTATAGATGGTTTAGGCATGGGCCAAGGACCAACGTCATTCATGGTGACCCACATTCTTATAGATGGTTTAGGCATGGGCCAAGGACAAACGTCATTCATGGTGACCCACATTTCTAGATGCCCTTATAGATGGTTTAGGCATGGGCCAAGGACAAACGTCATTCATGGTGACCCACATTGCTCATAGATGGTTTAGGCATGGGCCAAGGACCAACGTCATTCATGGTGACCTAGATTCTTATAGATGGTTTAGGCATGGGCCAAGGACAAACGTCATTCATGGTGACCCACATTGCTAGATGCCCTCATAAATGGTTTAGGCATGGGCCAAGGACCAACGTCATTCATGGTGACCCACATTGCTTATAGATGATTTAGGCATGGGCCAAGGACCAACGTCACTCATGGTGACCCACATTGCTAGATGCCCTTATAGATGGTTTAGGCATGGGCCAAGGACCGATGTCATTCATGTTGACCCACATTGCTAGATGCTTGTAGATGGTTTAGGCATGGGCCAAGGACCGATGTCATTCATGGTCACCCACATTGCTAGATGCTTATAGATGGTTTAGGCATGGGGCAAGGACCAACGTCATTCATGGTCACCCACATTGCTAATGGTATTGTTGGCCATTTTGTTTAGGGATGTGCTTGCACATGTCTTTCGTGCTGGCAACATTATCTCACAAATTACGTATGTTTTTATATCTTCATCAATAACTCCGTCAAAAATTGCTGGAAATGGCGGAGGTTTATTATTATTGTTGTTGTTGCTGATGTTTTTAACAATTGCCATTCCTGTTATGTTGTTGTTGTTGTTGCTTTGCCATTGTTGTTATGTAGTAGTTGTATTGTTGTTATTGTTGTTGTATTGTGGTTGTTATTGTTGTTATAATTTTTGTTGTTGTTATTGTTGTTGTTATATTGTTGTTGTTATATTGTTGTTGTTATATTGTTGTTGTTGTAAATGGTTGTTTTTGTTTTATTTTCACCATTAACACCACATGACCACAAGATGGACATATAAGTCCCTTCAGCGCTACTTTAAGAACATGTTTGGTGTGTTTCTTTATATAGTGACTTTTCTCATTCAACCAACAAACTCTCCTCGTATTGGTCCACGTAACCGTGTGCTCCTACAAGTACCTGCAACAGCAACAAGTGGCCTCATCACATTTGCCACAGGTTCTACCAAGGTAACATTTTCTATGTGGTTATTGACAAGCAGGCAATTAGCTGCATGGTAATTATGACTCCTGAGCTGTTCATGATTCTACCATGCATCATATTAGGTTTCTGTGGCAGAGAGTGACAGTGCTATTACATTTCTGACCCTAAATGTTGAGCGTAGTGGGTCATTTGGCTTGGCCACTATCATATGGTCTGTGAGACCTCAGAGTGCAGGCCTGACTGACTTGGGCTCGAGTGCTGGAACAGTGGTCATACCTAATGGAGGAAACAGTGCCTCCTTCCAGATCCCCGTGCTGCCTGATGACCAGCCGGAACTAGATGAGACTTTCTCTGTCAGTCTTATAGCAGTCATGGAAGCCAATCAGATGATCTTCACAGAGCAGGTTAGTCGCACAAAGATAACACAATGAACTCTTCATTGGATGGAGGCTGCAGCAGCACACAGCAAATTTCAATCTTCATGAGTGCGGAGGAGAACTGTTACCAAATGCTGTGCACATTTATAAGCTAGAGTATTTCCTCAAATAGATGCATGCATTCTCATGAGCCACGTACAATTGGAGATGCACTCCATTCAAGAGTGCATTCTATTATCTCAACACATCTAATAGACATGTGCACACTTGCACAAGTATACCACAAATTCCCTGGATCTAATGAAAGAGAACTCAACACAAACAATTATTCGAGACTTTTCCATTCGGTGGCTAGCACTGATGCACATGCACACTCCACATATGCCAATGCAGTTCTATTAGTTTATTATGTGCAATATATAGGGTTAGGTGCACAATATATAGGGTTAGGTGAGCAATATATAGGGTTAGTTGAGCACCAATCTCAAAAAGGTGGCAATAACAAGTGTTCATGCTCTGACCATCATCCTTATTCTACTTGCATCTTCTTCATAGTCATTGCTGCTTGCTAAGGAAACGTCCTTTCACACCTTTGCTGTAGCTGCTGCAGCTCTTTCTACTACTTGCCCAAGCTTTATGCTGTCATCATATGACTTTCCTGGGCTTTATGCTGTCACCATGTGACTTTCCCGGGCTTTATGCTGTCACCATGTGACTTGCCCGGGCTTTATGCTGTCATCATATGACTTTCCTGGGCTTTATGCTGTCACCATGTGACTTTCCCGGGCTTTATGCTGTCACCATGTGACTTGCCCGGGCTTTATGCTGTCATCATGTGACTTTCCCGGGCTTTATGCTGTCACCGTGTGACCATCTGTCTTGACTGAAATGCCTTTATCACTTCAATGGTGACAGGTTACCAAGCTTTCTTCACCCACTGCAGACAGCATTTTCTCTGGAGCTTTCATACCTCCTGCCGGTGCACAGTCTAATTGAAAGTGTGTTCTATTTCTTTCGACAGTGCACATTCTATATGAGAGAAGAATGCATTGAAATATGCTACATAATGTCTTACTTTAATGTGAAGAAGAAGGCATGGTTACCTATTATAACGGTTGTTGGTTATATTCGCTCTGTGGTCGGTTTTTGTAAAACGGTGTAAGTATTTTGTGATATTCATTATATCATGTAAATGTGCACATATCAATCAACACATGTATGTGCATGCTCTACCCTTGATTCATATTGTGGATGTCTCTATTTGTTCCCTAGCATACTTCCATTGTGACAATTCTGGCCAATGATGACCCTTCAGGCATCTTCTCTATTAGCAATGCCACTCGTGGTCCCTTCTACCTGAATGAGGGCAACAACATTATCTTAACCGTCACTATTATACGCATCCGAGGTGCTCTTACCAACGAGCTTATACGCTATATGTTGATAGGAGAGGTTGGAGAAATAGCTGGTGGTCAAGGACTAGCAGATTTCCAACCTGGAGACAGAGAGGTTACAGTCACACTGCTTGTTATCGATGACAGCATCCCAGAACTGAACGAGACTTTTATGTTCACCATATCTGCTCTGGATTCCAGGATTCAACTAAGCATGCCCATCACAGTAGATATAACCATCCTTGCTAATGATCACTATGCAGGCTTATTTGCCTTCAATACCTCATCACTCACCTCCAATATAGGTTAGTAGCTATTCCAGGAGATTTCTGTATGGTTGAGAGTAATATCTCATTTATATTCATCTTAGTTGAACCAAGGTCAAGTAGTGCAGGTCTGGAATCCATAGCAACACTGGTAGTGGTGAGATGCGCAGGAACATTTGGCTCAGTGGACATAAGTTGGATGCTCACCAACCCATCCTCAGATATCCAAGAGGGAAGTGGAGTTGTATCTTTTAGTGAGGGACAACGGACTGCCTCCTTTGAGCTGTTGGCCACTCCAGATGATGTCCCTGAAGGACCAGAATCATTCACAGTGCAGCTCGGAGTATTAATGAGTGGGCAGGGCATGTTAGCTCCGACCTCCACTACAGCTACAGTCACAATACTGCAAAATGATGACCCCATTTCCTTTAATGGTAGTGTCTTAGAAGTTCAAGAAGGGGACACTGGCACCTTCTCTATTATAAGAGTAGGGCCGGCTAATGGCAAGTAGCTGATAATATTGGCTGGTTACATTTTAATATTTGCTGCATGGATTGTTTTTAATTTTAATTTTTTTAAATTTCCATGTTCTAGATATGGCTGAAGTAGAGTTTGAAGTGGTGTACAATGGTACCTCACCAGGTGATGTGCAGATAACTCCCTCCAGAGGTGTTGTGGAGTTGGTTGCAGGGCAGGTACAAGCTAGCCTATCAGTGGCAGTGCTGGATGACAGCGTGCCCGAGGTGGAGGAGCTGCTGGGTTTTCGTCTGATCTCTACCACTGGAGACACAGTCTTGGGGAGCTCTGTTGCTGCCACTCTCATCATACCTCCAAATGATGCCCCCAATGGCATTTTCTCTTTCTCTGTAGATTCTCTGATGGTAGACATAGAGGAAGGACAAACTATAGAACTAATGTAAGGCCCTATCTCATTTTACTTTACAACACATGAATGATTAATCCCATTTAACTCTTCTCTTGTCTGTGATGTTGATATTGTTCACTTTTTTTTTTGCTATGCAGAGTTACTAGAGATGGTGGTAGCTTTGGCTCCTTCAGTCTGTATTGGACAATCTACTCAGTGACTTCTGGGACGCGTTCTTCTGCAGATGTTTTGGATGTCACTCCACAAATAGGCATCCTAAACTTTGGCCCAGCTGTTCTAAATCAAGCCATATCTCTTAGAATCTTAGATGATAGTATTCCAGAGCTGGCAGAGTTGCTGGAAGTTGAACTTTCCTTCCCTACTGTCCAGGTCACAACTCATAGTAGAGCAAGACTAGGCAATAACACTGTGGCTACTGTGGTGATTGGTGATAGTGATGAGCCTCATGGAGTGTTAGTGGTGACTGCTGAAAGCTCCATGCTTGTCATAGCCGAAGATATTCCTCCTGACAACACAGTCTTGGGAACTGCAGGAGTACAAATAAGCAGAGCATTTGGGACCATTGGCAATGTTCTAGTTCTGTGGGAGGTATTACCTCTAGCAGATAGCACATTACCTCAGTATATAGACTTGTTGTTCTTTGGTAAGGCTGGACTGGAAGTCACTACTGCCATTCGTCGGCCCAACACAGGCACTACTGCACTTAGGTTCTCTGGCCAGGCTGGCTCTGTGGTCACTGTCCCGATGATGTTCCAGCCCTCTAACACAAACAATGGCTTCACCATCAGGTAGTTACTTTTTGTAGCTCGAGTTTAGAGTGATTTGAGTAATACTAATTCTTGATTTGGGGTCAGAGTCTTATTGTAGGGGACAATATTTGTCTCAAACTATTCACTTGACATATAAGCATACTGAATTCTGCTTGTTACAGACCTACCAAACTAGCTATTATATTTTATACTGTTGATATTTCTAGTATGTGGCTCCAGCCTTCCTCAACTGTTAATGGAGCACTGCTAGCAAAGTCAGCAGAATCTGGCATCATTTACAGCTTGAATCTTGTCTCTGATGAGAGTAACTTTCTTATTCAATTCTCCTACCAGCAAAGTGTTGCAGGACAGATCTTGGGTATCGGTACTGCAGAGGTGTCTGTCCTGAAATCTTCATTCACTGATGGAAATTGGCATTCGTTGGTGGTGATCGTCACTGGAGAGAGAGTTCTCTTTTATGCAGATAACAACTTGATAGCCTCCAGGTATAATGTTCATAGTTTAGATTGCTTTGTCCTCAGACAGATATTTGTAAGTAATGCAGAAGCTCCAAAGTCATATCTACTGTATAATAAAATGATCTCCTGTTTGTTGTAGAGTTCTGCATTTGTTTGAGCTTATGCATGAGCAGGGAGTTCTGACAGTTGGGGGGGAGACAAATATCAACTTCTATGCAGGAGATTTGCAGGATGTCCGTATTTACTCGGGAGAACTTCAACTCAGGTAATTTAGTGGTAGTTTTCACTGTTCATATTCCATACATGTACATGTTAATCTGAGGAGCTATTGTTCATACTCCATACATGCACATGTTAATCTGAGGAGCTATTGTTCATACTCCATACATGCACATGTTAATCTGAGGAGCTATTGTTCATACTCCATACATGCACATGTTAATCTGAGGAGCTATTGTTCATACTCCATACATGCACATGTTAATCTGAGGAGCTATTGTTCATATTCCATACATGCACATGTTAATCTGAGGAGCTCACTGTTCATACTCCATACATGCACATGTTAATCTGAGGAGCTCACTGTTCATACTCCATACATGCACATGTTAATCTGAGGAGCTATTATTCATACTCCATACATGCACATGTTAATCTGAGGAGCTCACTGTTCATACTCCATACATGCACATGTTAATCTGAGGAGCTATTGTTCATACTCCATACATGCACATGTTAATCTGAGGAGCTTTTGTTGTTAGAGAAATGGTGAGATATGAATACTGTAACTTTATATATTTTTAGCCAAATTGAGGTAGTGTCCACTGAGCCTGCAGTTCTCTCACTGACTCCCATCTCGGGTTACATCAGCTTTGCATCAGGAACAAGCATGGCTACCATCTCTGTCATGTCAGTTGATGACTTAATCCCAGAACCAAGTGAGACGCTGGTTCTCTCTCTGGCCAATGTCGATGGAGGGGCTAGATTTGGGTCTCAAGACAGTGCCATCATAACTGTATTGAAAAGTGACTCCAGTAATGGTGTGTTTGGTTTTGGCTCTGTGCCCCTTGCTATTAGCATTGACGAGAAGGTGGGCATGGTCACACTATCTGTAAATCGATCCAAGGGCAATTTTGGTGGTGTTGAGGTGACGTGGGAGGTGCGAGCAGAGGGCAGGGAGACAACAGCTCTGCAAGATTTTGACCCAGTTATTGGGCGAGTGGTGTTCGAAGAAGGCGAGCAGCAGCGAGAGTTCACCATCAGACCTCTCGATGACATGCAGCCAGAGTTGAGTGAGATCTTTGTCATCATCCTGACCTCTGCTGTTGCCAATGACAATCAAACAAGCTCGACCACTACAAGTGGTGCAAGTATTGATGATGCACGTTCTAGATTCTTCTTTACGGTTATGGAGAACGACTTTCCTTATGGCGTACTTCAGTTTTCTGGGTCCTCTTTCATCCCAACTCCTCCCATCTCCCTTGCAACCACCATGCCTGAGCTAACTGTGGAGGAGTCCGATGGTGCCGTGAGAGTATATGTGGTGAGGGCACAGGGAGTGGTAGGCAATGTCAGCTGCGAGTTCTTCACTAGAGATGACACAGCCACCAAACTGGGCTTGATGCCAGACTACATATCTACAGCTGGCAAACTCGACTTTCTTGAAGGAGTGCAAGTGCTGAGTTTTGATATCACATTAGTGGATGATTCAGATCCTGAGCTGGCCAAGACCTTCTTTGTTAATCTCACAAATCCTCAGGGAGGTGTGTTTTTCTATGTCATGCAAAATGTCACTCAGCTATATACATTAACTAAATGTGGTATACACAGTGACACTAGTTGGTCTAAATGAGCGCTATATATGGGTAGGTATTTACTTCATGAGGTCTACTTTAAACATGAGCACTATATATGTGTAGGTATTTACTTCATGAGGTCTACTTTAAACATGAGCACTATATATGGGTAGGTATTTACTTCATGAGGTCTACTTTAAACATGAGCACTATATATGTGTAGGTATTTACTTCATGAGGTCTACTTTAAACATGAGCACTATATATGGGCTTCATGAGGTCTACTGTGGTTTCTGATTTGGCATAATTATTTCTGTAGACTTAATTACACCTGCATGCTTTGCAGACTCTGGTGAGCCTGGTCTTGCTATAGGCCAGTCCATGGCCATAACTATCCTGCCAAGTGATAATGCTTTCGGGCGTTTCAGTTTCTCTGAGGATTCTCTTTCTTTTGTGGTCATTGAACAACCCGAGGGGACTCCAGTGACACTTACAGTGGTCAGGGATGAGGGGAAGTTCGAAACAGTCACTGTGTTTTGGTTGGTAAGTCGACTAGCAGGACAAGTATCCTCAGCAGACATTACACCAACATCAGGACAACTAGTGTTTGCAGAGCAACAGAGCCAGCAGCAATTCACCATCACAGTGAATGATGATCGAGTAAGTGGAGTATGGATTATCCTTATGCGTATATTACCATTTTTTCTTTGGATAGAGTGAGTTCTTCTCCGAAATTGTCATAGTGTTTTTTTAGGATATCTTGTATTTCGGCACTAAATGATTCAGATGTTTACAAACAAGCAATGGATGATTATTAAAACAAGTAGAAAACCTTTATCTTGATGGATCCTTCTAAAATGATGTCTCCCCATGAATTATGCTAAGTGGCTGTGTTAGGAGTGGTGTTTGTTATTTCCCTGGCATTCTCAGGTTGCTGAACTGGAGGAAGTGTTCACAGTGACGCTGCTAAATGCTAGTGTTGGTGCCAGCATTGGGGCTCTGGCTGCTTCCACTATCACAGTTAAAGCTAGCGACCACCCGTATGGTTTGTTTGCATTCTCCTCCACTTATCGTCCATTTGAGGTGGAAATGGAGTCAGGCAGGATTGAAGTGGTGGTCACTAGAGAGTTTGGCTCTCTTGGTCAAGTCATGGTGGACATTCAAGTCTTGCCCACTGATGAAGCAACCATGCTTGTACCTGGTAGTGAGGAGCTTTTGACCAACAAGTAAGTATGACAATATCTTATGGCATTTATGATCAGACAATCTTGACCTACTGCAAGTTACGTGCTTGGACCTCACAAGTTTACCTGTTTTATATCTTCTCTGCATTTCCATCTTCATGTTTACCATTTCATTTGATCCAATTATAAGAACCACCAATCCATCATCCTGATATGTTATGTGTGAATGAAAATAGAATATTAGTATTTATTTATAGAAGGTAGTGTGCTGGAGCTATATGTGGAAATAATATGGTGATTTAGACTTCTTGTGATGATGTGAACTATTATTGCAAGGATTAAAGACTTACTCCCAGGATGAATTATTGGAGAAATTAATGATTTCAAATGGGTGCTATAATGTATAATATTCTATTAGCCTTTAATGTAAAAGGTCATTGAAATATGAAAAGTTGTTGCATAGTTTGGTACATAACTTCCCCCCCCCCCCCCCCCCCCCCCCCACCCCCTAAACAGGAAATTGGCTACAAATACAGAAGATTATGGTGCCATGAATGTTACTTTGACCTTTGAAAATGGAGAAACATCACAGTCCTTCTACATCAATATCATAGCTGATGCCATCCCAGAGATTGATGAATACTTCTTTGCTGTCATTACTAGAGTTGAACTGAATAAGAACTCTCTGACATCTGTGGATTCTAGTGTTCTTCCACTCATTGCCCCTGACAATAACAGTGTAGCTATCTTTATCATCACAGAGAATGATGATGCCAGGGGGTTGGTGCAGCTCCTGCAACCTACTTTCAGTGTGGTAGAGCCTTCTCACGGTTCTATCTTGGTCCAGAGGTCCAAAGGATTGTTTGGCAATATCACAGTTCGGTGGCAGGCAATTCCTGGAAAGGCAAGCTTATCTGATTTCTCACCATCTGGAGGTTTGGTTATTCTTCCTGATGGAGTCAGTATTGTAACTCTGCCTCTAGTCATATTAAATGACAATGTCCCGGAGTTTCCAGAAGAATTCACCGTGGAACTACTGAGTGTCAGTGGAGGAGGACGCCTTGGCCCAATTAGAAGTTCCTCTGTCATTATACAATCAAATGACAATCCTAATGGAGTACTTGGTGAAAATATGTATTGATAAGTCGAAGATGTATATTTTTTTAATTAACATTATTTTTTTAAAGATTTTGCAAGTGGTAGTCAGCAGTTGTCAGTGGAGGAACCAGAAGATGGCAACCCAGCCAGAGCTATCACCCTCATAGTTCATAGGTCAGGAGGAACACAGGGTGTGGTATCTGTCTCATGGAGGGTGACTAGCAGCAGTGGTGAGTTATCCATACATAACATAACTTGAGAGTTTTAGGGTAATGACCGTACTTTCCAGGATATATATCAGTAGTAGCTACAAACAATTAGGTGGCTGTGAGCTATGCCATGAATGGCCAATAGTTAACTAATAAGTGCCGCACTGCAGGTATTCTATACCTACTCCACTAGCAAAGACCAACTAATAAGTGCCACACTGCAAGTATTCTATGACTAGCAAAGACTAACTAATAAGTGCCGCACTGCAAGTATTCTATGACTAGCAAAGACTAACTAATAAGTGCCACACTGCAGGTGTTCTATGATGCATTGACTATTGCGTCAAGATTATCCATACGTAGCACTACCAAACATGACATTCCCCCTCATTTCTTCACCATTTACACCTCCCTAGAATATTGAAGGCTGCTGTGTGTCTGGACATTAGTCGTGATTGTTTTCTACTGTAGGAGATGCAAGTTCTGACATGCTCCCTGTGGCTGGTACTCTGCAGTTCATCACAGCGGCTACCCAACAGTCTTTCATCCTCTCTGTTCTTCCTGACATGGTGCCGGAACTGAATGAAGTAAGTATAACCACTCCCCCTCATGTCACATGTCAGGGAGTCCCTCAACCCCTATTTCAAAATGCAGACAGACACCAAAAGCAAAGCTCATCTTAGCTAAAAAACTCACTTGACAGCTTCTTAGCATCCGAGATGCTCTAGATTAGGACTATCCAAGAGGTCGATAAATGCCTTGGGGTTGAAAGGGGGGTGATGAGCAGAAAATGGGGTCGTTAGCTAAGATTAAAGCTGGGCACTGAACATGCAGGGCAGAGTTAGTGATTGCCTCAATCAGGAAAAAACCCACTTAAGCTTGGACTTGAGTTTGAAAAACTTCAACGCCATCTTCCCTAAGGCAAAGCGGCTTGGACTTGAGTTTGAAAAACTTCAACGCCACCTTCCCTAAGGCAAAGCGGTATGTTGGCTATGAGATTCAGTAAACAGTTACACTTTAGTGACCGTTTGGAGTTAGTCTTAAAGGCTATCTACAATGTTAGGCAATGTTTAGCTAACTATCGACTTTTGTGACGCTCCTTTTTCTATAGAAACATGCAGAGATGGAGTGTATAAACTTTACCTGAGCTTAAGGAAGCTCCTTACTAACATGACGCCAAGCTCTAGCAATGAAGGTAGGAAAAAGCCATATAATTTTGTGCGCAAATAATTTTCAATGAGTAGCTAACTAGCTTAGATAGAGCACTAGAGCTTATGCATACTAATAATGGATTATTATAAGCATCGTCCTATTTTCTAGAAGACCAATACTGCCTATTTAGTGGACGTCTGCACTCGTATTATTATTGATGCCAATTAATGATTAACCGTGATGACGGCAATTGCAGTTATTCATTAATTAATGAAGTCGTTAACTTTTTAACTCTGCCGACCTTTGCTAATGACCTTATAAATTTGGTATGATAATACCAAATTTGCCACATGAACAGTGCGTGATCATGCGCAAGGTGTGACCAAAACTTTTAAAAAATGTTTTTTATGTATAAAAAAAAAAGAAGCCAATAACCATGACAACAACAACAAAGTCAAGGAGGCGGAGCTATGTGCCCATCAATACTTTAATGGTAAAAACATATAAGGATTATGGTATTTGGCCTGAATTCAAAATATTAGGTCATTTTTAATAAGAATTTTAATAAAAGCAAAAAGAAGGCTGGTAAAAGTTTAATTTTTTTTATTTATCAATATGCGAGTTAATTTATTTTTATGTGTTTATGACTTTATGTTATATTGTTAAAGTTTGATGTGGGGGTCAATGAGGGGTCAAGGATTCCATGAAGGGGTCCGATAGTCTATCAAGTTTGCCTACCCCTGATCTAGATGGTAGGGGTCCTAGAGTAGATGCTCTAGATTGGGGGGGGGGGGGGGGGGGGGGGGGGGTCCTAGATGCTCTAGATGGTGTGTGTCCTAGATGCTCTAGATGGTGGGGGTCATAGATGCTCTAGATGGTGGGGATCCTAGATGCTCTAGATGGTGGGGGTCCTAGATGCTCTAGATAGTGGGGGTCCTAGATGCTCTAGATGGTGTGTGTCCTAGATGCTCTAGATGGTGTGTATCCTAGATGCTCTAGATGGTGGGGATCCTAGATGCTCTAGATGGTGGGGGTCCTAGATGCTCTAGATAGTGGGGGTCCGGGTCCTAGATGCTCTAGATGGTGTGTGTCCTAGATGCTCTAGATGGTGGGGATCCTAGATGCTCTAGATGGTGGGGGTCCTAGATGCTCTAGATGGTGGGGATCCTAGATGCTCTAGATGGTGGGGGTCCTAGATGCTCTAGATGGTGGGGGTCCTAGATGCTCTAGATAGTGGGGGTCCTAGATGCTCTAGATGGTGGGGGTCCTAGATGCTCTAGATGGTTGGGGTCCTAGATGCTCTAGATAGTGTGTGTCCTAGATGCTCTAGATGGTGTGTGTCCTAGATGCTCTAGATGGTGTGGGTCCTAGATGCTCTAGATGGTGGGGTTCCTAGATGCTCTAGATGGTGGGGATCCTAGATGCTCTAGATGGTGGGGATCCTAGATGCTCTAGATGGTGGGTGTCCTAGATGCTCTAGAATCTAGATGGTGTGGGTCCTAGATGCTCTAGATGGTGTGTGTCCTAGATGCTCTAGATGGTGGGGGTCCTAGATGCTCTAGATGGTGTGTGTCCTAGATGCTCTAGATGGGGTGGTCCTAGATGCTCTAGATGGTGTGTGTCCTAGATGCTCTAGATGGTTGGGGTCCTAGATGCTCTAGATGGTGGGGTCCTGCTCTAGATGGTGGGTCCTAGATGCTCTAGATGGTGGGGGTCCTAGATGCTCTAGATAGTGGGGATCCTAGATGCTCTAGATGGTGGGGATCCTAGATGCTCTAGATGGTGGATGTCCTAGATGCTCTAGAATCTAGATGGTGGAGGTCCTAGATGCTCTAGATGGTGGGTGTCCTAGATGCTCTAGATAGTGGGGGTCCTAGATGCTCTAGATAGTGGGAGTCCTAGATGTTCTAGAGGTGATTCCAGCACCAAAAGGTTTCCAGCATGCCTTGAATCTGGTCAACCAGAAGCCTGAAATTTGTCTTCAAGATCACGTTTCCTCCACACAGAACTTTCATAAGTCCATTCAATGATAATTTTACTAGCACAAGACTGCAAATTATCCACTGCACTGCCTGAGATGAGTAAAGATTGGTATCCCAATGAACAGAGCCTAGCTGAGCCGATAGAGCAACTGCTACACATATTTTGCTGCAAAGAAGTGGTCAGTAAGAAGCTTACAGACCTTCAACAAAAACTAGTGAACTGCTTGTGATTAGATGTATGAAGTTATAGCAGGGGCGGATCTAGACATTTTGACTAGGGGGGGTTGACTTGTTGACAGTGATTTTTTTGTATTGTCACCTTTAGCTCTTTTGAGTGTTTTTTTCAAATTTATTATGGTTAAAGAAAGTTTTAGTAAGTCATATACAATAAGTACAGCATCAATAATATTGTCAGTGGAAGTCATTACGCACCCAAAATAGACGAGCTAAACATTCTACTGGCATGTTTGTTCACAAATATTTATATCTGTTGAAGTTGGTACTATGCTGAATGACAGTCTGGATGTAAGCATAGTGTTTCGAAGGTAATTTTTTGTCTGCCGAAGAGTAGAGAAACTACGCTTTGCTTCACAACTGGTAATAGGTAATAGGACGCAAGCAACACACAAAAGGGTATAGAAATCTTCTCTGCGAATAGCACTAATTGCATTTAGCAAGCTGTTAGGAACTTCATCACCTGCATCCAATCTTCTTTGCAATAATTTCCATCTTGACATCTCATTTTGCAGCTGTACTGGAGAAGGAAGATGGCACTCCCATGTAAGCATGTGAGCGACTTCGGACACTGGGTCAAATTTATCAGTGACAGAAATGGCTGGAGTGAGAAGCAAAAGCTCAGCACAAATTCTGCTTTCCTTGTTGAACTGTGACTCCAGTTGACAGATGATGGTGTCAAGGAAAGGAATAGCTTTTATAGTATTCTTGAACAGAATCACCAGGATGGTTATTTCTATGGGCTTGCCTCTCCACTCTCCTTGGAAGAGTTACTTCTTCAATGTTAGTAAAGCACTTGCTTCTTTATACCACTGATCAAATACATTGTCAATATCAGCACGTCTACCCTCAGCATGGACGAAGACCCTCAGTCTAAAGGTGACAACCCTTTTCCAACTGTTACACCTGGAGTCAATAGTTTCATCCACTTGCTTATAGGCTTGATAGATATCTTGATTTCTCCTCTTCTGAAGCTTGACTGTTATTGGCTTTATTGATTCAAGAGCAAACATCACAGTTGTTAAACAAATAGC
The DNA here is from genome assembly GCA_028752905.1 of Cladorhizidae sp. MBARI D1340-BT2. Taxonomy (NCBI): domain Eukaryota; kingdom Metazoa; phylum Porifera; class Demospongiae; order Poecilosclerida; family Cladorhizidae; species Cladorhizidae sp. MBARI D1340-BT2. The sequence continues at coordinate 415,467 of JAQNBH010000015.1, read as the reverse complement.
ATGGCATGGAGTTTGCATAGTTCTTGAGCTTTAATACGTGTTTCCCTGTCCCAACTACAGTCATTGAAGGTAGATTCATCCACTCTCAAGTTCAGTAACATAGACTGATTCATAAGCAGCTGGGTTTAAGATTGCTTCATTCACACCTTATCAATCACTCAATACTTCACCAACACCTTTCAACAAACATGCCACATTCTCATGTCCTATGCATGTGTTGTGCATTTGCACAGAGTTTGAGTATAATTTAGTGGGTGTGGTTATATTCTTGAGGGGGGGTTCTGACCCCCCAAACCCCCCCCTAGATCCGCCACTGATATATATATATATATAATACAGACCTTCAACAAAAATTTGGTGAACTGCTTGTGATTAGATGTATGTAAGTATATATATATATATAATACAGACCTTCAACAAAAACTAGGTGAACTACTTGTGATTATAAGTATGCATGTCTTGTTTAATATTGCTACATTTGTTTGTTTGTTTCATTCTATTTCCTTTACTTTTTACTCCGTTAGCTTCTTTGTTTTTATTCTTGTTCTCTTGCCTATTTGTTGTTGTTGTTGTTATTTTATTTTTATTTTTTTACTTCCACAGGTGTTCACTGTAGAGCTGCTGAATGCCACAGGTGGTGTTAGCTTGGGAAGGTTCCCTGCCATCAAGGTCACTGTGCCTGCCAATGATGGGCCACATGGAGTGGTATCTTTAGCTTCACCACTTTTCACCACCTTTGAAGTGGGTGACAATGGAACATCCATAGCAATGCTAACAGTAACAAGGAGGTAAGTTACAGATAAGCTGGAAGGAATGGTGTGGTGCCATTTATGTCATTGTCTTTCATTCAGCATTGGGTTCTTTGGAGATGTCCGTGTGCTCTTCAATGTGCAGTCTGCTGATCCAGCCATACTTGCCATGGCCGATGGGACCCCAGCTCTTCTGTACTACACGGCCTCCATATCCAACTCCAGCCTGCCCTCCTCATCTTTGCTCCGATCACTCTTCTCTTCTCTCAGTGGCTGTGCCAGATCCTGTCTTTCTGACAGAGCTTGCCTATCTTTCTCTGTCCATGAAAACAGTGGTTTTTGCAATCTGTTTATAGACACACTGACACAAGAAAAGCCAGTTAACTCTGAGGGATTTGAATACTACCAAAAGCTTCAGGATGCTGTAAATACTGATGATTTTAGTTGGTTGCATATTCTTAATCTTTAAAAATTGTGCAGGTCCTGGTGTTCTATCAGTCGGTGGCTTCTGCTGGTAATGACTTTGTTGCTGTTGTTGGTCAGTTCATCATTATGCCTGATGGAGCTCAGGAGGCATCCTTGCCAGTCATCGTCATGGGAGACACTGTGGCAGAGCTCAATGAAAGCCTCATCGTCACACTGACCAATGTGCAGCTAAACTCTTCAACAGTATTCTTTACTGGAGATATAGCTACAAACACAGCACCCATCCTTGGTAACATCACAGAGTCCACACTCATAATCCTAGAGAATGATGCCCCCAGAGGAGAATTTATTCTAACAGCAGCTGATGGAAATGCAGAAGTGCATGAGGAGGAACTAGATGACTTCTCACTGGGTATAAGTCTCACAGTTACCAGAGAGAGAGGGAGCATAGGTCGTGTCTCCGTGACCTGGAGTGTGTCAGGAGGCACGGCAGAGGAAGGCCAAGATTTCATAGGTACATTTAGAGTGACCTCCAGTGATTACTCGAGTAGTAGTGACAACAGAAAATATTATCAAAAATAAACAATTTAATCAAGGCAGTCAGAGAAATGTGCAGTTGCCTTCACGACAACTGAGTATAAATATTGTGTGGCATACATGACAGTACAAACTCACCTCAACAAGGACCACAAATACTGACATACCTCCCCAGTACACCTTGCTATTATACACTAGGAAAAGACAGAAAGTTGTGTGTGTGTGCATGTAAGTGTGTGTGTGTGTGTGTACATGTAGATGTACACTTGTGCATGGTGTGGGCATGTGTTGTGAGGGTGTGTGTGTGCATGTAGATGTACGCTTGTGCATGGTGTGTGCATGTGTTGTGAGGGTGTGTGTGTGCATGTAGATGTACGCTTGTGCATGGTGTGTGCATGTGTTGTGAGGGTGTGTGTGTGCATGTAGATGTACACTTGTGCATGGTGTGTGCATGTGTTGTGAGGGTGTGTGTGTGCATGTAGATGTACGCTTGTGCATGGTGTGTGCATGTGTTGTGAGGGTGTGTGTGTGCATGTAGATGTACGCTTGTGCATGGTGTGTGCATGTGTTGTGAGGGTGTGTGTGTGCATGTAGATGTACACTTGTGCATGGTGTGTGCATGTGTTGTGAGGGTGTGTGTGTGCATGTAGATGTACGCTTGTGCATGGTGTGTGCATGTGTTGTGAGGGTGTGTGTGTGCATGTAGATGTACACTTGTGCATGGTGTGTGCATGTGTTGTGAGGGTGTGTGTGTGCATGTAGATGTACGCTTGTGCATGGTGTGTGCATGTGTTGTGAGGGTGTGTGTGTGCATGTAGGTGTACGCTTGTGCATGGTGTGTGCATGTGTTGTGAGGGTGTGTGTGTGCATGTAGATGTACACTTGTGCATGGTGTGTGCATGTGTTGTGAGGGTGTGTGTGTGCATGTAGATGTACACTTGTGCATGGTGTGTGCATGTGTTGTGAGGGTGTGTGTGTGCATGTAGGTGTACGCTTGTGCATGGTGTGTGCATGTGTTGTGAGGGTGTGTGTGTGCATGTAGATGTACACTTGTGCATGGTGTGTGCATGTGTTGTGAGGGTGTGTGTGTGCATGTAGGTGTACGCTTGTGCATGGTGTGTGCATGTGTTGTGAGGGTGTGTGTGTGCATGTAGGTGTACGCTTGTGCATGGTGTGTGCATGTGTTGTGAGGGTGTGTGTGTGCATGTAGGTGTACGCTTGTGCATGGTGTGTGCGTCTGTTGTGAGGGTGTGTGTGTGCATGTAGATGTACACTTGTGCATGGTGTGTGCATGTGTTGTGAGGGTGTGTGTGTGCATGTAGATGTACACTTGTGCATGGTGTGTGCATGTGTTGTGAGGGTGTGTGTGTGCATGTAGATGTACACTTGTGCATGGTGTGTGCATGTGTTGTGAGGGTGTGTGTGTGCATGTAGGTGTACACTTGTGCATGGTGTGTGCGTGTGTTGTGAGGTTGTTGAAATGTTATACCGGCCAATAAAAGTTAAGAGGAGGATTAATGGGGCTGGACTAGACATTGTAATAGGTTGAAGCTACTCGTGTGTGCGGCTGCTTATGGTGCATGTCAATTGTCTTGTACTATTAGGAACTGGAGCCACACTTGTGTTCGATGAAGGAGAAATGGAAGCAATGATATCACTGGTCATTTTAGCTGATGATATTCCTGAAGTAGATGAAACAGTGGTCATATCACTAAGCAACCCAACTAATGGGGCCTCTCTAGCTGCTGGTGGAGGAAGCAGAGTCACTGTCATCATCGATGCTAATGATGGTGTGGCTGGAGTCGTAGGTCTGACCCCACTCTCCAGGTCTGCTGTGGTAGCAGAAGGAGAAAGAACGGATTTTGAGCTGATGAGAACTTTGAGTGCCAAGGGCCAAGTTGAAGTAGACTGGACCATATCTGGAACTGGGGAGCCTGCATTGGAGTTTGGTAGCATTCGTGGTACAGCCACATTCCTGAATGTTAGTATAAATAGTACCTAGCTAGTAATTATATTCATATTATAGAAGTTCATCCTATATATATATACACTAAAAGTGGCCCAGTTATGAGGACCCCAGCATGCAGCTCATGACTACAGTTTTGTCTGATACAGGGAGAGAATACAACTACAATAGCAGTGACTGTGCTCGCTGATACAACTCCTGAGCTAGCAGAGCGCTACACTCTAACATTGAACGCCATCAGGACTCTCAGTGACTCCATATCTTCTAGATCTGGAGCAGCCACGCTTGACCCTCAGGCAGCCACTGCCACTATCACCATCAGAGCCAGCAATAACCCACATGGTCAAATAGACTTCCAAGCAAGCTCTCTCTCCATCACCACTGGAGAGGGTCAGAGTCCACAGCTTACCATCATCAGACAGTTTGGGACATTTGGTAAGACTCGCCTCTCATCTCAGCAAGCTGTATTTTTACTTGATGAAGTCATCTAGTTTAGCTAACTCAGAACCTTTGCTTGAGTGAATGGTTTAAGCTAGAGTTTGAAAGTGTTCAAGTGTTCCATAACATTTCCTGCCTCTATTTCATGCTGCAGGAGTCATTGATATCACCTACATTGCCGAGAATGTTAGTGGGAGTGGTTTGGGGTCTGAAATCAATCCAGCGAGTGATGGCATGGACTTCATTTCTGAGCAGCGTACGGTGAGGCTGGAGGATGGACAGCAATCAACAGTTATCAGTATTCAGATCATTGATGTAAGTATAATTCATCAAGTGATGTCCATAGTTCTGAATGTTGGCGTAGTTAATACCATCAGATCATTGATGTAAGTATAATTCATCAAGTGATGTCCATAGTTCTGAATGTTGGGCGTAGTTAATACCATCAGATCATTGATGTAAGTATAATTCATCAAGTGATGTCCATAGTTCTGAATGTTGGGCGTAGTTAATACCATCAGATCATTGATGTAAGTATAATTCATCAAGTGATGTCCATAGTTCTGAATGTTGGGTAGTTAATACCATCAGATCATTGATGTAAGTATAATTCATCAAGTGATGTCCATAGTTCTGAATGTTGGGTGTAGTTAATACCATCAGATCATTAATGTAAGTATAATTCATCAAGTGATGTCCATAGTTCTGAATGTTGGGTGTAGTTAATACCATCAGATCATTGATGTAAGTATAATTCATCGAGTGATGTCCATAGTTCTGAATGTTGGGCGTAGTTAATACCATCAGATCATTGATGTAAGTATAATTCATCGAGTGATGTCCATAGTTCTGAATGTTGGGCGTAGTTAATACCATCAGATCATTGATGTAAGTATAATTCATCGAGTGATGTCCATAGTTCTGAATGTTGGGTGTAGTTAATACCATCAGATCATTGATGTAAGTATAATTCATCGAGTGATGTCCATAGTTCTGAATGTTGGTTGTAGTTAATACCATCAGATCATTGATGTAAGTATAATTCATCGAGTGATGTCCATAGTTCTGAATGTTGGGCGTAGTTAATACCATCAGATCATTGATGTAAGTATAATTCATCGAGTGATGTCCATAGTTCTGAATGTTGGGCGTAGTTAATACCATCAGATCATTGATGTAAGTATAATTCATCGAGTGATGTCCATAGTTCTGAATGTTGGGCGTAGTTAATACCATCAGATCATTGATGTAAGTATAATTCATCGAGTGATGTCCATAGTTCTGAATGTTGGGCGTAGTTAATACCATCAGATCATTGATGTAAGTATAATTCATCGAGTGATGTCCATAGTTCTGAATGTTGGGCGTAGTTAATACCATCAGATCATTGATGTAAGTATAATTCATCGAGTGATGTCCATAGTTCTGAATGTTGGGCGTAGTTAATACCATCAGATCATTGATGTAAGTATAATTCATCGAGTGATGTCCATAGTTCTGAATGTTGGGCGTAGTTAATACCATCAGATCATTGATCTGAGTATAATTCATCGAGTGATGTCCATAGTTCTGAATGTTGGGCGTAGTTAATACCATCAGATCATTGATGTGAGTATAATTCATCAATTGATGTCCATAGTTCTGAATGTTGGGTGTAGTTAATACCATCAGATCATTGATGTGAGTATAATTCATCAAGTGATGTCCATAGTTCTGAATATTGGGTGTAGTTAATACCATCAGATCATTGATGTAAGTATAATTCATCAAGTAATGTCCATAGTTCTGAATGTTGGCGTAGTTAATACCAAATTCTACATGAGCATGTACTTTTAGCTGATCTCAACTGCATGTGAATTTCACATTTGACTGATCAATGACAATTGGTGAAACAAATCTGAATAATCTAGGATTCAGATGCAGAAGTGGCAGAGGTACTATTTGTGTATCTAACATCAGTTAATCTTGTTGGAGGTGCAGAGAACAGAATTCCCCCCAGCCTGGGTATGAATGTGGCAGCACAAATCACCATCCTTCCCAATGACAGCCCACAAGGCATCATCACCTTCATCCAGCAATCTTACTTTGTGAGAGAAAATGTTGGATCTGTGGACATAGCGATACGCAGGGAGCAAGGCACTGTTGGGACAGTGTCTGCTGTCTACTTCACCATCAATCAGCAAGCACTCAACAATGTCGATTACCTAGTAGAGCCTCTTGATGAAGTTGCATTTGTGGTGGGGCAATCTGAGCGTAACATCAGCGTGTCCATTGTGAATGACTTGCTGCCAGAAATAGAGGAAACATTTTGCATAGCCCTGAGGCTTCCAATGTTTGGTGCCATCATTGGAAGGATAAACAGAAGTAAGCTAGTGGTCAATATTTTCACCCTTTTTCTTCCTTGCTATCTTAACCTTGTTCTTCCAGCATGCATTACTATTCTGCCCAATGATGATGCATATGGAAGCTTCAGCTTCAGTCTAGACTCACTGCAGATAATCCTTCAGGAGACGCAGGGAACTGCTACATCCAGTAATGGTATGTGTGTAGACTATATAATAATTGTATTTGCTCTCATCTCCCACCATCACAACAATTCTGTGTGTGTTTGATTTACATGCCTTATCATTCACAGTGGCTGAACTGCATGTGGTGAGAAGTGGAGGTTCATTTGGGTCGGTGACAGTTCCTTTTGTAGTAGAGGCTGTAGGCTCAGCTGGTTCTGAGCTCGCTGATCTCTCACCAGTTAGAGGAGCTCTTCTGTTCCTGCCAAAGGAGCTGTTTAAGGTGAGAACAAGGATTCAGCTATATATATACTATAACATATATATCTATAGTGATATATATATTGATGATGATATATTTTTGCCAGGTCCTTCAGATTGAAGCTGTTACTGATACTATTCCAGAGCTAGCTGAGTTCTTCTCTGTCTCCCTTCTCCCTTCCAATATTCTTGGCCACCTCTCAGACAACAACACAATGGCCAGTATAGAGGTGGTTGCCAACCAAGATCCTCATGGAGTGTTCCAACTTAATCTTGTAAGAGAACCACTAGTTGGGAGCAGATTACTTGTGGAGGAAGACATGGGATATATTGATTTTGAAGTTACTAGAAGTGGTGGAACCTTTGGAGAAGTTCTGCTCACTCTGGAGACTATATCTAGAACAGCCACTTTTGCCGATGGTTAGTAATACCAAAAGTTAAAGCTAATCAAGCACCTGTACCAGGGCATACCAAATCATTCACAACAATATTTCTCAGGTCAAGTGTTGAATGCTGCTACCAGTCAAGCATTGTACATCTCTCCAGCTAATATATGGTTCTCCTTTCTTCGTAGCACTGAGGAAGTGTATGCTATCTTAGGGACTAGCATGGAAGTGTTACTGTATGGGTGGAGAGGTGTGTTCACTGTGATTCAGACATTGGCCGGCAGTGGGGTAGCAGGTGTGACCCATTTCTCTCCCACATTGGGGGAAGATGTCTTGGTTGTGGCTAATGGAGGTAGTGAAGGAAACAGAGAGATAATGTCGTATGTGTACACACTAGGCAACACTGAGGAACTCACAGTGGTAAGACTTTTATATATGTATCGCATTTGTGATTTTTGAAGTTCAGTATGAATTACTGCTTATCTATCAGGTTCAAGCTTTGCCAACAGCTGGAGCATCTGATGTGACATCATTCCAGTCTTTGTCTGAGTGGCACGTGGTCGTAGCCAACAGTGAAGACAATGCAGGAAATCCTAATGTGTACTCAGTGGTATATCGCTGGAATGGGACTATGCTACTAAAGACTCAAATGCTGGCAACAATTGGAGCATCAGCTCTGGAGATATTCACTATCAACAATACTTTGTATTTGGCTGTGACTAGCTTGACAGACACAAGGTAAAACCCACAGGTTGGAGTATTTGTGATGATGGGGTATTATGTTGCTGTGTAGGTCTCAGGTTTTCCTATGGAGGAACGGCCATTTTAGACTTGACCACACATTTCACACTGAGAGGGCTACTGACATCATCTTCCTGTCACTGGGACCTTTCTTGATAGTTACCTCGAATATTAGTGGGGTGGCTGTCCTGATGAGGGAAGAAACTGGAAACTTTGTTACTAGCAACTCACTGTCCAGGCAAGCAGCTATCAAGGTAGAGAGACTTGGTGACAGAGAAGGAACTACTTTTGTGGTCACTTTCTCTGTGGCTCCTGCTCAGATGTTCCTCATCGATGCAAGTACTTCTACAGCCAATGAGCTTATGGTAGGCTATGCTATAGTGTTTGTGGTTCATTATGTAGGTGTGTCTGCACACACGCACGCACACACCACACAACACACTACACACCATGCATGCACACACCACACACCACACACCACACACCACACACAGATATACTATATCATATAATATTTGCTTCATTGGAGACTCGTTGCGTGAGTAGCTGGTTTTGCATTATCAGGTGATTTGGTTAATGACCACATAGTCTATACTCTATAGAGACAGGTGGACTGTTTTATATGCTCTAGTTTCAACTTAGCTCTTGGTGTTTTTCCAGAACTGGGATCATGAATAATTCATGAGTCAGCCAGTTAAGCTTACTGCTTTTGTCTGAGGAATGTGATCCATTCCTCTGCCAGGAACTTTGTGGACGTTCACTAAATTCCCTTATAACTATCAAAATATCTATGCCAGAGACTTTGTGGAACTCTGATTCCCAATTATCAAAATATCTATGCCAGGAACTTGTGGACATCTACCTTCATTAGATTCATAATTATTTTTAATCATCTTTTATTAAAGAATTAGGTAAATTTATTCACTCTTTACTAGAGCTAAGGCTCTAGTTTTTGAGCATGTATTTTTGTTGTTGTAAATTTTGTGAAAATTCTCGTAGAAAGTGTTTTAGGCTGAAATTTATAGAGTAAAGGGAGACCAAAGACTTCTTCTTCAGCTGAGCAAGCATAGCAGTAAAGGGAAGACCAGAGACTTGCTCTTCAGGTGTGCAGGCATAGCAGTAAAGGGAAGACCAGAGACTTGTTCTTCAGCTGAGCAAGCATAGCAGTAAAGGGAAGACCAGAGACTTGTTCTTCAGGTGTGCAAGCATAGCAGTAAAGGGAAGACCAGAGACTTGTTCTTCAGCTGAGCAAGCATAGCAGTAAAGGGAAGACCAGAGACTTGTTCTTCAGGTGAGCAAGCATAGCAGTAAAGTGAAGACCAGAGACTTGTTCTTCAGGTGAGCAAGCATAGCAGTAAAGGGAAGACCAGAGACTTGTTCTTCAGGTGTGCAAGCATAGCAGTAAAGGGAAGACCAGAGACTTGTTCTTCAGCTGAGCAAGCATAGCAGTAAAGGGAAGACCAGAGACTTGTTCTTCAGGTGAGCAAGCATAGCAGTAAAGGGAAGACCAGAGACTTGTTCTTCAGGTGTGCAAGCATAGCAGTAAAGGGAAGACCAGAGACTTGTTCTTCAGGTGAGCAAGCATAGCAGTAAAGGGAAGACCAGAGACTTGTTCTTCAGGTGTGCAAGCATATTTATGTTACCTGGCATGCAAAAATGTCCATGACCATAAGGATCTTCTTCCTGTGAGAAGTTCATATTATTATGAGTGTGTGGGTGGTTGGCATGGATAAACATATTATTATTTGCAAGATGAAGTATAATGGCTTGTCAGTAATGGAGTATCACTTTAGCCATCAGTAAGGTGGAGATAAGCTTGTCTCGAGGCTTGTGGCACTGTCTAGAAAATAGGCATTCCAGATTTTTTATTTGTCTATTTTCAGAGTGTGTCTTTGCCCGTTTCCCGGCATGTCTACCCAATTATATTCCCATCTGGAGACACCTTCTTGGCAGCTGCTGGCACTTCTCTCAATGCTTCTATCATTTATGAAGTCACTGGAGTAGAGCCAAGCTCGAATGACTTCTACCACAGGTGGTTATTCATATTAGTGCACATGCATGAGAGGGTTATACATGATTGGTCATTCCCATTCCAGAAACATCACCTTGATGTTCCGACCTGGAGAGGCGCACCTCATGCTTTCCATTGCTATTTTGAATGATGCTTTGCCTGAAGTGGATGAAGAATTTCAGGTTGCTCTCAGAGGTCCATCAGGTGGGGCTAGACTGGGAGCACAGGAATCAGTGGAAGTGGTCATTCAGAGCAATGATGATGCACATGGAGTGGTTGGGTTTGCTAACGACTCTTTGTCTATTGTGGTGGTGGAGACCAGCGCTGATGTTATAGTTGTTGTGATGGTGGAAAGAAGTTCTGGTACCTTCAGCCAAGTTGCTGTTGGTTGGGAGTTGGCTGGTGTCCATGCTGCGGGGGAGATTTCACCTTCTGCTGGACAGGTAAGCGTAGTTAAAATGATTCCGAAGGATTTTAGTCTGTAACAATGCTATATACTTCATGTCACATTCCAATGCTATATATACTTCAGGTCACATTCCAATGCTATATATACTTCAGGTCACATTCCCGGCTGGAGTTGCTAGCTCTAGCATTACACTCAGTATCAGAGCAGATAATGTTCCAGAGCTAAATGAGATCAGTACCATCAGTCTCACCAGCATCATAGAGAGTGGCATCCTAGCAACTGAGGACCAGTCCAGAGGTGTTCGTCTCTTCCCTGGACATACTGAGGCAGTCATCACTGTCCAGGCTAATGATGCCCCTTATGGAGTGATTTATTGGTCTTCTAAGATGGTACTGGTGGATGAGGAAGAAGGAATCAACAATGTGTTGCAGCTTGTCTTGATTAGGGAGTTTGGGGATATCGGCACCATTGTCATTAGCTATGCCACAGGAATGGCACAGTCTCTGCCCAGCAATGAACACGCTTTTCCCCTGTCAGACTTTGTACCTGCATCTGGAGATGTTGTGATGAGTGATGGCCGGACGTCAGGTAGTGTGTTTGTGACTATCCTGCAGGTAAGCACAAAATAATATTTGTAAGAAAATACTGGTCTCTTGTTCTTAGTCTGAAGTACAACATTTGCTCAATAACAGCTAGATCTTCTTCTTGTACAAATTTTGCAGGAGTACAAGTTGCAGTGCTAAAATGAACCACTGGGCGGGGTCACAAGTGAAACACGTGACATCGTACTTGCAATGTTTTGGTTATTTTTGTGCGTGAATCAAGCACATGAGCACTGCAGCTTTTAAGCTCACAGATTTATAGATAAGTATGGGAATAGAAGAGCTGAAAGGGTAAGCAAAAAGCTAGTGCAAGACTGGAGAAAGAAGAAGGTTGAGCTACCAAGATCAGTCCTATCAGTTTGAGTTGATGTCAGAGCTTACTCTAGATCTTACATGCTGTTAGGTGGATACTTTATTTGTACATAGTATGTGAATTATGCTTCTTCATGGAGACCGAAGCATTCAGTGAGAAAAAGCTAATTAAAAGTGGAATCTGCAGAAAATTACCATAGAAATTATAACATTTTTGTATGATGCAGCGGCTTTATATTCCAGTGCGACTGAAGTCCTGTAAGTACAATAATTTTATTCCACTTCTTTTTTCAGGATAATGTTCCTGAGGCCAATGAAAGTTTCATTGTAAACATCACTGGAGTAAGGATAGCTGATGAGGCAGACAGGCAAGGAAGTGTGGTGTACTCTCCGCGTGTTGGTGATGCTGGAGGAATAGTTGAAGTAGTTATCAGAGAGAATGACAACAATAGAGGTCTTCTTTACTTTGACACTGCCAGTGTCAGCATTGCAGAGATTCATGGAGTCTCAGTGAATCTCCAAGTCATCAGGTCTAGAGGTTCCTTTGGGTCTGTTAGTGTGCACTACATGGTGAATGAAGGTTCTGCTATTAGTGCTGACTTCAACGTGCCTCTCACTGGCACTCTGACATTTGAGATGGGGCAAATGAGTACTAACTTCACTATCACCATTGTTGACGATCAGATTCCAGAATTGGATGAAGCATTTGAAGTGGACCTGGTGAATGTGATGGGTGGAGGAGAGATTGGCCAACCTTCTTCTGTCGCTGTTACAATCTTAAAAAATGATGACATCAATGGCAAATTCTTCTTTGCTGACGGCAGCCTATTGGTAACATGAATAAGCATGTTGAATATTTTATGTGAACTATTTCATGCGCACAGGTCTTGACCCCAGAGAGTGGTGTGAATTCATCTGGTAAAGTCACCCTAGTGGTGATGCGTCAGGTGGGACTAGTTGGTGAAACTATTATCTACTGGGCAGTCAGCACTAATGGAAGATTAGACTTGGAGCCTGCCAGCGGCAACTTAACATTTGCTGAGGTACCAACACGTCCATACCATATTATTATACATGAAGTCATTTGTGTAACTGAGATGTATTTTTATGGGGTACATTCTCTTAGAATATATCACAGCAAATGTTCACTATTGAAGCTGTGGAAGATGGAATTCCAGAAGTGCTGGAGGCATTTGCAGTGCTGCTGGTAGCTGCAGAGGGAGGAGGGAGGATTGTGGACCCGAGAGAGTCTCGAGTAGCCATCCAGGCTAGTGATGATCCTACTGGCGTGTTGGGCTTGGAGCAGTTTCCTGAGGGCGTGACCATAGATGAAGGGGATATTGTGCAGGTGAATGTGATAAGAAGCGCCGGGACACAGGGAACGGTTACTGTCACCTGGACCATTACTCCACCTGAGGTGGATGTGTTCACCACTGTCAGTGACACAGTTATCCTCACCAATGGTCAAATCGAGGCTGAGATAACCATCCAAGTAAGAGCTAATCTATAACCACCCAAGTAAGAGCTAATCTATAACCATCCAGCTAATCTATAACCATCCAAGTAAGAGCTAATCTATAACCACCAAAGTAGGAGCTAATCTATAACCATCCAAGTAAGAGCTAATCTATAACCACCCAAGTAAGAGCTAATCTATAACCACCCATAATCTATAACCATCCAGTAAGAGCTAATCTATATAACCACCCAAGTAAGAGCTAATCTATAACCACCCAAGTAAGAGCTAATCTATAACCACCCATAATCTATAACCATCCAAGTAAGAGCTAATCTATAACCACCCAAGTAAGAGCTAATCTATAACCACCCAAGTAAGAGCTAATCTATAACCACCCAAGTAAGAGCTAATCTATAACCATCCAAGTAAGAGCTAATCTATAACCATCCAAGTAAGAGCTAATCTATATACTATACCAACTATTTTCATCAAGGTTTTAGAGGCAATATTTACCCACCTTAGATCTATTGTCAAATGTTGTGTATAATATTAATAATTGTGTTGCACGTGCACTGCCTCACAAGTGTTTGCCTCACATTGTTAAGGTGGATCGTGCAATGACTATAAGAATTGGATTATGCTTCCTTTCAGACTCTCTCTGATAATATTCCTGAAGTCCAGAGGTCATATTTTCTTCGAGTTGTTTCCTCCACTGTAGCCAGGATTGATGTGACAGCCACTGATGTTGAGATTATTGTGCGAGCTAGCGATAATCCTCATGGAACTGTGGAGTTTTCTTCAGCTGTTATCACCACCCCAGAAGGAGCAGGACATGTGCAGCTGCCTGTAGTCAGACTACAAGGACTTGTTGGAGTCCTTCAAGTAAACTTCACTGTTCTGCCCAGCACATCTGCTGATGCCACAGACTACAACTTCACTGACTCCTGTAAGTGTTAGCTAAAGATGTGGCACAGATGCTCTATATTGCTATTTGCACTTGTCTCTTCAGTGTTCAACTATTTGGTGTTGTTGTTGTTGTTGTTGTTGACTCTAGTGTTGATGTCATGTACTAATCTATTATTCAACAGCAAAACAGAATAATTACACATGATCTAGCTGCATTTCTATGGCCCATGCTCATAACTAGCATTGCTGTGTTCACAGCAGTCAGTCACATGGAGGTCCATACCACTGGTTGGAGTTAGTACTTGCTTTATCCACAGATCTTATATTTCCTTCTGAGATGTCTACTGCTGCCATTTTGATATACATTGTGGACGACACTCTTCCTGAACTGGATGAAACTTTCTTTGTCCACTTGACCTCTGTGGAGATTTTGGATGGCCTTGAGGAAGGGTCAGATTTACCTACACTGGGAGCTCACCGTCATGTACAGGTCACTATCCTCTCCTCTGATGAGCCTTATGGAAACATCAGCCTAGTGCGCAACCTCTATAACATTGTGGAAGGTGCTATGGTCTCTATATCTTTAATAAGAGTTGGAGGCAGCTTGGGTATAGTTACTTTGTCCTATACGACTGCCAATGGAACGGCAACATCTCCTGGAGACTACACTGAACTGGCTGGGACTATTGTGTTTACACAAGGACAGACAGCTGCTGAACTTCTGGTGTCAACCAATGACGATGACGACTCAGAAGTTGTGGAAGACTTTAGTTTCATATTGTTAGGAGTGACTGAAGGGTTTCTGGGCAACATCTCTACAGCCACTGTGCTCATAGAAGCCAGCGATTCTCCTTTTGGTGTCGTTGGTTTCCTAGCAGATGCTGGAGTAACCATAGACAACCCAACACAGTCTCCAGCAGTGGTGTCTCTCACTGTACGCCATAGTGGACACACCTTGGCAAGTACAGACATCACATGGAATATCACTGGTTCAAATGGTGCAGTCCCTTTTGCAGATATAGCTCCTGATTCACTTGGTGGTGCCCTCACATTGGCAGATGGTCAGAGGTAAGTATGTTATGCATGCAGCATGACCGTACACTTCATAGTTTTTCTACATGGTGACCTTAATATTTGTTTTACAGCACTGGTGTGGTTCAGATCACTGTCCTACCTACTGTTACTGATGAACTGGAAGAGACGTTCATTATAAGTTTAGTAGGCACAACTAATGATGTAACAATAGACTCAGAACTCAGGACAGCTGCCATTATAGTGAGACAGAATGGCTCACCTTTTGGAACGATTAGCTTCTTGGGAGAAGCTCTCATGACACAGCAAGTTAAGGAGGAATCCACCTCCTCCACACTAAGTTTACCACTGGAGCGTGATGGCCAACTCTTTCTTACTGTGGGTGTCAGCTATATTGTTTCCAGAGAAGATAGTACTGACCCAGTTGGGACTGATGTGGTTCCTGTGTCAGGCATGGTCATGTTCCCTCCTCTTCAAGGACGGGTCTCCATTGACCTCAGCATCATCCCTGATGACTATGCTGAGGCAGACGAGACATTCCTGGTCACTTTGTTGGCTCCTACTGGTGGAGCAAACATTAACCCTCAAGCCAGCAGAGCTATTTTTATTATCAGGCAAGTAAATATTACTCTACTATAACTATAGACGTTGGGTGGGAAAGGTAAAGATGTGTTAGCTCTAAAATTGTGTAGCTAGGCTTGCTATACAAACTTATATACGGTTATTTTCTCATGGGAGAAGAAAATAGAGTATGTTCAATGATCTTGGGTCTTGTGAAATGCTAACAGAAAAGGTTCTTAATTGTTATTATTCTATACGTCTCGGAATTTTCATTAATTTATTTTAGTAACAATGGGAATCTCTATGGAGTTTTTGGTGTGGTGAATGCTTCAATCAGCGTATCTGGAACCACTGGGCAAGTTGTTCGCAAACTGGGCTATACTATGGTGCGTGTTAGTGGAGAGGCTGTGGATACTGACATCACCATCCAGCACGCTTACAACAAGGTAAGTCATATCTGAATGGCAAGAGCTTATAATGATAATGAATTACAAGATGCCAATTGTATTGGAAATTATTTAGAGGTTGCAGTATACTTGTATTGCATTCTATAATGGCAGATCTCCAAGTTCTAAAAAACCTAGTTCCTACACAAGCTCAGAATCACTTGTAAGACTAAAATTTAAAAATTAGGCATTCGGAAATTCTACATTTATCATAGCCATGATGCCCCATGCATTTTGAGTGTAAAAAAACTGGCTTCATGATAGAACTATTTTATTTATCAGGTTGTGGGAGCAGAAGTGGTACCGGCTATGATTACACAATCTATGAAGTCTTCGGTGTCAACACTGGAAATATCTGTTCCTATCACACCAGGTGCATTTCTCTTTCCCGGCTCAGTCATCACTGTATCCATACTCAACATCACTGTCAGCTCTTCAGCTGATGGTGCTGGCACTGCTGCTGATATCTCAGTAACAGCAGATACTGCACAAGCCACAGTCACAGACAGTGTTGCCAATATCGTGATTGGATTCATGGAGGAATCTCTCATTGCTACTGTGAACGAAGGTTCTTAAATACTATTAATAATCAAGGCTTGTTGTTGAGGCAGTGTTGCTGTATTATCTTAGATGCTGCATCTGAGAATGTCGTGCTGAAAGTGTTCCGTCGTGGCATGCTTGGTGATGCAGATGTGTCATGGCTCACTGGCACATCTGCCAGCTCTGTGTTTAGGTCAGGTGATCTGTTTCCACTGGCTGGGACAAAGAAGTTCACCCCTGGACAGAACACCACTGCACTGACCTTCAATGTAAGCATCTGTACACAAGTTACACTATTTACTTTATTATGAAGTTTTATAAGATTTTTTATCGCATCACATCACAGGCTAGTCCTGCAAACCCTCATGGAGAAGCAGAGATCTTTGTAGTCACCTTGAGGGCAATATCATTGGATCAAATGTTTCCATCAAGAGTATATCCAATCTTTGAGCAGTCCCTGATTGAACCATTTGGAGTGTTCCAGTTGGGGAACAGTGCCTACTCTGGTGTTGAAGGCACCATGGTACAGATATACAATACATTTTTACAATGTAGCTAATTGTGGTTACATGAATGCAGGAAGCTCTTTTTCTCTGTTCTGTAGGTGTCTGTGTCTGTGTGGAGGAGGTTTGGTTCCATGGGAAGTGTAATTATTCATGGGCTTTCATCTGCACTACTTCCCAGTAATCTTTCCAGTAATCATTCCTCTGGCGTAGTGTCTGCAAAACCAACTTCTGACTTCTCCTCAACCTCTCTCTCCCTAGTACTGCAAGAAGGCATGACAACAGGATTTTTCAATATTACTCTTCCCAATAATGATATTGTCAATTCTCTCAAAGTTTTCCAGTTTAGCCTGATATCAGTGCAGAGAAGCTTAGCCACATCAACTGCTGCGCAGTCTCCACGTCTCGCTGCTGATAATACCACAGCTACAGTTTCTATCATCGATGATGAAGGAGGTAGTGGACTTTTCCAACTTAACCCCATCTCAGCCACAGCAGCTGAAGGTTCATCGGTTACCTTCAGCGTGATTAGATCTAGAGGGACAAGTGGACATGTCTCCATTATGCTGCAAACACATGAGTCTGGGCTCGCCACTACTGGGGCTGACTTTGAGCAACTGAATACAGAGCTGACATTTGAGAATGGAGTGTCTCAGATACTTATGTCTGTGGACATCTTTGATGATGACACCCCAGAACCTGCTGAGGGCTTCAGCATTTCTCTATCTCCACCAAGCAGTCAAGTGGTATTAATTGATCCAAATGCTGTAAGTTCCATGCAATATAATAATCTCTTGTAGTCATTTTACATGTGGTCATTGTTCAAGTGTACGCTGGTTATGTGTGACACATGCAGACCACCCTCAGGGTTGAAATAGAGCTGAGCGATTATCCTGCTGGTCTGTTCTCAATTGATACACCCTCTCTAAACCTGACTGAAGATGGGACTTCATTTGGAATACTTGTGGTGCGGAGGGTCAGTAGTATGATGGGTGTGGTCACCATAACATGGGAAGCTCTCTACACTGATGGTTTGGACCATGCAGTGAGTGTTGCGGATATCCTCATCAGTTCCCGTGGAACCATCACATTTGGTGCTGGCAGTGCCATTGCTGACTCCGACATCATACTGCAACTTAGGGCTAATGGGGTATAAGAAACTAGGGGAGTCACATCATGCAGACATCTTTATTTCCTTTCCCTGCTTACTATGTGGATATGCAGGTCCCAGCAAGTGGTGAACAGTTTTCAGTTCGCTTGAGTTCTTCTGCACCAGGAGTAGGATTTGCTGCTCCTTCGGTGACTACTGTAATTGTTCATCCACGAAGAATATCCGTGTTTGAGATCACAGATAACAATTTGACTCGCCTTGTGACATCTGCTACTGACAATACCTTAGTGCTCGAAGTCAGAAGGAGAGTTGGTTTGCAGGTATTTGCTCGAGTGAGCCTGAAGACAGTACAGCTGACACGAGCTGTTACTGTTGGTGGTCTGACATTGCAGCCAGCCCAGCAATTAGTTCACTTTGCAGTCTCGAGTGTTAGTCACAACTTTGATGTTGGAGAGGAGACAGTCACTGTTCTTCTTGAGGTGATCATATCTGTGGGAACCACTCCACTGGCATTCCTAGTGGTCCTAGAATCTACTTCACAGTAAGCTGCTGTTGTAATTTTGCAGTTGCAGGTTATAAATCGTTCTTCTTCTTCGATTATAGTCAAGTAGTGAGTGATACAGTAACGATCGTCATTTCTCCCCCTGGACCTCTCAGTTCACTTTATTCTCTTTACTTTGAGGCAGTTGCTCTCTCCAATTCACAACAACTCCAAAAGTGAGATCTGACGTTATTTTTCTGAGTAATTTGACGGATGTTACATTCCTCAGGGTTTCAACAGACTTGCTTCAGGCATTGGTGGATGGTTCGGTGACAGGTAGAGATCGCAACCAATCAGATCTAGTCAGACTAATAGATGATGAGCTGATAAGAAAGACACTAGTTCCTGTCAATATAGACTTCTCCAGTACTACGTATGTCTCCCACATGTTGGACAGCTTTGACAGGCTAGTTTCCGACTCTACGTTCAGCGGGAGGTCTCTCCTTGCAGATACCATGAAGCTCTTCGCCTATTCACTTCTGGAAGATATAGAATGTAATTCGACTGCAATTACACACTCTAGAAACACCTTCTTCTTCTTGGCAGTGAAAAGTTCACCTGCATCCTTGGCTGGAAGGAGATTCACCTCCAACACTGGCCCTGATTATGTCCAGTTCCCAAATCAAATAATTCTCTCTGCACAAGTAAGATTGCCTAATCTATAACAGTCAAGCAGTTACTACAGCTTTGGTTCATCATGTTTCCATGAACTTTCACTTTGTACTGTAGGCAGTGTGTGTGAACGTTCACTACATTGATTTCTTCAATGGCAGCTTATTCTTGCAGCCTACCTTCTTATCCAAGGTTTGCAGACATGCTGGACATACTGATCACGATGATAACAACTGTAGTACATGTGGCTACAGAGATGTGCATTATATTTCGTAGGTTTTGTCGATTGGCATTCAAAACATCACTCTCTTGAGAACATCAGAACCAGTCATATATCGCATTCATTCCAATAGAGACATGGGCCTCTTACCCGATAGAGATGAGTATGTTATTCTCTATAGTACAAATTTATATTTAATACACTGCAATCTGAATTGATGTGT
The DNA here is from genome assembly GCA_028752905.1 of Cladorhizidae sp. MBARI D1340-BT2. Classification (NCBI taxonomy): domain Eukaryota; kingdom Metazoa; phylum Porifera; class Demospongiae; order Poecilosclerida; family Cladorhizidae; species Cladorhizidae sp. MBARI D1340-BT2. The sequence continues at coordinate 395,971 of JAQNBH010000015.1, read as the reverse complement.
ATGTGCTTGGCTCTGTGTAGTTGCCTGCTCTGGCAATATCCAGTTCTCAGTGGCTCTGGCAGTGAAGAGGGAAACAGCTGGGACAGCACATTATGCTCACCACAGACTCATTTTGTCATGAGGGAGGACTTCATCCAGTGTGCTTGCAGGTGGCTAGGAGATGTGGCAGTGTCTATAGATGTGGCCCAGGGCTATGGCTGGACACTGCCTGCAGGCCTGTCTGCTACCCTGTGCATTGTGACTTTGCTGATGTCAGTGACTCTCCACTTTGTTTACCTCTCCCGGACACAGCTGGCATCAAGACTCCTTCTGTGCCTCTGCATGGCAGTCCTGGCACACCAGGTCAGTCCATAATCATCTAGTTTGTGTAATAGTTGCAAGGAAGTGTACAGGGTTGGATTAGTGATCACTCTCAAGTGCACAATATGTGCAGTACTTGTACTTAACAAATATATCTCTCCTGAAGTGTGTGGATTGAGACTGATGACATCCAACAGTAGACTAGCAGAGCATCTTTGTTAACTTTAGACTTATTCTATTAAGAGAGAGTATTTGAATATCTGCAACTAACAATTATTAAAAAAATTATTATTGAAAAATAATAATAGAACACACACGACACAAATAATTATAATAATGTTATTTCTGACCTTTTCTTGTAGCTAATTCTGCTGGTGGATATCTATGCTAGTCAAGCTGGAAATGTTTCTGCTAATGGCTGTGTTGTCATGGGAGCACTACTGCAGTTAACTGTAATAACTCAGTTTGTATTCATAGTGGCCATGGTAAGTTCAGGATCATGAAGTACTTGGCTATGAATATAGAACATGCTAATGTTCCATTTCCGCCCACAGGTGTTTTCCCTGTGGGCAAACTTTATTGGCTGCACTACTGGCAACGAGTCTCTTATTATCTACATCCTCATCAGCTTGGGGGCTCCAGTCCTTATAGTGATCGGCACTGTTCTAATTGGGCACTTTACTTTTGGTCTAGAGCTTAACTCCAGCAGTGGATTATATGGGCCAATTAAAAGCTTGTAAGTTTACATACCTCATAACTCCAGCAGTGCATTATATAGAGTGCATATAATGTCATATACAAATACTACATCTATTTTTTCTGTATTTTTTCCAGTGAATCTCCACAGACAGTAAGTGATCATAAGAGCAGCTGCTGAAGCCTTCTTTGTCTCTTTCATGCTTTCCACCTGTTAGGATGTCATTGGAACTGCTACTTCTAGAGGAACTTCACTAACATTTCATGGCTTTTCACCTCCCTACTTTTGGCAGCTGATTTGGCTTCCAAGTAGATAGCAATTGACTATAGTGTGCCAAATATGTTCTTCAGACTTGCCTTGTACAACAGCCACTGTCATGGCTGGTTCTAGTTAAAGACTCTAGCATGCTTGCATGTTTCAGCAGCCAGGGATAATGATCCCATAAAATGCTACACTTGCCTTGTCTGCATCAAAGATAAATAAAAAATTCTTATTATTGGTATTGAGTTACTTTTTCCATGCTCATGAAAATGCTTCTTGTGTGAACAGCAACAAAAGAATCATGTGACTAAATTTTCAATTTGAAATTTAATTACCCATGCCAGCATGGCAGAGGTGTTGTGAAGTGAAGGACTAATAAACTAACTAATGTCAGATGACTTCATGTCTGTGAATGGTCAAGGATTTATAAATAAGACAAGATAATTCCTGCTGAGTTGCAGATGTTTCATGCTGTGCTGTGTTGCAGATGTTTCATGCTGTGCTATGTTGCAGATGTTTCATGCTATGTTGCAGATGTTTCATACTGTGTTGTGTTGCAGATGTTTCATGCTGTGTTATGTTGCAGATGTTTCATGTTGTGCTATGTTGCAGATGTTTCATGCTGTGCTGTGTTGCAGATGTTTCATGCTGTGCTATGTTGCAGATGTTTCATGCTGTGCTATGTTGCAGATGTTTCATGCTGTGCTGTGTTGCAGATGTTTCATGCTGTGCTGTGTTGCAGATGTTTCATGCTGTGCTATGTTGCAGATGTTTCATGCTGTGCTATGTTGCAGATGTTTCATGCTATGTTGCAGATGTTTCATACTGTGTTGTGTTGCAGATGTTTCATGCTGTGTTATGTTGCAGATGTTTCATGTTGTGCTATGTTGCAGATGTTTCATGCTGTGCTGTGTTGCAGATGTTTCATGCTGTGCTATGTTGCAGATGTTTCATGCTGTGCTATGTTGCAGATGTTTCATGCTGTGCTGTGTTGCAGATGTTTCATGCTGTGCTGTGTTGCAGATGTTTCATGCTGTGCTATGTTGCAGATGTTTCATGCTGTGCTATGTTGCAGATGTTTCATGCTGTGCTGTGTTGCAGATGTTTCATGCTGTGCTATGTTGCAGATGTTTCATGCTGTGCTATGTTGCAGATGTTTCATGCTGTGCTATGTTGCAGATGTTTCATGCTGTGCTGTGTTGCAGATGTTTCATGCTGTGTTATGTTGCAGATGTTTCATGCTGTGTTGTGTTGCAGATGTTTCATGCTGTGTTATGTTGCAGATGTTTCATGCTGTGCTATGTTGCAGATGTTTCATGCTGTGTTGTGTTGCAGATGTTTCATGCTGTGCTATGTTGCAGATGTTTCATGCTGTGTTGTGTTGCAGATGTTTCATGCTGTGTTATGTTGCAGATGTTTCATGCTGTGCTATGTTGCAGATGTTTCATGCTGTGTTGTGTTGCAGATGTTTCATGCTGTGCTATGTTGCAGATGTTTCATGCTGTACTATGTTGCAGATGTTTCATGCTGTGCTATGTTGCAGATGTTTCATGCTGTGCTGTGTTGCAGATGTTTCATGCTGTGCTGTGTTGCAGATGTTTCATGCTGTGCTATGTTGCAGATGTTTCATGCTGTGCTATGTTGCAGATGTTTCATGCTGTGCTGTGTTGCAGATGTTTCATGCTGTGCTATGTTGCAGATGTTTCATGCTGTGCTATGTTGCAGATGTTTCATGCTGTGCTGTGTTGCAGATGTTTCATGCTGTGCTATGTTGCAGATGTTTCATGCTGTACTATGTTGCAGATGTTTCATGCTGTACTATGTTGCAGATGTTTCATGCTGTGCTGTGTTGCAGATGTTTCATGCTGTGCTGTGTTGCAGATGTTTCATGCTGTGTTATGTTGCAGATGTTTCATGCTGTGCTATGTTGCAGATGTTTCATGCTGTGCTATGTTGCAGATGTTTCATGCTGTGCTATGTTGCAGATGTTTCATGCTGTACTGTGTTGCAGATGTTTCATGCTGTGTTGTGTTGCAGATGTTTCATGCTGTGCTATGTTGCAGATGTTTCATGCTGTGCTGTGTTGCAGATGTTTCATGCTGTGCTATGTTGCAGATGTTTCATGCTGTGTTGTGTTGCAGATGTTTCATGCTGTGCTATGTTGCAGATGTTTCATGCTGTGCTGTGTTGCAGATGTTTCATGCTGTGCTATGTTGCAGATGTTTCATGCTGTGCTATGTTGCAGATGTTTCATGCTGTGTTGTGTTGCAGATGTTTCATGTTGTGCTATGTTGCAGATGTTTCATGCTGTGCTATGTTGCAGATGTTTCATGCTGTGCTGTGTTGCAGATGTTTCATGCTGTGCTATGTTGCAGATGTTTCATGTTGTGCTATGTTGCAGATGTTTCATGCTGTGCTATGTTGCAGATGTTTCATGCTGTGCTATGTTGCAGATGTTTCATGCTGTGCTATGTTGCAGATGTTTCATGCTGTGCTATGTTGCAGATGTTTCATGCTGTGCTGTGTTGCAGATGTTTCATGCTGTGCTGTGTTGCAGATGTTTCATGCTGTGCTGTGTTGCAGATGTTTCATGCTGTGCTGTGTTGCAGATGTTTCATGCTGTGCTATGTTGCAGATGTTTCATGCTGTGCTATGTTGCAGATGTTTCATGCTGTGCTGTGTTGCAGATGTTTCATGCTGTGCTATGTTGCAGATGTTTCATGCTGTACTATGTTGCAGATGTTTCATGCTGTACTATGTTGCAGATGTTTCATGCTGTGCTGTGTTGCAGATGTTTCATGCTGTGCTGTGTTGCAGATGTTTCATGCTGTGTTATGTTGCAGATGTTTCATGCTGTGCTATGTTGCAGATGTTTCATGCTGTGCTATGTTGCAGATGTTTCATGCTGTGCTATGTTGCAGATGTTTCATGCTGTACTGTGTTGCAGATGTTTCATGCTGTGTTGTGTTGCAGATGTTTCATGCTGTGCTATGTTGCAGATGTTTCATGCTGTGCTGTGTTGCAGATGTTTCATGCTGTGCTATGTTGCAGATGTTTCATGCTGTGTTGTGTTGCAGATGTTTCATGCTGTGCTATGTTGCAGATGTTTCATGCTGTGCTGTGTTGCAGATGTTTCATGCTGTGCTATGTTGCAGATGTTTCATGCTGTGCTATGTTGCAGATGTTTCATGCTGTGTTGTGTTGCAGATGTTTCATGTTGTGCTATGTTGCAGATGTTTCATGCTGTGCTATGTTGCAGATGTTTCATGCTGTGCTGTGTTGCAGATGTTTCATGCTGTGCTATGTTGCAGATGTTTCATGTTGTGCTATGTTGCAGATGTTTCATGCTGTGCTATGTTGCAGATGTTTCATGCTGTGCTATGTTGCAGATGTTTCATGCTGTGCTATGTTGCAGATGTTTCATGCTGTGCTATGTTGCAGATGTTTCATGCTGTGCTGTGTTGCAGATGTTTCATGCTGTGCTGTGTTGCAGATGTTTCATGCTGTACTATGTTGCAGATGTTTCATGCTGTGCTATGTTGCAGATGTTTCATGCTGTGCTGTGTTGCAGATGTTTCATGTGTGCTATGTTGCAGATGTTTCATGCTGTGCTATGTTGCAGATGTTTCATGCTGTGCTATGTTGCAGATGTTTCATGCTGTGCTGTGTTGCAGATGTTTCATGCTGTGCTGTGTTGCAGATGTTTCATGTGTGCTGTGTTGCAGATGTTTCATGCTGTGCTATGTTGCAGATGTTTCATGCTGTGCTATGTTGCAGATGTTTCATGCTGTGCTATGTTGCAGATGTTTCATGCTGTGCTATGTTGCAGATGTTTCATGCTGTGTTGTGTTGCAGATGTTTCATGCTGTGCTATGTTGCAGATGTTTCATGCTGTGTTATGTTGCAGATGTTTCATGCTGTGTTGTGTTGCAGATGTTTCATGCTGTGTTATTTTGCAGATGTTTCATGCTGTGCTGTGTTGCAGATGTTTCATGCTGTGCTGTGTTGCAGATGTTTCATGCTGTGCTGTGTTGCAGATGTTTCATGCTGTGCTATGTTGCAGATGTTTCATGCTGTGTTATGTTGCAGATGTTTCATGCTGTGCTATGTTGCAGATGTTTCATGCTGTGCTATGTTGCAGATGTTTCATGCTGTACTGTGTTGCAGATGTTTCATGCTGTGTTGTGTTGCAGATGTTTCATGCTGTGCTGTGTTGCAGATGTTTCATGCTGTGCTATGTTGCAGATGTTTCATGCTGTGATGTGTTGCAGGTGTTTCATGCTGTGTTGTGTTGCAGATGTTTCATGCTGTACTATGTTGCAGATGTTTCATGCTGTGCTGTGTTGCAGATGTTTCATGCTGTGCTATGTTGCAGATGTTTCATGCAGTGTTGCAGATGTTTCATGCTGTGCTATGTTGCAGGTGTTTCATGCTGTGCTGTGTTGCAGATGTTTCATGCAGTGTTGCAGATGTTTCATGCTGTACTGTGTTGCAGATGTTTCATGCAGTGCTATGTTGCAGATGTTTCATGCTGTGCTATGTTGCAGATGTTTCATGCTGTGCTATGTTGCAGATGTTTCATGCTGTGCTATGTTGCAGATGTTTCATGCTGTGCTGTGTTGCAGATGTTTCATGCTGTGCTATGTTGCAGATGTTTCATGCTGTGCTATGTTGCAGATGTTTCATGCTGTGCTATGTTGCAGATGTTTCATGCTGTGCTGTGTTGCAGATGTTTCATGCTGTGCTATGTTGCAGATGTTTCATGCTGTGCTGTGTTGCAGATGTTTCATGCTGTGTTATGTTGCAGATGTTTCATGCTGTGCTATGTTGCAGATGTTTCATGCTGTGCTGTGTTGCAGATGTTTCATGCTGTGCTATGTTGCAGATGTTTCATGCTGTGCTGTGTTGCAGATGTTTCATGCTGTGCTATGTTGCAGATGTTTATGCTGTGCTATGTTGCAGATGTTTCATGCTGTGCTATGTTGCAGATGTTTCATGCTGTGTTGCAGATGTTTCATGCTGTGTTGTGTTGCAGATGTTTCATGCTGTGCTATGTTGCAGATGGTTCATGCTGTGCTATGTTGCAGATGTTTCATGCTGTGCTATGTTGCAGATGTTTCATGCTGTACTATGTTGCAGATGTTTCATGCTGTGCTGTGTTGCAGATGTTTCATGCTGTGTTATGTTGCAGATGTTTCATGCTGTGCTATGTTGCAGATGTTTCATGCTGTGCTGTGTTGCAGATGTTTCATGCTGTGCTATGTTGCAGATGTTTCATGCTATGCTATGTTGCAGATGTTTCATGCTGTGTTATGTTGCAGATGTTTCATGCTGTGCTGTGTTGCAGATGTTTCATGCTATGCTATGTTGCAGATGTTTCATGCTGTGTTATGTTGCAGATGTTTCATGCTATGCTGTGTTGCAGATGTTTCATGCTGTGTTATGTTGCAGATGTTTCATGCTGTGCAGTGTTGCAGATGTTTCATGCTGTGCTGTGTTGCAGATGTTTCATGCTGTGCTATGTTGCAGATGTTTCATGCTGTGTTGTGTTGCAGATGTTTCATGCTGTACTATGTTGCACATGTTTCATGCTGTGCTGTGTTGCAGATGTTTCATGCTGTGCTATGTTGCAGATGTTTCATGCTGTGCTATGTTGCAGATGTTTCATGCTGTGTTGCAGATGTTTCATGCTGTGTTGTGTTGCAGATGTTTCATGCTGTGCTGTGTTGCAGATGTTTCATGCTGTGCTATGTTGCAGATGTTTCATGCTGTGTTGTGTTGCAGATGTTTCATGCTGTGCTGTGTTGCAGATGTTTCATGTGTGCTGTGTTGCAGATGTTTCATGCTGTGCTGTGTTGCAGATGTTTCATGCTGTGTTGTGTTGCAGATGTTTCATGCTGTGTTGTGTTGCAGTGTTTCATGCTGTGTTATGTTGCAGATGTTTCATGCTGTGCTATGTTGCAGATGTTTCATGCTGTGCTGTGTTGCAGATGTTTCATGCTGTGCTATGTTGCAGATGTTTCATGCTGTGTTGTGTTGCAGATGTTTCATGCTGTGCTGTGTTGCAGATGTTTCATGTGTGCTGTGTTGCAGATGTTTCATGCTGTGCTGTGTTGCAGATGTTTCATGCTGTGTTGTGTTGCAGATGTTTCATGCTCTGCTATATTGCAGATGTTTCATGCTGTGTTGTGTTGCAGATGTTTCATGCTGTACTATGTTGCAGATGTTTCATGCTGTGCTATGTTGCAGATGTTTCATGCTGTGTTGTGTTGCAGATGTTTCATGCTGTGTTGTGTTGCAGATGTTTCATGCTGTGCTATGTTGCAGATGTTTCATGCTGTGTTATGTTGCAGATGTTTCATGCTGTGTTGTGTTGCAGATGTTTCATGCTGTGTTATGTTGCAGATGTTTCATGCTGTGCTGTGTTGCAGATGTTTCATGCTGTGCTGTGTTGCAGATGTTTCATGCTGTGCTGTGTTGCAGATGTTTCATGCTGTGCTATGTTGCAGATGTTTCATGCTGTGTTATGTTGCAGATGTTTCATGCTGTGCTATGTTGCAGATGTTTCATGCTGTGCTATGTTGCAGATGTTTCATGCTGTGCTATGTTGCAGATGTTTCATGCTGTACTGTGTTGCAGATGTTTCATGCTGTGTTGTGTTGCAGATGTTTCATGCTGTGCTATGTTGCAGATGTTTCATGCTGTGCTATGTTGCAGATGTTTCATGCTGTACTATGTTGCAGATGTTTCATGCTGTGTTGTGTTGCAGATGTTTCATGCTGTGCTATGTTGCAGATGTTTCATGCTGTGCTATGTTGCAGATGTTTCATGCTGTGTTATGTTGCAGATGTTTCATGCTGTGCTATGTTGCAGATGTTTCATGCTGTGCTATGTTGCAGATGTTTCATGCTGTGCTATGTTGCAGATGTTTCATGCTGTACTGTGTTGCAGATGTTTCATGCTGTGTTGTGTTGCAGATGTTTCATGCTGTGCTATGTTGCAGATGTTTCATGCTGTGCTGTGTTGCAGATGTTTCATGCTGTGCTATGTTGCAGATGTTTCATGCTGTGCTATGTTGCAGATGTTTCATGCTGTGTTGTGTTGCAGATGTTTCATGTTGTGCTATGTTGCAGATGTTTCATGCTGTGCTATGTTGCAGATGTTTCATGCTGTGCTGTGTTGCAGATGTTTCATGCTGTGTTGTGTTGCAGATGTTTCATGTTGTGCTATGTTGCAGATGTTTCATGCTATGCTATGTTGCAGATGTTTCATGCTGTGCTGTGTTGCAGATGTTTCATGTGTGCTGTGTTGCAGATGTTTCATGCTGTGCTGTGTTGCAGATGTTTCATGCTGTGTTGTGTTGCAGATGTTTCATGCTGTGCTATGTTGCAGATGTTTCATGCTGTGCTATGTTGGAGATGTTTCATGCTGTGTTGTGTTGCAGATGTTTCATGCTGTGTTGTGTTGCAGATGTTTCATGCTGTGCTATGTTGCAGATGTTTCATGCTGTGTTATGTTGCAGATGTTTCATGCTGTGTTGTGTTGCAGATGTTTCATGCTGTGTTATGTTGCAGATGTTTCATGCTGTACTATGTTGCAGATGTTTCATGCTGTGCTATGTTGCAGATGTTTCATGCTGTACTATGTTGCAGATGTTTCATGCTGTGCTATGTTGCAGATGTTTCATGCTGTACTATGTTGCAGATGTTTCATGCTGTACTATGTTGCAGATGTTTCATGCTGTGCTGTGTTGCAGATGTTTCATGCTGTGCTATGTTTCAGATGTTTCATGCTATACTATGTTGCAGATGTTTCATGCTGTACTATGTTGCAGATGTTTCATGCTGTGCTGTGTTGCAGATGTTTCATGCTGTGCTATGTTGCAGATGTTTCATGCTCTGCTGTGTTGCAGATGTTTCATGCTCTGCTGTGTTGCAGATGTTTCATGCTGTACTGTGTTGCAGATGTTTCATGCTCTGCTGTGTTGCAGATGTTTCATGCTGTGCTGTGTTGCAGATGTTTCATGCTGTGTTATGTTGCAGATGTTTCATGCTGTACTATGTTGCAGATGTTTCATGCTGTGTTGTGTTGCAGATGTTTCATGCTGTGCTATGTTGCAGATGTTTCATGCTGTACTATGTTGCAGATGTTTCATGCTGTGCTATGTTGCAGATGTTTCATGCTGTGCTGTGTTGCAGATGTTTCATCCTGTGTTGTGTTGCAGATGTTTCATGCTGTGCTATGTTGCAGATGTTTCATGCTGTGCTATGTTGCAGATGTTTCATGCTGTGTTGTGTTGCAGATGTTTCATGCTGTGCTATGTTGCAGATGTTTCATGCTGTGCTATGTTGCAGATGTTTCATGCTGTGCTGTGTTGCAGATGTTTCATGCTGTGCTATGTTGCAGATGTTTCATGCTGTGCTATGTTGCAGATGTTTCATGCTGTGTTGTGTTGCAGATGTTTCATGCTGTGCTATGTTGCAGATGTTTCATGCTGTGCTGTGTTGCAGATGTTTCATGCTGTGCTATGTTGCAGATGTTTCATGCTGTGCTGTGTTTCATGCTGTGCTATGTTGCAGATGTTTCATGCTGTGCTGTGTTGCAGATGTTTCATGCTGTGCTGTGTTGCAGATGTTTCATGCTGTGTTATGTTGCAGATGTTTCATGCTGTGCTGTGTTGCAGATGTTTCATGCTGTGCTGTGTTGCAGATGTTTCATGCTGTGCTGTGTTGCAGATGTTTCATGCTGTGCTGTGTTGCAGGTGTTTCATGCTGTGCTGTGTTGCAGATGTTTCATGCTGTGCTGTGTTGCAGATGTTTCATGCTGTGCTATGTTGCAGATGTTTCATGCTGTGCTATGTTGCAGATGTTTCATGCTGTGCTATGTTGCAGATGTTTCATGCTGTGTTGTGTTGCAGATGTTTCATGCTGTGTTGTGTTGCAGATGTTTTATGCTGTGCTATGTTGCAGGTGTTTCATGCTGTGTTGTGTTGCAGATGTTTCATGCTGTGCTATGTTGCAGATGTTTCATGCTGTGCTGTGTTGCAGATGTTTCATGCTGTGTTGTGTTGCAGATGTTTCATGCTGTGCTGTGTTGCAGATGTTTCATGCTGTGCTATGTTGCAGATGTTTCATGCTGTGCTGTGTTGCAGATGTTTCATGCTGTGTTGTGTTGCAGATGTTTCATGCTGTGCTATGTTGCAGATGTTTCATACTGTGCTGTGTTGCAGTGTTTCATGTTGTGCTATGTTGCAGATGTTTCATGCTGTGCTGTGTTGCAGATGTTTCATGCTGTGTTGTGTTGCAGATGTTTCATGCTGTGCTATGTTGCAGATGTTTCATGCTGTGCTATGTTGCAGATGTTTCATGCTGTGCTGTGTTGCAGATGTTTCATGCTGTGCTATGTTGCAGATGTTTCATGCTGTGCTGTGTTGCAGATGTTTCATGCTGTGCTATGTTGCAGATGTTTCACGCTGTGTTGTGTTGCAGATGTTTCATGCTGTGCTATGTTGCAGATGTTTCATGCTGTGCTGTGTTGCAGATGTTTCATGCTGTGCTGTGTTGCAGATGTTTCATGCTGTGGTGTGTTGCAGATGTTTCATGCTGTGCTGTGTTGCAGATGTTTCATGCTGTGCTATGTTGCAGATGTTTCATGCTGTGCTGTGTTGCAGATGTTTCATGCTGTGCTATGTTGCAGATGTTTCATGCTGTGCTATGTTGCAGATGTTTCATGCTGTACTATGTTGCAGATGTTTCATGCTGTGCTGTGTTGCAGATGTTTCATGCTGTGCTATGTTGCAGATGTTTCATGCTGTGCTGTGTTGCAGATGTTTCATGCTGTACTATGTTGCAGATGTTTCATGCTGTGCTATGTTGCAGATGTTTCATGCTGTGCTGTGTTGCAGATGTTTCATGCTGTGCTATGTTGCAGATGTTTCATGCTGTGCTATGTTGCAGATGTTTCATGCTGTGCTATGTTGCAGATGTTTCATGCTGTACTATGTTGCAGATGTTTCATGCTGTGCTATGTTGCAGATGTTTCATGCTGTGTTGTGTTGCAGATATTTCATGCTGTGCTATGTTGCAGATGTTTCATGCTGTGCTATGTTGCAGATGTTTCATGCTGTGCTATGTTGCAGATGTTTCATGCTGTACTATGTTGCAGATGTTTCATGCTGTGCTGTGTTGCAGATGTTTCATGCTGTGCTGTGTTGCAGATGTTTCATGCTGTGCTATGTTGCAGATGTTTCATGCTGTGCTATGTTGCAGATGTTTCATGCTGTGCTATGTTGCAGATGTTTCATGCTGTGCTATGTTGCAGATGTTTCATGCTGTGCTATGTTGCAGATGTTTCATGCTGTGCTATGTTGCAGTGTTTCATGCTGTGCTATGTTGCAGATGTTTCATGCTGTGCTATGTTGCAGATGTTTCATGCTGTGCTGTGTTGCAGATGTCTCATGCTGTGCTGTGTTGCAGATGTTTCATGCTGTGCTGTGTTGCAGATGTTTCATGCTGTGCTGTGTTGCAGATGTTTCATGCTGTGCTATGTTGCAGATGTTTCATGCTGTGCTGTGTTGCAGATGTTTCATGCTGTGCTATGTTGCAGATGTTTCATGCTGTGCTATGTTGCAGATGTTTCATGCTGTGCTATGTTGCAGATGTTTCATGCTGTGCTATGTTGCAGATGTTTCATGCTGTGCTATGTTGCAGATGTTTCATGCTGTGCTGTGTTGCAGATGTTTCATGCTGTGCTGTGTTGCAGATGTTTCATGCTGTGTTGTGTTGCAGATGTTTCATGCTGTGCTATGTTGCAGATGTCTCATGCTGTGCTGTGTTGCAGATGTTTCATGCTGTACTATGTTGCAGATGTTTCATGCTGTGTTATGTTGCAGATGTTTCATGCTGTGCTGTGTTGCAGATGTTTCATGCTGTGCTATGTTGCAGATGTTTCATGCTGTGTTATGTTGCAGATGTTTCATGCTGTGTTATGTTGCAGATGTTTCATGCTGTGCTATGTTGCAGATGTTTCATGCTGTGCTATGTTGCAGATGTTTCATGCTGTGTTATGTTGCAGATGTTTCATGCTGTGCTGTGTTGCAGATGTTTCATGCTGTGCTGTGTTGCAGATGTTTCATGCTGTGTTATGTTGCAGATGTTTCATGCTGTGCTATGTTGCAGATGTTTCATGCTGTGCTATGTTGCAGATGTTTCATGCTGTGCTGTGTTGCAGATGTTTCATGCTGTGCTATGTTGCAGATGTTTCATGCTGTGCTATGTTGCAGATGTTTCATGCTGTACTGTGTTGCAGATGTTTCATGCTGTGCTATGTTGCAGATGTTTCATGCTGTGCTGTGTTGCAGATGTTTCATGCTGTGCTATGTTGCAGATGTTTCATGCTGTGTTATGTTGCAGATGTTTCATGCTGTGCTGTGTTGCAGATGTTTCATGCTGTGCTATGTTGCAGATGTTTCATGCTGTGCTGTGTTGCAGATGTTTCATGCTGTGCTATGTTGCAGATGTTTCATGCTGTGCTGTGTTGCAGATGTTTCATGCTGTGCTATGTTGCAGATGTTTCATGCTGTGCTATGTTGCAGATGTTTCATGCTGTGCTATGTTGCAGATGTTTCATGCTGTGCTGTGTTGCAGATGTTTCATGCTGTACTATGTTGCAGATGTTTCATGCTGTGCTATGTTGCAGATGTTTCATGCTGTGTTGTGTTGCAGATGTTTCATGCTGTTCTGTGTTGCAGATGTTTCATGCTGTGCTATGTTGCAGATGTTTCATGCTGTGCTGTGTTGCAGATGTTTCATGCTGTACTATGTTGCAGATGGTTCATGCTGTGCTGTGTTGCAGATGTTTCATGCTGTGCTATGTTGCAGATGTTTCATGCTGTGCTATGTTGCAGATGTTTCATGCTGTACTGTGTTGCAGATGTTTCATGCTGCGCTATGTTGCAGATGTTTCATGCTGTGCTATGTTGCAGATGTTTCATGCTGTGCTATGTTGCAGATGTTTCATGCTGTGCTATGTTGCAGATGTTTCATGCTGTGCTGTGTTGCAGATGTTTCATGCTGTGCTATGTTGCAGATGTTTCATGCTGTGCTATGTTGCAGATGTTTCATGCTGTGCTATGTTGCAGATGTTTCATGCTGTGCTATGTTGCAGATGTTTCATGCTGTGTTGTGTTGCAGATGTTTCATGCTGTGCTGTGTTGCAGATGTTTCATGCAGTGCTATGTTGCAGATGTTTCATGCTGTGCTGTGTTGCAGATGTTTCATGCTGTGCTATGTTGCAGATGTTTCATGCTGTGCTATGTTGCAGATGTTTCATGCTGTGCTATGTTGCAGATGTTTCATGCTGTGCTGTGTTGCAGATGTTTCATGCTGTGCTGTGTTGCAGATGTTTCATGCTGTGCTATGTTGCAGGTGTTTCATGCTGTGCTATGTTGCAGATGTTTCATGCTGTGTTGTGTTGCAGATGTTTCATGCTGTGCTATGTTGCAGATGTTTCATGCTGTGCTATGTTGCAGATGTTTCATGCTGTGTTGTGTTGCAGATGTTTCATGCTGTGCTATGTTGCAGATGTTTCATGCTGTGTTTTGTTGCAGATGTTTCATGCTGTGTTGTGTTGCAGGTGTTTCATGCTGTGCTATGTTGCAGATGTTTCATGCTGTGTTGTGTTGCAGATGTTTCATGCTGTGCTATGTTGCAGATGTTTCATGCTGTGCTATGTTGCAGATGTTTCATGCTGTGTTGTGTTGAAGATGTTTCATGCTGTGCTATGTTGCAGATGTTTCATGCTATGCTATGTTGCAGATGTTTCATGCTGTGCTATGTTGCAGATGTTTCATGCTGTGCTGTGTTGCAGATGTTTCATGTTGTGCTGTGTTGCAGATGTTTCATGCTGTGCTATGTTGCAGATGTTTCATGCTGTGCTATGTTGCAGATGTTTCATGCTGTGCTGTGTTGCAGTGTTTCATGCTGTGCTATGTTGCAGATGTTTCATGCTGTGTTGTGTTGCAGATGTTTCATGCTGTGCTGTGTTGCAGATGTTTCATGCTGTGCTGTGTTGCAGATGTTTCATGCTGTGCTATGTTGCAGATGTTTCATGCTGTGCTATGTTGCAGATGTTTCATGCTGTGCTATGTTGCAGATGTTTCATGCTGTGTTATGTTGCAGATGTTTCATGCTGTGCTATGTTGCAGATGTTTCATGCTGTACTGTGTTGCAGATGTTTCATGCCGTGCTATGTTGCAGATGTTTCATGCTGTGCTATGTTGCAGATGTTTCATGCTGTGCTATGTTGCAGATGTTTCATGCTGTGCTATGTTGCAGATGTTTCATGCTGTGCTATGTTGCAGATGTTTCATGCTGTGCTGTGTTGCAGATGTTTCATGCTGTGCTATGTTGCAGATGTTTCATGCTGTGCTATGTTGCAGATGTTTCATGCTGTGCTATGTTGCAGATGTTTCATGCTGTGCTATGTTGCAGATGTTTCATGCTGTGCTATGTTGCAGATGTTTCATGCTGTGCTATGTTGCAGATGTTTCATGCTGTGCTATGTTGCAGATGTTTCATGCTGTGCTATGTTGCAGATGTTTCATGCTGTGCTGTGTTGCAGATGTTTCATGCTGTGCTATGTTGCAGATGTTTCATGCTGTGCTGTGTTGCAGATGTTTCATGCTGTGTTATGTTGCAGATGTTTCATGCTGTGCTATGTTGCAGATGTTTCATGCTGTGTTGTGTTGCAGATGTTTCATGCTGTACTATGTTGCAGATGTTTCATGCTGTGTTGTGTTGCAGATGTTTCATGCTGTGCTATGTTGCAGATGTTTCATGCTGTGCTATGTTGCAGATGTTTCATGCTGTGCTATGTTGCAGATGTTTCATGCTGTGCTATGTTGCAGATGTTTCATGCTGTGCTGTGTTGCAGATGTTTCATGCTGTACTATGTTGCAGATGTTTCATGCTGTACTGTGTTGCAGATGTTTCATGCTGTGCTATGTTGCAGATGTTTCATGCTGTACTATGTTGCAGATGTTTCATGTTGTGCTGTGTTGCAGATGTTTCATGCTGTGCTATGTTGCAGATGTTTCATGCAGTGCTATGTTGCAGATGTTTCATGCTGTGCTATGTTGCAGATGTTTCATGCTGTGCTGTGTTGCAGATGTTTCATGCTGTGCTATGTTGCAGATGTTTCATGCTGTGCTGTGTTGCAGATGTTTCATGCTGTGCTATATTGCAGATGTTTCATGCTGTGCTGTGTTGCAGATGTTTCATGCTGTGCTATGTTGCAGATGTTTCATGCTGTGCTGTGTTGCAGATGTTTCATGCTGTGCTATGTTGCAGATGTTTCATGCTGTACTATGTTGCAGATGTTTCATGCTGTGCTATGTTGCAGATGTTTCATGCTGTGCTATGTTGCAGGTGTTTCATGCTGTGCTGTGTTGCAGATGTTTCATGCTGTGTTGTGTTGCAGATGTTTCATGCTGTGCTATGTTGCAGATGTTTCATGCTGTGCTATGTTGCAGATGTTTCATGCTGTGCTATGTTGCAGATGTTTCATGCTGTGCTATGTTGCAGATGTTTCAAGCTGTGCTATGTTGCAGATGTTTCATGCTGTGTTATGTTGCAGATGTTTCATGCTGTGCTATGTTGCAGATGTTTCATGCTGTGCTATGTTGCAGATGTTTCATGCTGTGCTATGTTGCAGGTGTTTCATGCTGTGCTGTGTTGCAGATGTTTCATGCTGTGCTATGTTGCAGGTGTTTCATGCTGTGCTATGTTGCAGGTGTTTCATGCTGTGCTATGTTGCAGATGTTTCATGCTGTGCTATGTTGCAGATGTTTCATGCTGTGCTATGTTGCAGATGTTTCATGTGCTATGTTGCAGATGTTTCATGCTGTGCTGTGTTGCAGATGTTTCATGCTGTACTATGTTGCAGATGTTTCATGCTGTGCTATGTTGCAGGTGTTTCATGCTGTGCTGTGTTGCAGATGTTTCATGCTGTGTTGTGTTGCAGATGTTTCATGCTGTGCTATGTTGCAGATGTTTCATGCTGTGCTGTGTTGCAGATGTTTCATGCTGTGCTATGTTGCAGATGTTTCATGCTGTGCTGTGTTGCAGATGTTTCATGCTGTGCTGTGTTGCAGATGTTTCATGCTGTGCTGTGTTGCAGATGTTTCATGCTGTGTTGTGTTGCAGATGTTTCATGCTGTGCTGTGTTGCAGATGTTTCATGCTGTGCTATGTTGCAGATGTTTCATGCTGTGCTATGTTGCAGATGTTTCATGCTGTGCTATGTTGCAGATGTTTCATGTGCTATGTTGCAGATGTTTCATGCTGTGCTGTGTTGCAGATGTTTCATGCTGTGCTATGTTGCAGATGTTTCATGCTGTACTATGTTGCAGATGTTTCATGCTGTGCTGTGTTGCAGATGTTTCATGCTGTGCTATGTTGCAGATGTTTCATGCTGTGCTGTGTTGCAGATGTTTCATGCTGTGCTATGTTGCAGATGTTTCATGCTGTACTATGTTGCAGATGTTTCATGCTGTGTTGTGTTGCAGATGTTTCATGCTGTACTGTGTTGCAGATGTTTCATGCTGTGCTATGTTGCAGATGTTTCATGCTGTGCTATGTTGCAGATGTTTCATGCTGTGCTGTGTTGCAGATGTTTCATGCTGTGCTATGTTGCAGATGTTTCATGCTGTGCTATGTTGCAGATGTTTCATGTGCTATGTTGCAGATGTTTCATGCTGTGCTGTGTTGCAGATGTTTCATGCTGTACTATGTTGCAGATGTTTCATGCTGTGCTATGTTGCAGATGTTTCATGCTGTGCTGTGTTGCAGATGTTTCATGCTGTGCTATGTTGCAGATGTTTCATGCTGTGCTGTGTTGCAGATGTTTCATGCTGTGTTGTGTTGCAGATGTTTCATGCTGTGCTATGTTGCAGGTGTTTCATGCTGTGCTATGTTGCAGATGTTTCATGCTGTGCTATGTTGCAGATGTTTCATGCTGTGCTATGTTGCAGATGTTTCATGCTGTGCTGTGTTGCAGATATTTCATGCTGTGCTATGTTGCAGATGTTTCATGCTGTGCTATGTTGCAGGTGTTTCATGCTGTGCTATGTTGCAGGTGTTTCATGCCGGTGTTGTCAGCCTTGCTGCTGTCCACTGTTCTACCCATTACCCTGTGTCTGCTGGTCATGGTGGCCCTCCTCTCCCACACCTGCTTCTACTGGTCACGCTGGGGGGATGCCAGGAGCATCTACTATGCCACATTCAACCGCACCGAGATCCCTCTTCTCATTGGCTTCTTTGCCTTCATAGTTATGTCTACTCTGACTCTCTATCTCCATGTCTTCATGGGACTCGTCTACACATTTGGAGCATTTGTCATTCTCAACACAATTCTGGCAAGTAGAATTAACAGGATATGTTATTTATAATTACAAATGCAGTCAGTTTAGCTAGTGTGGAGTGGAGGAAGCAACTTTACTGATTAGAGTGGGTGGAGGAAGCAGTGCTTCATTGATTAGAGTGGGTGCAGGAAGCAACTTCATTGATTAGAGGGGGTGGAGGAAGCAGTACTTCATTGATTAGAGTGGGTGGAGGAAGCAGTGCTTCATTGATTAGAGTGGGTGGAGGAAGCAACTTAACTGATTAGAGTGGGTGGAGGAAACAGTGCTTCATTGATTAGAGTGGGTGGAGGAAACAGTGCTTCATTGATTAGAGTGGGTGGAGGAAGTGCTTCATCGATTAGAGTGGGCGGAGGACCCAACTTCACTGATTAGAGTGGGTGGAGGAAGCAGTGCTTCATTGATTAGAGTGGGTGCAGAAAGCAGTGCTTCATAGATTAGAGTGGGTGGAGGAAGCAGTGCTTCATAGATTAGAGTGGGTGGAGGAAGCAGTGCTTCATTGATTAGAGTGGGTGGACTGATTAGAGTGGGTGGAGGAAGCAGTGCTTCATTGATTAGAGTGGGTGGAGGAAGCAGTGCTTCATTGATTAGAGTGGGTGGCGGAAACAATTTAACTGATTAGAGTGGGTGGAGGAAGCAGTGCTTCATTGATTAGAGTGGGTGGAGGAAGCAGTGCTTTATTGATTAGAGTGGGTGGAGGAAGCAGTGCTTCATAGATTAGAGTGGGTGGAGGAAGCAGTGCTTCATTGATTAGAGTGGGTGGCGGAAACAATTTCACTGATTAGAGTCGGTGGAGGAAGCAGTGCTTCATTGATTAGAGTGGGTGGAGGAAACTGTGCTCATAGCTGAGCTAAAACTCTAACTCACTTGGGAAGCTTCTTAGCTGCATAAATGGTGGTTTTGGATGCTATTAGGACTTGCAGCATGCATGGAACTTTCACTGAGGCAATGAGGCAGTGGACATAGCAACTCTGAAGCACTTGAGAGGGTCACTGAGGCAGTGAACATAGCAACTCTGAAGCACTTGAGAGGGTCAGGCAGTGGACATAGCAACTCTGAAGCACTTGAGAGGGTCACTGAGGCAGTGAACATAGCAACTCTGAAGCACTTGAGAGGGTCACTGAGGCAGCAACTCTGAAGCACTTGAGAGGGTCACTGAGGCAGTGGACATAGCAACTCTGAAGCACTTGAGAGGGTCACTGAGGCAGTGAACATAGCAACTCTGAAGCACTTGAGAGGGTCAGGCAGTGAACATAGCAACTCTGAAGCACTTGAGAGGGTCACTGAGGTAGTGGACATAGCAACTCTGAAGCACTTGAGAGGGTCACTGAGGCAGTGGACATAGCAACTCTGAAGCACTTGAGAGGGTCACTGAGGCAGTGAACATAGCAACTCTGAAGCACTTGAGAGGGTCAGGCAGTGAACATAGCAACTCTGAAGCACTTGAGAGGGTCACTGAGGTAGTGGACATAGCAACTGTGAAGCACTTGAGAGGGTCACTGAGGCAGTGAACATAGCAACTCTGAAGCACTTGAGAGGGTCAGGCATAGCAACTCTGAAGCACTTGAGAGGGTCACTAAGGCAGTGGACGTAGCAACTCTGAAGCACTTGAGAGGGTCACTGAGGCAGTGGACATAGCCACTCTGAAGCACTTGAGAGGGTCACTGAGGCAGTGGACATAGCAACTCTGAAGCACTTGAGAGGGTCACTGAGGCAGTGTGTACATAGCAACTCTGAAGCACTTGAGAGGGTCACTGAGGCAGTGAACATAGCAACTCTGAAGCACTTGAGAGGGTCACTGAGGCAGTGGACATAGCAACTCTGAAGCACTTGAGAGGGTCACTGAGGCAGTGGACATAGCAACTCTGAAGCACTTGAGAGGGTCACTAAGGCAGTGGACATAGCAACTCTGAAGCACTTGAGAGGGTCAGGCAGTGGACATAGCAACTCTGAAGCACTTGAGAGGGTCACTGAGGCAGTGGACATAGCAACTCTGAAGCACTTGAGAGGGTCACTGAGGCAGTGGACATAGCAACTCTGAAGCACTTGAGAGGGTCACTGAGGCAGCAACTCTGAAGCACTTGAGAGGGTCACTGAGGCAGTGGACATAGCAACTCTGAAGCACTTGAGAGGGTCACTAAGGCAGTGGACATAGCAACTCTGAAACACTTGAGAGGGTCAGGCAGTGGACATAGCAACTCTGAACCTAGAGAGGGTCTGTGTGACTATCACTTGCTATATTTGGCTTCTCACCATCTTTATGCGAATGCCAAAACACACACACGCACACACACATGCACACACACACACACACACACACACAGAGACAGACAGACAGACAAACAAAGTTCACCTACCAGCCAGTGCACTCTCAGCAGCTTCTTATCTAAAAGGATATGCTTGCAGCCAACGTAAGCTCCAAAACACTTCCAGCATCCCCCCTCGATTTTGCTTAGGCAGCACCTGGCAGTCCCTCCAAAACATTAACCTTCTTACCTGTGGATATATCTTAACAATATGCCATATGCTAGCTCAGCAACAGTTTGGAAAGTCCCTAGCAACCATAAGTGAAAGTGTTTGTTTTGACCAACGTTGTGGTTAGTGTTTGTTGCCATAGAAATGAACCACAAAAGCACAGTAAGGTGAATCTCATTTTCTTGTTTGGGGGTGTAGCCAGAGAAAATAACAAGCCAACCCATGTCACCTGGACTTAGCCAACCCATGTCACCTGGACTTAGCCAACCCATGTCACCTGACTTAGCTTGGGCCAGCACAGCAACAGGAAGACTGGCAACAATAGGGAAGAGTCACTGAAACTAATGAATCTCTGTCAACTACCCCACATCACTTCATGCATCAAACCTAAAGGGGGGAAATGTTCAGCTAGTACTTTTACTGGATTATCCACAAACAAGGAAACTAAAACAGCAATTGCAACTCATGCTCTGCTTGCTAATTGCACAGCTACTGTAGTTCTTCTTCATCTGATAATCTCATCTCCATTCAAATCATAAGCTCAAGTGAGAGCACTACCCGGCTTGATTGAAGGTAAGCAACTTGAGCTTAAGTCATAGCAGGTTGAGGTCAGAAGACTCCAATGACAAATGTTATTATGAAAGAGGGTAAAGGATCGTTTCACAATCAACTTACTCGATATATAAGCAGAATATATATTTGGTTTGTGGAGTACACTCTCCTGGAGGAGGGTGCAGCTGATGTTCTACCCAAACACCAAAACATCCTCGGGGGATGATATAGCTGGCCCTGGGTCCAGTTATGGATGGCGAGTGCTTATATAATATAATAGTGCTAGGGTCGAGTTTGGATGTCAGATGCTTATATAGTATAATAGTGGTAGGGTCCAGGTATGGATGGCAGATTATAATAGTGGTAGGGTCCAGGTATGGATGGCAGATGCTTATATAGTATAATAGTGGTAGGGTCCAGGTGTGGATGGCATATGATTATATAGTATAATAGTGGTAGGGTCCAGGTATGGATGGCAGATGCTTATATAGTATAATAGTGGTAGGGTCCAGGTATGATGGCAGATGCTTATATAGTATAATAGTGGTAGGGTCCAGGTATGGATGGCATATGCTTATATAGTATAATAGTGGTAGGGTCCAGGTATGGATGGCAGATGCTTATATAGTGGTAGGGTCCTGGTAAGGGATAGCAGGGGGTAGAGTTTCTACACAACTTGTACTGCCTACAGCTACTGCTATAAAATGTTCAACTTAGCACTTGAGAAACGAGCACTTCTAGAAGCTACTTATATCTGCAAGCTGCAGCTGTAGCTGTGGCTGCTGTATTGGTGTAGGTTGAGCCCAAAGAAGGAAGTCCACACAAATGATAAATTATTTGATTGACTACTAAGTTTCTACAAGCACATGCTAGGCTAGCCAGCAATTTTCAATATTGTGGTTTACAATAGAGTGCTTGAGTGCTGTGAGAAAGCCATAGCTACAAACCACAGACAGCTGTATCCATAGCATCTGCACTGGTCTAGGCCAGGCTATATTCATAGCTGTGCTAGAGAAAACCCACTGCAAATTGAACCATGTTAGCTCCTTTATAAGCAAAGTTCTCTCACAGGGAGCCTATTTATCTAATATAGGTAGCACCATTCCACTTTTCCTGTGGTGCGCAGCCATTGTTCCCACCTTGGCTGTGAATATGCTGTTTTCTCATTCTCTTCACTATGAAGACCCTTTACCTTATGTAGAAGACCTCTTCCCTTATGTAAATAAGTCTGCATTATGCTGTTTTATTTTATGGTGAACATACGTAGATACATATGGTGCAACATACATACATAGATACATACGGGTGAACATATGGTGCATACATACATAGATACATACGGCTTCCATTGCCAATAAGCATTAACTATATTCACCACATATAAAGTGATGTTAGCCATGTGTCTGCCCTTCCCTTTACCTAATACTTAATTACCTCTAATTACAGGGACTCTACGTGCTGGTGGTGTACTTCTTCATGAGTTGGCACACTCTCACTAGCAAACACAGCAAGTGCAAGATCAGTGAGGATGTAGAGATCACAATGGGGGAGGACCTTGTGAGTGATGGTGACGACATATCTCCCATTATCCTCCCCACGTCCTTACCTGACAGCTCTTGTGAACATACTATAGACCAGGTATTCTACTAATAATGTATCTAACACTATAAGTATCTAACACTATAAGTATCTGACACTATAAGTATCTGACACTATAAGTATCTGATACTATAAGTATCTGACGCTAGAAGTATCTGACGCTATAAGTATCTGACGCTATAAGTATCTGACGTTATAAGTATCTAATGCTATAAGTATCTAACGCTATAAGTATCTAACGCTATAAGTATCTAACGCTATAAGTATCTAACGCTATAAGTATCTAACACTATAAGTATCTAACACTATAAGTATCTAACACTATAAGTATCTAACACTATAAGTATCTAACGCTATAAGATGCTGGGAAAGAGAACTAAAAATTGTGTGCGAGTTACAAATCATAACTCATATCAGCAGCTCTTCGCTGCCTAAATGGTTGGCTGCTATAGCTCTTTCACAGTCTGTTCTCACATATATACATGCACACAGTTTGTTCTCACATATATACATGCACACAGTTTGTTCTCACATATATACATGCACACAGTTTGTTCTCACATATATACATGCATACAGTTTGTTCTCACATATATACATGCACACAGTTTGTTCTCACATATATACATGCACACAGTTTGTTCTCACATATATACATGCATACAGTTTGTTCTCACATATATACATGCACACAGTTTGTTCTCACATATATACATGCACACAGTTTGTTCTCACATATATACATGCACACAGTTTGTTCTCACATATATACATGCACACAGTTTGTTCTCACATATATACATGCATCTCACATATATACATGCACACAGTTTGTTCTCACATATATACATGCATACAGTTTGTTCTCACATATATACATGCACACAGTTTGTTCTCACATATATACATGCACACAGTTTGTTCTCACATATATACATGCACACAGTTTGTTCTCACATATATACATGCACACAGTTTGTTCTCACATATATACATGCACACAGTTTGTTCTCACATATATACATGCATACAGTTTGTTCTCACATATATACATGCACACAGTTTGTTCTCACATATATACATGCACACAGTTTGTTCTCACATATATACATGCACACAGTTTGTTCTCACATATATACATGCATACAGTTTGTTCTCACATATATACATGCACACAGTTTGTTCTCACATATATACATGCACACAGTTTGTTCTCACATATATACATGCATACAGTTTGTTCTCACATATATACATGCACACAGTTTGTTCTCACATATATACATGCATACAGTTTGTTCTCACATATATACATGCACACAGTTTGTTCTCACATATATACATGCACACAGTTTGTTCTCACATATATACATGCATACAGTTTGTTCTCACATATATACATGCACACAGTTTGTTCTCACATATATACATGCACACAGTTTGTTCTCACATATATACATGCATACAGTTTGTTACATATATACATGCATACAGTTTGTTCTCACATATATACATGCACACAGTTTGTTCTCACATATATACATGCACACAGTTTGTTCTCACATATATACATGCATACAGTTTGTTCTCACATATATACATGCATACAGTTTGTTCTCACATATATACATGCACACAGTTTGTTCTCACATATATACATGCACACAGTTTGTTCTCACATATATACATGCACACAGTTTGTTCTCACATATATACATGCACACAGTTTGTTACATATATACATGCACACAGTTTGTTCTCACATATATACATGCACACAGTTTGTTCTCACATATATACATGCACACAGTTTGTTCTCACATATATACATGCACACAGTTTGTTCTCACATATATACATGCACACAGTTTGTTCTCACATATATACATGCACACAGTTTGTTCTCACATATATACATGCATACAGTTTGTTCTTACATATATACATGCATACAGTTTGTTCTCACATATATACATGCACACAGTTTGTTCTCACATATATACATGCACACAGTTTGTTCTCACATATATACATGCATACAGTTTGTTCTTACATATATACATGCATACAGTTTGTTCTCACATATATACATGCACACAGTTTGTTCTCACATATATACATGCATCTCACATATATACATGCACACAGTTTGTTCTCACATATATACATGCATACAGTTTGTTCTCACATATATACATGCACACAGTTTGTTCTCACATATATACATGCACACAGTTTGTTCTCACATATATACATGCACACAGTTTGTTCTCACATATATACATGCACACAGTTTGTTCTCACATATATACATGCACACAGTTTGTTCTCACATATATACATGCATACAGTTTGTTCTCACATATATACATGCACACAGTTTGTTCTCACATATATACATGCACACAGTTTGTTCTCACATATATACATGCACACAGTTTGTTCTCACATATATACATGCACACAGTTTGTTCTCACATATATACATGCACACAGTTTGTTCTCACATATATACATGCATACAGTTTGTTCTCACATATATACATGCACACAGTTTGTTCTCACATATATACATGCACACAGTTTGTTCTCACATATATACATGCACACAGTTTGTTCTCACATATATACATGCATACAGTTTGTTCTCACATATATACATGCACACAGTTTGTTCTCACATATATACATGCATACAGTTTGTTCTCACATATATACATGCACACAGTTTGTTCTCACATATATACATGCATACAGTTTGTTCTCACATATATACATGCACACAGTTTGTTCTCACATATATACATGCATACAGTTTGTTCTCACATATATACATGCATACAGTTTGTTCTCACATATATACATGCATACAGTTTGTTCTCACATATATACATGCACACAGTTTGTTCTCACATATATACATGCACACAGTTTGTTCTCACATATATACATGCACACAGTTTGTTCTCACATATATACATGCATACAGTTTGTTCTCACATATATACATGCACACAGTTTGTTCTCACATATATACATGCATACAGTTTGTTCTCACATATATACATGCACACAGTTTGTTCTCACATATATACATGCACACAGTTTGTTCTCACATATATACATGCATACAGTTTGTTCTCACATATATACATGCACACAGTTTGTTCTCACATATATACATGCACACAGTTTGTTCTCACATATATACATGCATACAGTTTGTTACATATATACATGCATACAGTTTGTTCTCACATATATACATGCACACAGTTTGTTCTCACATATATACATGCACACAGTTTGTTCTCACATATATACATGCATACAGTTTGTTCTCACATATATACATGCATACAGTTTGTTCTCACATATATACATGCACACAGTTTGTTCTCACATATATACATGCACACAGTTTGTTCTCACATATATACATGCACACAGTTTGTTCTCACATATATACATGCACACAGTTTGTTACATATATACATGCACACAGTTTGTTCTCACATATATACATGCACACAGTTTGTTCTCACATATATACATGCACACAGTTTGTTCTCACATATATACATGCACACAGTTTGTTCTCACATATATACATGCACACAGTTTGTTCTCACATATATACATGCACACAGTTTGTTCTCACATATATACATGCATACAGTTTGTTCTTACATATATACATGCATACAGTTTGTTCTCACATATATACATGCACACAGTTTGTTCTCACATATATACATGCACACAGTTTGTTCTCACATATATACATGCATACAGTTTGTTCTTACATATATACATGCATACAGTTTGTTCTCACATATATACATGCACACAGTTTGTTCTCACATATATACATGCACACAGTTTGTTCTCACATATATACATGCATACAGTTTGTTCTCACATATATACATGCACACAGTTTGTTCTCACATATATACATGCACACAGTTTGTTCTCACATATATACATGCACACAGTTTGTTCTCACATATATACATGCATACAGTTTGTTCTCACATATATACATGCACACAGTTTGTTCTCACATATATACATGCACACAGTTTGTTCTCACATATATACATGCACACAGTTTGTTCTCACATATATACATGCACACAGTTTGTTCTCACATATATACATGCATACAGTTTGTTCTCACATATATACATGCACACAGTTTGTTCTCACATATATACATGCACACAGTTTGTTCTCACATATATACATGCACACAGTTTGTTCTCACATATATACATGCACACAGTTTGTTCTCACATATATACATGCACACAGTTTGTTCTCACATATATACATGCACACAGTTTGTTCTCACATATATACATGCACACAGTTTGTTCTCACATATATACATGCATACAGTTTGTTCTCACATATATACATGCACACAGTTTGTTCTCACATATATACATGCACACAGTTTGTTCTCACATATATACATGCACACAGTTTGTTCTCACATATATACATGCACACAGTTTGTTCTCACATATATACATGCACACAGTTTGTTCTCACATATATACATGCATACAGTTTGTTCTCACATATATACATGCACACAGTTTGTTCTCACATATATACATGCACACAGTTTGTTCTCACATATATACATGCATACAGTTTGTTCTCACATATATACATGCACACAGTTTGTTCTCACATATATACATGCATACAGTTTGTTCTCACATATATACATGCACACAGTTTGTTCTCACATATATACATGCACACAGTTTGTTCTCACATATATACATGCATACAGTTTGTTCTCACATATATACATGCACACAGTTTGTTCTCACATATATACATGCACACAGTTTGTTCTCACATATATACATGCACACAGTTTGTTCTCACATATATACATGCACACAGTTTGTTCTCACATATATACATGCACACAGTTTGTTCTCACATATATACATGCATACAGTTTGTTCTCACATATATACATGCATACAGTTTGTTCTCACATATATACATGCACACAGTTTGTTCTCACATATATACATGCACACAGTTTGTTCTCACATATATACATGCACACAGTTTGTTCTCACATATATACATGCACACAGTTTGTTCTCACATATATACATGCACACAGTTTGTTCTCACATATATACATGCACACAGTTTGTTCTCACATATATACATGCACACAGTTTGTTCTCACATATATACATGCATACAGTTTGTTCTTACATATATACATGCATACAGTTTGTTCTCACATATATACATGCACACAGTTTGTTCTCACATATATACATGCACACAGTTTGTTCTCACATATATACATGCACACAGTTTGTTCTCACATATATACATGCACACAGTTTGTTCTCACATATATACATGCACACAGTTTGTTCTCACATATATACATGCACACAGTTTGTTCTCACATATATACATGCATACAGTTTGTTCTCACATATATACATGCACACAGTTTGTTCTCACATATATACATGCACACAGTTTGTTCTCACATATATACATGCACACAGTTTGTTCTCACATATATACATGCATACAGTTTGTTCTCACATATATACATGCACACAGTTTGTTCTCACATATATACATGCATACAGTTTGTTCTCACATATATACATGCACACAGTTTGTTACATATATACATGCACACAGTTTGTTCTCACATATATACATGCACACAGTTTGTTCTCACATATATACATGCACACAGTTTGTTATCACATATATACATGCATACAGTTTGTTCTCACATATATACATGCATACAGTTTGTTCTCACATATATACATGCATACAGTTTGTTCTCACATATATACATGCACACAGTTTGTTCTCACATATATACATGCACACAGTTTGTTCTCACATATATACATGCACACAGTTTGTTCTCACATATATACATGCATACAGTTTGTTCTCACATATATACATGCACACAGTTTGTTCTCACATATATACATGCATACAGTTTGTTCTCACATATATACATGCACACAGTTTGTTCTCACATATATACATGCATACAGTTTGTTCTCACATATATACATGCACACAGTTTGTTCTCACATATATACATGCACACAGTTTGTTCTCACATATATACATGCACACCAGAGGGGTAGGAAGCATTTTGGGATTGGTCAGGCGAAACTGTGTGTGGGGGAGGGGGATACACGCACCTTATTGAAAAGAAATATCATGGTAATTGAAAAGAATATATAACCTGGAATAAACCTAGTCTGAAATAAGTTCACAAGTTCCCGAACACTCGGAGTCTGTGCTCATGTTTCTCACTAATTCATTTGCAATGTGACTAGTTCAAGGTGATCCAAAGCTTCTTTGTAAATGTTTAGTATCATTAGATGATTAAGTCTATCCTGTTTCATAGTACTTCGTAAGTATGTTTTTATTGCAGGAAAAAGATCTTTCAGCAGCATTCGTAGCA